>CM060972.1:23154904-23644904 GCA_030765045.1 Tenodera sinensis | reverse complement strand
CTGTTCGGTAAATACATGGATGTGGGAACCGACAGCTTGTTGCAAAGATGTGGAGAGTTGGAACAGGAGCAATGCTTGCATGTATTAGTTGCACATCATCTGTCAAAAGGAAGGGAAATGTGTCTTCATTTTACCAGCAATGGAGTGCAACGTGTTCCGCGGGAAATGCAATACGAACATTTGGAAACGCCGCTTTTCCACAGCTCCGTCTAGTGATGGGGAGGAAATTCACAGACTGCTTCCAAATGACTATGTTTCACCCTCAGTAACCAAATTGCATTCACGGGCAGCTATTTTAAAAATCGCTTCTGCTGCGCCCACATTACTTTCTGTACTCTTGTACTATTCTTACAAATTCTTATTCCTTGATTTTCATGTTAGCCGAGATAAACATTTGTAGAAATTATCTTAATGCTAATTTTCTTGTACATACAAGGGGAATATGGGAATACAGTAGGCTTGGAGTAATAGTGAAATCTTCTACAGCTTTGGAATTCCTTTCTCGTTACACAGGCAAGGGATGAAAAAGTGAATAACGGCCTTCCACATAGAACAGTTTAAGTATTGTAAAACTCAGAGAAATAACCAGGAATATCTCCTAAACAGTTCAATCCACAAAAAATGCATTTGGGCATAACTTGTGTGTTATAACGGGATCTGCATTTTTTGTATAATAAGATTTAGTCTATTTCTTACAGTTTACCAGTTAGGCAGAAGTCAAGAGCAAGCAGGACTACAGGGGCTATAGCCAAATATACATTTAATTTGCCTGCGTGTGGCATTTTAATCAAAATCGTTTGCCATTTTTGAGAAGAAAAGTTTCGAAAAATCTTCCATATTAAGGCTAGTTTAGGGTGAAGCAATTTTCTTCAAAATCTTCGTGTCGCATTGTTGAAAGATATTAAACTTAAATACCAACTTTGATTTTTGACCGGTTTTTCGTTTTTGAGTTACGCTGTTCAAGACACATAGATACACAGCTTTTTGTAATCTTTCTTATATATTCAGGGGTCCTCAAAACATAATATATTTCCAGTGAAATGTCGACATCGAATTTTTGGGTGGAATACAATACTTCCTCTACTTATTATACGTAGTAGAGAAAATAAAAATGACTGTTAAAAAAACCAAAATATGACGTGACATGACGTAGGAGAGTTATATAGTTTTAATCACCATTAATAAAATCGTGTTTCGCTTTTATTTTCCATGGAAAAGAATACAAAGAAAAGCTATGACGTCATAAACATCAGGGCATTTCATAAGATATATCCTTTAATTCGTGAAATAGTCTTCTCGTGATAGTCAAGTTCTGTAAGTAAGTTTATCGATAATTTGACTATTACTCGTGGCATTACGATAACAAATACTGCACACGTTAACATTACAGTGTGCTAAACTTTTGAATTCATTATTTGTTTCTAAAGCTTCCGATTTATCAGCTTTAATTGCTGTGTTCCTAAAGCGTTGAAACTGGTCAGCTTTAATTGCTACTCCGTTCTTTATCCCAAGTGCCAAAATTACAGCGCCGCATCAGTTTCGAACAGAAATCCGTTATTACAGAATGATTAACAGGGACATTGAAGGACCGAGAATAGAGATAAATTTTGGATATTACTGCTAAGCCAAACTCTGCCTGTGCATGGATTTGGAGGTCTAAAACCTGTGAAACGTTCTTGTGCTGGAATTATTCGTGTGTATATTAATCTAACTAAGCGTGAGCATTCCGTTCGCTGTTGCACATTAATTTAGGCAGGAGAAACAATACCTGCATGTCTCTAGCACAGAAACGAGGAAAATGAAATGTGGGCTTTTGTATTCCAACAGTTCCAAAGGCTTGACATAATTAGGGTTTTTAAGGGCTCTCGAATCGTGAGCCATTAACATGTTAAGTTGCATCAGTGCACTCGATTTTTCCATTAGGGATCTAGTAGTTAAGGAGGTCTAAAACAGGAAAAACGCATTTTTATCTGCTGTGTTAATGCTGGCCAGTGTTCGAGAAAAAACGCCCGTCCCTACGAGGAACAAAAATGGTTTTCGCAGGCGATGGGTGCTACCGTTATTTTCACGTAACTGATTAACTACACGTTATAACAGCTAAAATACTAATGCTTTATTTGTCGATAGGTATAACTGGTATGATAATTCCGTTGTATGTTATTTTTTCACATAGTAGATGATACCGGCTGATCATAATCCTATGATAAATTATGCTAATGTACTTAGAAGCAGAAGTTACTCTGCCACTCGTTGGTAAGCTTATTTGAAGCAATTATTTGTTTTGCTAGATGTAGGTGTGCAGGTTTTGCCAATCGTCGATGCAACGATTTTGAAGCCGAATCAGTTATCTTTACAGGTCACACGCTGATAATACTATTTGAAGCTATAGTGCTTCACGCCGCCTAATAATGGCTCAAAGTTCCTTCGGTTCAGTCCTTTTCCGCCGATAAAGCTATGAGATTTCTCTCTCTGGGTGTGCGTAGGTTTTGTTTAGAAAGCATTGCACTAATTGTGGTGGTAATGCATTTAATAAACGTTTCAATCTGAGATGTTGCAGACCAATTTACGTCGATTGCCAAACAAAACTGTGCTCACATTTACATACCACTTCACTGTGGTATTTGAAATTTGCTACCGTTGATTTTTATGTTTCACGTCCTCAGAGGTTTCCAAGGACTACGATATTTTCTTCTCGACTCACCAGTTAGGATTGTCCGCTTAAACTGCAGTAAAGCGACGCTACCAAAACCGTTAAAGTTAAACTCGCGAGTGTAGCCCGTTTCTGCGTTTGTTTTCTCTATTTATCTTTTTATTGAAAAATATCACTGTATTATTATTATTATTATTATTATTATTATTATTATTATTATTATTATTATTATTATTATTATTAAATTCCTTTTAAATGGTTAATTTTATGTGTCTAATTTCGGTATCGACTTTAATAAGAGCGCCATTGCTCTAAGTAGTAGAAAATTGAAGGCAATGGGTAAATGTGTCCGTATTTTAGAAATAGTATTGTGACGTAACGGTCAGGCCCCAGGTTACAGGGAGGTCGACGCAGTGTAATCGGAACCGTAAAGGGATAGGGTGCTTTCTCGATCAGCCTAAACACGATAAGTGGCATGGCCAGAGAACTAGGACCTTCTGGGGTTTTCGACATCTCGAACGTTCTGGAAGGTTCTTACGGCCGTATAAAAGAACGCCTCGCAAGTCTGAGAAGTCCGGAGACGCAAGAAATCGTGGTCTCCGGCGAAGACTCGCGGATGGATTCAATACTTCCTCCATTTAATTTAGTTACCTAGTAGAAAAAGTTACTATCCGCGTCGCGCAATGGCAGCACGCCTGCCTTTGGCGCAGGGCGCCCGGGTTCGCTCCCCCGGTAACGGTATGGAACTTTTTCCCCTCTGGGAGGTCTGATCCGGGATATACTCAGCCTCGTCAGGTCCCTGAGGGACCAATTGAGAGATACTTGAATAAAGAAGTACCGGTCCTAGGTCCTGAAGGGCGAATAACCGGCCGGGAGCAATCCGAGCGCTGATGACGTACCACCCTCCAGTACTGCACCCCACTCATGACGCCTAGAGTGGACAGAGCTGGGGGACGCAGCGGCTGGGCGGTAGGCCTTGCCCAGGATAGCGCTGTTGCGCCGTCGGGTTAGTTTTAATTGAAAAAGTGTAAATCTGATGTGTTGCACTGACATAACTTTCTCTACTCTTTTGCTAACCATTCTTGCAAACTCTTATTTCTTCATGCTAGTTGAGATAAACATTTGCGGAGATCATCTTATTGCTTTTTTCCTTGTAGGAGCGAGTGGAATATGGGAATATAGTGGGTTTTGAGTGATAGTCAAATCTTTTAAACCTTTCAAATTACGTTCTCTTTGCACGGCTAAGATAATATAAAATGAATAACGATCTTCTATTTGAGGGAAAGTTTGTGTTCCTAAACGCGCAGAAATCGTTCATTCTACGAAAAAAAAAGGGTGTTTTAGCAAGATCTACATTTTTGTGCAGTAAGATTTGGTCTACCTCTTACGGTTTACCAGTTATGCAAAAGTCATCCAGAGTAAACAGTGGCTATAGCCAGAAAATTCAAAATATACATGCCATTTGTCATAAAAATGCCTTAAACATATAGCATTTTAATAAAAACCATTAACTATTTTCGAGAAAATCAAAATTTTTCATGTAAATCGTAGTTTAGGGTGGAGGAATTTTCTAAAAATGCCTTTTTTATTCAGGGAGCCTGAAAACAATATATTTCCGGTGAAATGTGACATCGAATTTTTGGGTGGAATACAGTGCTTCCTCTACTTTGTCATAGAGAAAGTAAAAGTTAGAAATTGACACCAATTAATATCTTACTTACATGGTAAGGTTTCCTGTGGTAACATTTTTACTAATGCGTTACATTTTCCTTCTACTAAATTATATACGTTTAATCAGATAACCGGAAGTTCCCAGGTTACTTACTGAAAATCAAGACGTACGTTTTATTTCAGTGTCAATATATATTAAACATGTGTTTGAAGTTTTAATCAAAATCGTTATAACCAGTAAAGAGAAGCAGGAGAAAGGTGACAAAAAGCTTTTTTCATTAAAAGGTTTGGTATATATGTACTTTAGTTCTGGCTAAGCTGTTTGCAGTTACACACGCATATTAGTATTTTTTTTTTTTTTCCCCAGAAAAGCACATATTTCCTGTGTAATTTTGTCCATTTTTTGCTGGAATGTAGCGGTTGCTTTACTAATAGGTGCTCGAGAAAGCAATAAGCTTCATGGAAAGTGGTGCAAATGTAACGCAAAGCATTTGGTAGTTGGAACATGTAAATATTGTTGCTCTTCCCCCTCGCAAGTATTTCTTATAATTTGAGCGGCAAATTTTCAGTGACATGTATTTATGAGCTATCACCCAACTATGATGTAGTAGTGGGTTTTACCCATTCCTCATTTGATTTTTCCTTTGTGGATGTTATTGTCATCCGTCAAACGTTGTACTATTGTTTGTTGCTTGGTTCCTCTGAATTCTGTATACATGCGGTTCTCTCAGCCCAGAGCTTGCCAAACGAATTTGTGCAGTAGCCAAATTTAGCAGGAAATCCAAACAGAGCTTGATGGGTGGCTGGATGTGTTCAGCTGTGTAACACATGGTAGAGCATCCAGCAATCCGTGCTTGGAGTGGGATTTAAAAACATAGCTTATCCCCTCTTTTTTTGTTCCTGTACTAACCATCACTTTGTTGAGGTTTTGTTCACAGTTGAGCTTTTTTACAGCGCCAGTTATGGAGGTTTTGTACTTTAATGAAGCGAACTTCACCGGCGAGTTGGATTAGGTGCGCATCAAGCCTCCCGTTTCTAATAGTTTAAAGTTGGCCACTTGCCATAGACCTACTGTTGGTAAACATATTAATTGCACAAAATAATGTGATAAAACACTTTGCGAATACAATTGAGTAATGGCAGGACATTAACATTGAATTGACCGAGGAATGTTTGGTGCGAAATACAACAGCTGTGCCTTCACATCGTCTGTCAGACCTTGAGATCTTTGTTTACAAATAGTGGTAAAGGTTAGATGCCAGTGTTATTAAGCAATGCAAGGGTCACTTCCTTTGGGATAATGAAACCAGTGCTGATAGCTGGAATCAAAGTATATGTCTTATCCTTAAAAAAGGTAGACTTTATCATTTGTGACTATTAATAGCCCAACCTTCTGAACGTGGCATACAAAATATTTTCTATATTTTACTATTGAGAATGTAATTGCAGACTACCGGGAACTGGGACCGGTCTACAGTTGACCAAATATTTAATTTGCGTCAGATATTGGAAAAATGTAATGAATTTGGAATGAAGTCGCATCATCTTGTTCTTGATTTTAAGTCTGCTTTTGATATTGTATATAGAACGCAGTTACCTTTAGCAATGGAGGCATTTAAAATACATTTAAAACTTATACGTTTAGGAAATACAACATCTGCTACTATAGACCAAGTCAAAAGTCCATGGTATTCTAACAAATTCTTTTAGTATGAAAAATGGAATAAGACAAGGAGATCCACTCTCATACCTACTTTTTAACATTACATTGGAGAGGATTATTAGATTGGACTCGACTTATTGGACTGAATTTGTGAACCATACTTTATAAATCAATGCAAATCCTAGCCTTTGCAGATGCTATTGACATAATTAGACAAATGACAGACTGCGATGAAAGAAGTTTTTATGATTAATGAAAATAAAACTAAACATATTCATCAAGTAAGGAATGTACGTACTATCCTGCATATATTGAAGTTCCGGACTGTACACACCTTTAAATGCCTGGGCTTAGAGGTTGTCTGCAAGAATAGCAGCTATACAGAAATTGGAGGAAAAAAGAAAAAGGGGAACACACACACACACACACACACACACACACACACACACACACACACACACACACACAGACATTGTGGCTGTTACCAGGACTAAGGCATCTCTGATCACATTTGTTATCAAGAAAAAACAGGAACCTGATCTCTAAGACTCTCATAAGACCTGTAATTAAGCGTGTGTGTGAAAATTATTTTGAAACCTAAAAGCTCAACAGTAAAAAAATTATCAATTGTATCAGTCAAAGACTCCGGTGTGACTACCGCCAGATTATGTAATGGAAGTATTAACAGGAAATGCTGATTCGTTGACGATATCTAAAGAGTCTGGTAGTAGTAAACTTGTTGTAGAAATAAGAATATAGAGTAAGTAATGATCTTCAATTTCATGGGGAATCACCAGTAGCGAGAGCTTAATTATAGAAGTTGAACACAAATAACAGAGGCATCGATAAAATCAGGAGCTCTAAGAGATATTATTTGGCGAAATAAACATAAGGGCTCAGGAAGTAAAACCGGAATTTCTGTATATAAAATTGGTGATGACCTATGCAACGGAGACTAAAAACAGAACTGTTTATCCAACAAACGAAATGAAAACGTCAGAACAAATAACGATATAATTACACGAGACGAATGAAATAGGAGCATACGTGAAAAGCATTAAACAAAGAACAGGATGTCGTGGAGTTAGAGGGTGTGAAGAACGTCTCCGCAACATTGCAATTAACTTTAAACCAGATACATCACGACCACTGACAGGACCTACACAATGACAACAGAGGATGCAGCAGTTAAAAACACACCGAACAAGACCTACATGGGATTTTTAATAAGTTTTGTATACAAGGGGGTGCCACATGACCATTTTGAAATACTTATACTTCCTATTTCTTCGTGATTGTGTAACAAGCCTGAAATTTCAACAGCATCCATAAATTTGATGCGGAGATTTCTTTTGAATTAAGTCTAGAATAAAAAAAGTTCTAGAAAGAGATCCGTGAGTTTTAAGTCCTGTGACAGCACACACTTTGTGTCGAACGTTCTTTTTGTTTTGAGTTAACCATTATGAGATATTCATTGCGACAGCGGGGATGAGTCAGATAGTTTTAGATGCATTGAAAAATATGAATATGTCTTATCTTATTTGATTATATTACCATTGTTGAGAATAGAAGCAAAAGCCAGGTAGCCAATCCTTTTCGAGTAGTGAAATATGTTCAGTTTTGCGCATATTTCGGGCTAAGAGTATAAGGGATGAAACAAATTTATTGTGTGTATTAACTTAAAACTGCACATTCCACATGTTTGCATGTGCAGTCAGTAAGGCGGAGTGCTCAGTTCGTCAAAGTAGTGTATAGAAATATAAAAATGGAAAATCTCAAAAGTGTTGAAAAGACTATTTTATTAAGTCTGTTTAAATTTTTCTTTCATGGCTCAGGGGTCTCCGTCTAGGGGATATGTGAATAGCGACCACAAGGTACCCAAGCTGAGCAGAACATTACTTCCACTTACTGGTGTCTAGGGGATATGTGAATAGCGACCACAAGGTACCCAAGCTGAGCAGAACATTACTTCCACTTACTGGTGTCTAGGGGATATGTGAATAGCGTCCACAAGGTACCCAAGCTGAGCAGAGCATTACTTCCACTTACTGGTGTCTAGGGGATATGTGTATAGCGTCCACAAGGTACCCAAGTTGAGCAGAACATTACTTCCACTTACTGGTGTCTAGGGGATATGTGAGTAGTGACCACAAGGTACCCAAGCTGAGCAGAACATTACTTCCACTTACTGGTGTCTAGGGGATATGTGAATAGCGACCACAAGGTACCCAAGCTGAGCAGAACATTACTTCCACTTACTGGTGTCTAGGGGATATGTGAATAGCGACCACAAGGTACCCAAGCTGAGCAGAACATTACTTCCACTTACTGGTGTCTAGGGGATATGTGAATAGCGACCACAAGGTACCCAAGCTGAGCAGAACATTACTTCCACTTACTGGTGTCTAGGGGATATGTGAATAGCGACCACAAGGTACCCAAGCTGAGCAGAACATTACTTCCACTTACTGGTGTCTAGGGGATATGTGAGTAGTGACCACAAGGTACCCAAGCTGAGCAGAACATTACTTCCACTTACTGGTGTCTAGGGGATATGTGAATAGCGACCACAAGGTACCCAAGCTGAGCAGAACATTACTTCCACTTACTGGTGTCTAGGGGATATGTGAATAGCGACCACAAGGTACCCAAGCTGAGCAGAACATTACTTCCACTTACTGGTGTCTAGGGGATATGTGAATAGCGACCACAAGGTACCCAAGCTGAGCAGAACATTACTTCCACTTACTGGTGTTTTGCTCCTCACTGTAACTTTTCTATCTGACCTTACCTTGGTCATCTCTTGTTCTCTTCCGACCCCGATGCTATTAGGGTTCCTGAGGGCTAGGGAGTCTTTATTTTTCCAACCTCTCCATTTCTCTAATTTCTCTATAAAATCTTAACCCCTAACATGCTGACCTGTCATGGCATGTAATACGTCCTATGATTGGTAATCAGAGGATATGGTCGGTGAATTTATTTTGATAATTCTCCCGGTCAGGTCGGTGAGACCCGTAAACCAACGACAGGTGTGGTCCTCCAGACATTCTGGGGGTTGTGAGAGAGCGATGTAACCGCCAAAACATAAAAATATGGTGGTCTCTTAAAAGCGGTTACTATACTGCTATTGCTCTCTTCAATATCAGTGAAAAATATTGGAGAGCAAGAGGATTAATGACTTCATTGTCAGAAATCCAGCTTTAGCTAACAACAACATATTGAATCATGCTATTCCATTACAAAACAAGTCCCTGTAAATTAAAGCCCACCATAAAGATAATGCACCAGGCATACAAAAGCATTCCTAAATCATGTTTTCGTTAAATACACACTACTCTGAACAGAACCCAGTGGAAGATTGACACACCGAGGACTGGTGTAGAACACAAATGGTGAAAAGATTCCGCCAACATTAAATAAACAAGCACACTAAAAGACATCTCTGCATCGGACTGTACATTGCTGTTTGGCTTGATGTTTATCTTAAAGCTCATGCGAAATTGTACCTTAACAAACACATCAATTAACCGTTCATCACATTCAGTTATAACCGCAGTAATGAATTATTTACGGAGCGATAATGTGAGGAAGTATTTCTTCAATAACCTGGATTGTTTGCAACCAAACAGATAACCAGCTTGTATCTGCAAGTGCTGTGTTATGCGCTTCACGGAGGAATACCATCAACTTTGGCGAAACATTTCATGTAGGTTAGTCTCATCTTGATTTGGTTCGGACGGGATTGTTGCGATAATTTTGGAGAAGTATCTGCAGTATGGTTGCACACAGGAATTTTGCCCTTGGGAAGACGATAGCGCGATAGCGGCTTGTTGAACTCCCATCAGCAGAATATATATCTGCAGTAATTGGCATAAACTTCATATTTATAATAGGTTAATTCCTATAGACATAGAATGGAATTCATGAAACTAGAAGACAATGCTTGGGGATTTAAGATATTGTGAATATTTAATAAAACCAAAGAAACATAAATATTAGTTTCATTCTCCTTGTTCCATTTTCTTTACGAAATGATTGTACAAAACCTAGACATTTTAAACCGCAAATCCTCCCCAGACAACCCAGTAAAGTTATTTTAGGTATGTGGCATAGGTAGTGAGTACAGATGGACGAAAACTCCCCTGAGTTGTATTTAGCTCCTTAAACCCCTCCTATCGGGGCTGGGGTCGGTCTGGGTGGCTCAGTAGGTTAGACGCTGGCCTACTGATCCCAAGGTCGCGGGTTCAATTTCAGCCCAGAACGTTGGTTTTTAAGTGTGGTTAAAATGACACTTCCATGCCAGTAGATTTATTGGCATGTAAAAGAACTGCGGGAGGTAATTCCGGCACACCGGCGACGCTAATGTGATCCTAGCAATTGACAGGTCGTTTAACAACAAATTCATTTTTAATCTCGGGACTCGGCAACTAGTGCTCACTGAATGCAAGTATATTTAGCAAGTTAAAAAAACGGTCGCTCAAGGTATGCCCACTAGCCGACCAGGCCTGAGCTAAATAAAAAAATCTTATGTGTTTTACTTGCATGATTTTTCTACTCTTTTAGGTACTATTGTTACTAATTATTCTTCCTCTGTCTTCATGTTTGTCGAGATAAGCATTTGTAGAAGTTATCTTACCAGTGATTTTCTTTGTAGCTGCAAGGGGGATGCAGTAGGCTTTGAGCGATAGTCAAATCTGTTACAGTTCCCTCGAAAGTCGATTTTCCAGTTGCTTACAAAGACCTTATTCCGCCCCTGATGTGAAGGTTTTACAACTTGCCCACCAATTTGTGCAAATCTCAAAATTACATGCTAGTCTCATGGGCTCTCCGATGTTGCCAATAGTTTGACCTGCTCCTCTTCGGATTAGTTGAAGAAAAACCTTAGTGCTGAATGGTTGTTTGAATTCTACTTAAAGTTTATAGTTTATAGTGATTCAAGTTTTAAATTTGGCATAGGTAAATATTGCCTTACAACATCATGTGGAGACCATGGCAAGATGTTTCATCCTCTGCAACAAACGAACGCTTAAATGCAAATGCCTTGTTCTGTACGAAGTGTAGGAAATTCACCGCACAATAATAGTATTAATAATAATGGTCAATGTAATTTTATATACTGGAAGTTGCTCATTTTTCTTGATTAAGCATTGTCCTGAGACATGCATTATCAAAATTAAAAAAAAAATTAAATGAAAGAACTCTCACGCCTGAAACCTTTGTTAAAAATCTGATGTGCTGCACTCACATGACTTTCTCTACTCTTTTACTAACCATTCTTACAAACACTTACAAACACTATATCTTGTTCGTGTCAGTTGAGATAAACTTTTGCAGAAATTATCTTATTGCTTGTTTCCTTGTAGGTGTAAGAGGAATGTTAGAATACAGTAGGCTTTGTGCGATAGTCAGATCGTTTAAAGCTTTGAGATTCCGTTCTCTTTGCACACTTAACATAAAAAAATGAACAACGATGTTCCATTTCCCGAAAGTTTTAAGTTTTCCAAAACTCACACGCGTAACAAAGAATATCTCCGAAATGTTTCACCCTACAAGAAAATTTATTGAGACATAAATTGTGTATTTTAGCAAGATCTACATTTTCTGTACAGTATGATTTGATCTCTAACGGTTTACCAGTTATGCGAAAGTCGTCCAGAATAAATACGACTACAGGGGCTATAGCCAGAAAATTCTAGATACACATTTCATTTTAAATAAAACTATCTCAAATATATGACATTTTAATAAAAATCGTAGACATTTTCAAGAAAAACAAAATTTTCGAAAAATGTTCCATGTAAAGGGTAGTTTGGGTGGGGCTATTTTCTTCAAAATCTTCGTGTTGCACCCTTGAAAGCCATTTAACTTAAATACTAACTTTGGTTTTTAACCGACTTTTCGTTTTTGAGTTTTTGAGACTGACACAGACAGCCACACACACGGACCTTTTTGTAAAAATGCTTTTTTTTATTCAGAGGGTCTCAAAACATATATTTCCGGTGAAATCTCGACATCGAATTTTTGGGTGGAATACAATACTTCCCCTACTTACCAGTAGAGAAAGTCAAAATGTGACATTTATGCTTATTCCAAGAAGTTTCCAATTATATTCATACCAGCGCCTTGAATGAGTAAATTGTCAAACTGCAGAGTGTAAAACTGTACATTTGATATTCCAAGTTACATATGTAATTAACTGGTCTGTGTGTATCTGAAGCACACAAAAATCCTAGGAACAAAGATGTTTGAAGAGAAAAAGTTGGATAATGTTCTGAGATACCTATGCTGCTACTTTTGCAAGATTTTCAACGTGGAGCGAGCAAGCTAAAATCTGGCAGTGATCGACAGGAAGGGATTTGCAGAGGCCTGTTGAATATTGGTGTTGACAATGCAAAGAATGTGTTAGGGATTAGAAGGGACTTGCTTTTCAATGCGGTACGCGAATGAATGTGTCACTGGAAAGAATGCGTTTTTAATAACCGCAGGCTATTCATTACTGTTTGGTTTTGCATAAGTATTTTTTGCGCATGTTGTCCGAACGTAGCATGTGAATGTCGATTATAAATATTTATCGTTTGGTTTTCTAAATGCAACACATCCAATTTATGTTCTGAATATCAAATCTGTTAAGGGTTAGAGGGTAGAGTATTTTATATGCCGCCAGTGATTACCATTCTCTCTCTGATCGCACCTGCTTTTATTTGGATGGAGTTTTAACTATGCCCTTCAGGAATTGTTTTGTTAATTTCCCATTTTTGATACTGCCTGCCGGTAAAGTAAAATAGGGTTAGAATTTTTTCATCACACACATGGAGCACATTTTGGGCTACAACGCGCATTATCGTTCCAAAAATGCATGCAGGCTTTAGGTATTGTTACAAGGAAAAACATTTTGGTTTTGTGTAGAAATAATGCAGTATTGTAGCACAAGAGTACGGTGGAGTTTCAGAAAATGTAGCATTGGTTTAAAGGTATAGAATTTTTGAGTATCTTTGTGTGTTTTATACATTTCATGAAATAGTTTTTGAATTGCCAAATAATAAAGTACCTAAATAAAAATAGCTATTTCAATACGCAATAATGATTCTTCTACCAGTGATGCATTTAAATGATAATTAAAATTACCTGTAAAATACCGAGTCAAAAGATTACTGCGTTCGTTGCTCCCTGCCGCTATCATAGAAAGGCGCTGATGAAACCACACAAGATTTTAAAAACTACTTTTAAAGGTTTTACTTTCCAACCGACACATGCTATCCCATCCATGTTTTTGAGCACTGTTCACTGTTGGTCTGGGTCGCTCAGTTGGTTAGACGCTGGTCTACTTATCCCAAGGTCGCGGCTTCAAATCCGCCCCAGACCGATAGTTTTTAAGCGTGCTTAAATACCTCAGCTCCCTGTCAACAGATTTACTGGCATGCAAAAGAACTGTGGGACAAAATTCCGGCACACTGGCGTCGATGATGTGATCCTGGCAATTGACAGCGTCGTTAAACAACAAGGTAATTCTGTCTACTACATTTTAATCGACAAAGCATTTTAGAAAATTATCTTATTCCTGATTTTCTTATTGGCAATGAACAAATAACATTCATATTTTAGAAAAGTATAGGTAAATATTGGCAAAATGCAGACAAATAAAGAATACTTCGGAAACAGTTAACTCAAAAGGAAAGAAAAAAAGTATTTCACATAAATTGTGTGTTTTAACGAGATCCACATTTTTAATTCGGTAAGTTTTTGTCTTTCTCGTACTGTTAGCTAGTTATGCAAAAATCATCCATAATGAAGAGGCTTTCTTAGGTCGTTTCTAAAAAATTCAAGTTATGACTTTGAAACTGTCATGGAACCGTCTGTATGCGTGCGTCACTCAATACTGACTGCCTGGGTGTGAGGTAATTTACCTTCCGATTGAAGGAGTGGAGTGGGGAATAGCAAGTGTTACGTAAGCGTCCCCAGAGTAGAAACATATTCTATCCCTGGGGATCTATGCCGGTACCTCTTGGTCGGGAAGTCAGAACACCTGCTGCCTTTATTGCTCATTTTGAAGTTAATTCTGAAAACAATTTCAGTTCTGAATTGTGGTGTAGTAGTGTTGATGTATGTTGAACCAGTTGCATTTTCAATGAATCATTGTCATATACTAAAGTTTATGTATTTTTTCTTTCTAGGTAAGTGATATGACAAGCTATTCCAGGCAAAGGTGAAAAGCTTCTTACAAGATCAGTAAGTGTATTTCCATCAAAACTATACTTTCCTTAATATTATGTTAGCTGTTATTTTTGTCGTTTCGGCACCAAATGTAAAGTACTGATATTTGTATGAACATACATAGTATTGTAAAGTGAATTTGGATTAATATACTTCAGAAATTACAGCGATTTTCCACATTTTGTAAAGAATAGAACGCTTCCATCGGTTGTGAAGATGCCATTAAATTCAGCATGTTGCAAACGAGAGGGAACACTTCACTTTATTTTTGGCATCATATCACTTCAACAATCCCTTCACTTTAGATACCGCATTAAATAAGCCAAAGGTAGTGACTGAAGGCTGTTGTATACATTGCGTTAGCCGTCCACATGATAAATAGGAATTCCCCCTTCAGATAGCGAGGGAGCACGTGTAGTGGAGGTCACTCTTTGCACAAGATGTATACGAGTGGTTCATTCAATTTGCGTTCTCATAGCATGACTAACATTACAATGCATACGCTTGTTATTAAAAGTGAAAAATTATAACAAAAGGTTACAGTTTGTTCTTAGCTAAATATTAATCCACATTTTAAAAGAAGAAAATACACCGTTTATGTGAAACAGAATTTTATATAGATTGAAGTGTGCTCTGCTGGAAATTCCGTCTTAGTTACAGTTTTTATCCATAGGTAAGCCAAAAACAAGTAGTTTCATAAAAATCTCCCTAGTATTAAGTAATAACAGATTCATCATGGGGGAAGTGAAGGTAGTGAAACACAAATGTGAGGCAAGATCAGCGATGTCCACGTTTGCGAAAGAGGGGAGCTTAGGTTTACCTCCTTCCTCTATACGCGGACTTTGGCATTCTTTAACACCCGGGCGTGCTTTGTGTTGCAATAGTCCATAGCCTTAGAAGATACACAAAGTGATCGTCACATAGTATATTGCGTTACAGACCTGTAATATGGTTCAATTTAGAGAAACTGTGTTCGCAAATATATGCAAATGCTTATTTCTCTAGCTACTATGTTTCAATCGACTTAAGCATTTTTAGAAATTATATTATTGCTAATTTTCTTGTAGATGCAAGAGGAATATGGGAAGACAGGAGGGTTTAAGCAATAGTTAAGTGTTATAAGAGCTGGTTGCTATGCGATACTTGTGAAATTTCTTTAGCTTTGCAAGGCCAGGAGATAAAAAAGGATAACATTCCTGCTTGAGAAAAATTATAAGTTGTAAATAATAAAGAATATTTCGGAAGTGGTTCACTCGGAAGAAAAGAAGTATTTGATATTGTTTTAACGACCTCCACATTTTGTATTTATCAAGCTTTTGCCTGTCTCTTAGTGTTTACCATTTATGCAAAAATCATCCAGAATGAGATCTTTTCAGGCCATCCCAAAAAATTTAAGTTATATCTTAGAAACTGCCATGGAATCGCCTCTTTGATTCACTCTCCGACTGAAGTGGTGGTGAGGGGAATGTGTTACATAAGCGTCTCCAAAGAGACAAGGTTGGACATCGCTGGACTAGATAGTCGTCAGTGTTGCAAAGCGGTTCCCTCTTCCGCAAGTCATATGTTTTGTTTTCCTGAATGCTGCACTAATGATACTGTTGCAGTTGGGTCTCATGTTATAAATGCCCAATTATGAACTTGATAATCAAGTTGCAATGTTGCAACGCTTTTGAACTCAGATGCACCGAGCGGTATGATTTAACCAGGCGAAGCAGCTGTTATGCATCATCAGATATTTTGTGCTAGCTCACAATAACACATGGTTCTTAGATTTTTATAGGTTCGACTGTCCTCTAGTTATATACGCCATAAAGGTATCGTAGCAGCAGTCCATACTATGTACAGCCATGGAGAAAGTTAATGAGCTGTTTAGGAGAGTCGAATATTTCTTGCATCGCGGTTTACACAAGTCGATATTTCCAACCTGCATACGATTATTAGTTCCAGCATAAGGGGAGAATTTGTAGGAGTGAGCCAGTGTGTCGTGTTTAAGGGCTCTTGTAGAAGGATTAAACGTTTTTATACTTTTATATAATATTGCCTTATGTTTACTGTGAAGGTTTACAAGTTGTTTTTATGATTCTAAGGACAAAGTTAGGTTTTCTTATAACGCATAATCGTTTAATTCAATAAATGCTGCTTATTTCAAGCAATGTTTACAATATTTTCCGCAATAGATATTAAATTTGCAGATAAGTGCTACGCTAAAGCTTTTCATGCATCTATCCTTAGCGCACCACCACCTTCCCTTGTGCTCATTACAGCGCCACGCCTCTAGACCCGTATTGCTACTTCAGCAGTTCATTGGTCAGTAATTACGCTTCACACCCTTAAAGACCGTCGTAAGGCGATAAGAAACTGAGAGATACTGCCAAGCAGTGCATTTTACTGAATTCGTTCTGTGTACACATTGACTTAAACTCGTTTTCGCTTTATTGATACCGACATCAAATCCATGGTTTTCCCCCAGTAAATTTCCTGCATCCCAAAGAACTACTTGACTCTGCGGTTGGACTGTGAGCAAGAGGTTTTCACTTTCAGCAGAAATTGCAACAACGTTTATGTCTGGGAAAATGCATAGGGGAAGAAGCGATTTTGAGTTACATATCTGTGATATTGTATTCTTTGGACTTGAGTAGTTCTTCTTCGGACATGAAGTGACAGCAGGAACTGCAGAACAATAAAACCCGTCCGACTGAGATCGGCATACATAAAATAGCACTCCGCCAGTGTATTTATTCCTCTGTAACGTGCTTCAAACTTGAAGGGACAAAACAATGGTTTTTCATGTTTAAACTCAGACGGCAAATTTTGTATAACTTTTTTTTTCAGGTTTATGAGAGATCTATAGCCATGCGTCTGAAATGTCACACGTTGTGCTATTTACGAAATACAAGTTTTCGCTTGATTTGCATGAAGTATAAGCAAGCCTGCTAAAGTTTTTCCGAGATTTGGTGACCGACAAAAACAAATGTAATTAAATTTGAAGGAAAACAATCTAAGAGCAAAATTGTCATGAGGTTACTTTGGAAATAATGCCAGGTTTGAGTTATTTAGGTTGCTACTGAACATATACAGGGTGCTTCAAAAGGTTACTGGAAAGAGTAGACAAAATAGAGTAACTTTCAATTAGGAAGCCATGTTCCCAAACACAATCCCAATGATATTCTGCTAAGCCGTAATACACTTTTATGCACACTGTTCAGTGTAATAGGTTACCAAATATGTTCTAACACACCACCACATTGAATACAGGCATTGCATCGTCGAATAAAGCTCGGGTACCCCAGGCTTGTGCAAAAGTTCGCTAGATGCCACAGCTATTCTGTCTACTAGTGTTTCTGGATCGTCCACGGGTGTCTGATACAACACAGCTTTGATATGTCCCCAAAAGAAATAATCAAGTGGCTATAAGTCCGGGGAACGGGGTGGCCATGCAAGTGGTCTTCCTCTTCCGATCCAACGTTCAGGACATTTGTGATGTAGGAAGCGCCGCACGTTGGCATCAAAATGTGGTGGCGCTCCATCCAGTTGTATCCATCCTTGTTGGCGTACAGGAAGTTAGTACATCTTCGAACAACTCCGGAGGAACTTGTTCTAAGAACATCAGGTGTCCTGGCCCATTCAGATGTATTACAACTTAACAGT
Organism: Tenodera sinensis; assembly: GCA_030765045.1. Taxonomy (NCBI): domain Eukaryota; kingdom Metazoa; phylum Arthropoda; class Insecta; order Mantodea; family Mantidae; genus Tenodera; species Tenodera sinensis. The sequence goes on along the minus strand of CM060972.1, from coordinate 23,627,061 downwards.
TAACATTGGTACCTATGTACTCAGGATTACTACTCTTACTTTTAAGTTCTGAAGCACCCTGTATAAGTCCACTAGATACAGCAATAGAAGCTGTCTAGAGCTAATTGGAGCGGTTAAAAGTACTATAACAAAAGTAAATAAAACGGAGGACACCGTTCAAAATTATAAAACTACGGTCATCCCAATATAAAACAAAAAGCCTTGGCTAAAAAAATAAAGAAAATAGAAGCAGTTGAAATGAAATTACAAGATCCCTGACGGCATAGACAAAGTACGGGTCGAAGAAGTTACACGTTCCTAATCAAAAGCAGAACCTTTAATTGCATGAATTCATATAGAAAACAATATTACGAGTATCAATTAAAAATGGACTACAATAGAACTCCTGTGAAGTTCAACTACAAGGCAATGGTGGAAGAAATTTGGGGCACCCATGGATAGCAGCAGATTTGAATAATGAACGGTAGGCCACATGATGCAACCCTGAAGATGCATTATTTTGACCTGCACTATCAGCGATGCCCAATCGTGTCTCCTTTATGCAGCCCTGGCGCGCTGCCCCACCTCCTTCGTTTTGCACACCAAGCACTAGAGGTTTGTTTCTGAGCCTCATTAATGCGTCATAGTTTGGCTAACACTAGTTGGAGGCAAATCCATCCTTCCCTCTTTCGCATAAGATAGGGCATCACTATATATGATCTCAGCCATAGTTGCACAGTGTTGAAACCACAAATAACACAAATATGTAGACTAAAACTTCATTTAAGTAAAATTGAGTGAACTCATATCTCCAACGGTCGTTTCGAAACACCTTTGTGACGTTCTCAAGGTAAGGCGTCAGCTTGAGAATGGCAGGAAGGTGTGTCGAAACGATCGTTAGAGATATATTGAGTTTAACTTCAGGTGTGTATATTAAACTGTGTAGCAGTTTAAATGATCTAAGCGTAGAAACCATTTTAAATGATGCATTGGGACTACTTTGCTGAGAAATAAGGGTAGCATGCCTGTGGGTATCTTTCTGACGTTGCACGAGTGGTATTTTAAAACTTTTACCTACCCCGTAATCTAATGAGAGCCTGTCGGTAAGATGATCGAGAATACCCTTATAGTCATCAAACGATTTATGAACTATCGGCGAATGTTGTGTGTATTTCTAATTGCCTTAATTTGTTAACGTTCACATTCTGCGTGTTATTCCTTTCGTTTATTTTATGTTATATTAAAAGATTTGAAATATAGTTCTATAATTTGTCTGGAACTAGGACGATCTTGTTGTTAACATAGGGGGTGGGGGTGGGAAGGGATGACAGAGCTGCTGTAATGGAACGCTTTTAAGCCACTGATTGCTGGTGGGAATTTCTAACCCTTCTTAATTTGTGATAAGTTGAGCTTGCAACAGTGTAGCCAGCCCCCTGTTAGTTTTGAGGAACTGATAGTGAGGGTGACAATCGCACGGCGCCTCAGAGGGTGACAGACCTGGGAAAGGGCGGGAGGCGCAATTACGTATATTCTGACATGGCCGACAGGGACCACTTATTCTTCATAATGTGAAGCGCTCGGGAACTTTCCTAAGAGTTACATTTTTAATTTCATGTATTAAATTAAATTCTTGAATTCCGGGAAGATGAGGGTAGAACAAAGGTTCTCTAATTATTTATCAGACCTTCTGGGAAAGTCCAAAGAAATTTTAGAACATAACCAAGAAATTCGCTTTGACTGCAGCCAGCATCACAGTGAATACCTAGGATTATCCTTCAGGCCGGAAAGGACTTTGTACCATGTGGTATTTGTAGACAACTTCACTGAGTAGAATGTGGCCTCGGTACTAATGTTATAGATCTTGAAGGTGCCACTAGATATTACAATGAAACTTGTGTTCCGAAGACCATTTTTTGTCTACCTAGGCATAACTTTTAAAGCAACCGCTCAATCAATAGAACATCTTGCAATTATTAAAGGGTTACGAAGTTGCTACGATTTGTTCACATTGTTTGAAATTCCACCCTTTCAAAAATTTAATTTATGAATTCTACTCTGCAACTCCCACTTGAACACTTCCATGTTGATCTGGCACGTTTAATGAACAATAATAAATACAGTTATATTATAATCATAGCATTTAAGTCGAAGTGCAAAATTACACAACAAAAAAGATATGTGTTACATTCCCTTTGTGTACTTATTCAACAAGGTGTTATTTACAAAAGCTAGTTTTTCTGTTTGATGTTAATCGAGAAATTGCTAGTTGATACAGGAGGAATTCAGTAGGCTGTAATCAATATTCGAAATTTTTAAGGGTGAGTTACTTACGTGATGTTTTTGTATTTCCATTCTCTTTGCAGTTCCAAGAAGAGGGCCGAATGGTGGATTTCCTCTTGAAAACAGTATTTGAAAATTCAAACCAATAACAAAATAATAACTCGGAAATGGATAAAGTCACAAGAATGTTTGTTAGATTCCTAGAAAGTTCAATATATATATTTTATTTGTTATGTATGTACCTATATGAAACGTAGGGTAGGTATTTTAATCAAAATGTAATTAACTGCCATTTTTGAGAAAAAGTAATCAGAAAAACATTCCATATAAAGGCTGGTTTGGGGCGGAAGGATTTTTCTTGGAAGATCTTGGTGTCGCATCATTGCCATATATATCAAGTTTGCTATTCCACTCATTTTTCGTTATTGAATTATACAACTCACAGATGTACCTACGTTTTTCTAAAAAGGTTGCGGTCCTGAGAACATGTATTTCTGGTGAAATCTCGATGTCTAATTTTTGGGTGGTGTAAAAACTTCTATAATTGCTATAAGTAGGTAGTAGATTGAATAAAAAGGGGGGAATAAGCAAGCTTGAGAGTTCTGTGAGAAACTGCACTATTTTGAGTGCAGAGCAGAATAGATCCACAATAAATAAGTTATTATTGCTCTTGTGCATGTATACAAATACATATAGATGAAGTTTACGTTCCTATTTGAACCGTATGTTCAGTGGTGGATATCTTAAGATTTGATGCCTACTTTGTAAATACATTTAAAACGAAACCTTCACAATTTAATGTTAAAATCTCATGCAAAGTTTAATTTCTAAGTGGGATTTGGCAACGTTAGGTTAACATATGGTGATTAAATTCATTCGAATTAAGGTAGAAATGCCTTACAGCATTATTCACGTTTACGCAACAGTTAGTGAAATAATATCCATTCACCAAGAAGCTAGATGGCTCCAAATATTTGACGCAAAGTATATTTTTTCAACGGTTCTTTGTTGACAACTGTGTTGGAAATATTTGTCACACTATCATGTTGGTTAACGTATGGCCGAAGCAGTATCTTCCACACGGTAGATATAAAATCTCAAAACGAAGTAAACCCAACCTTTGGAATGACTACCAAGCATCCTTTCCAATGATGCCATATGCAGAGACGGTGGTCAGCGTATTCTAGCCTAAAACTTCCAGATAACATACTTGTCTCTTGCTCCCAGGTCTAGTGTCAAACCCGACGGATGACAATGGATTCTTCCGGGCATAAAAATACTTGTCTACGTTCGGAAAGGAAGTAAAGTTGGTGGTTCGTGTTGTAGATTTACGGTACGTAGAACCTCAAGCTTGACAAAGAGGCCAGTACAGAAAGGAACGCTGAGAACTGCAGCAGTTAATGAACTCCACAAGTAAAATTATTATATGCAGAGTCATGGGGCACATTTAGCAATTTGTTTAACTGGTCTCCTTGGCGAAAAGACAGCTAAATTGTCCTATCGAACTGGATAATGGGATTTTAGAAACGTCTATGACTCGGCGTTTTGATTCAGTGTCCATTGGTATTGGTATTGTTTGAAGGAGTTAACGAATTAGCTGTATACATCTCACTTGTGCTATTCAAACTTCGAGTTATTATTTAATATTTTATGTAATAAATGCCATTACAGATTACTGGAATTATATAACTATCTGCGAACATTCACGAAAACACCACGTATGTATATCCGAGGGGAAAATGTCTACAAGAATTTTAATAATTGAAGACTTAATGCACGAGTTCACTTTTGGCGCTATATGAGTCATATAGTTGCAATCGTCTCTCTGAGCTTTATTGTATTTCATTGAAAACGTCACAAGTTTCAGGTTTTTCCACTTGATATTGAGTTAGTGAGTTTCATTCCCACACAAGTCCAGGAACTTCAGTTACGGAACTCAGGAATGATGGCGTCCAGCTTAGCTGCACTTCATAACACGTTTCCCCCACTTTCCAATTGCGATCAACAGCCGAGGAAGTGACTCGCGCGCTTGTGATGTTGATTGTAAATTTAGAAGCTTATAATTCTGGTTTATTATCAGTTTGAGAATAGTATTCAGGAATGAATGAAACGTCAGATGACGATGTGCCTGTACCCAGGAAGAAATCACCACCTAATGAGTAGAAGGGGAAGAGATCATAAACAAAAAGTTACGCATAGCGCATGTGTTAAATTCTGTTTTAACAAAACATCTCCAAATATCTTGCTCTAGTTCTTCCCGAAAAACATTGTTATTTTCAAAAAACTGACAAATACAAGGAGCAGATTCCTAATGGGGACGAATCGGGAAGTAAGTTGTGAGATTTAGATCAGGATAACTGAAGCATATCTGTTTTGCTCCTTACATTACAAATAAAAAATAGTTAACACATATATTATTAATTTATACAATATATTTACTATTACTTACGCTTTCAAGGAGTTTATTCCTGTATCCAGTTGGTATTATGCATAATCTATCGATACAGACTGATTTTCATAACTGCATAGGTCCACAAATTCATGATAAAATTATCACAAAATACCAATGGTAAATAAATTTCTGAATAACAAAACAAATATAATACGCCGAAGTTCATGCATTATAAAAAGTAGTACCTGGGTGACCGATCTTTGCTCGGCTTTTCTCTTTTTAACTTTTTTTAAATTTGTTTTTCAGAAGATACTTATTCAGATAAACTTGGAAAGCATGATGTCGACTAAATATAAATTTTCAACCTAATTGTTGGAGACGTTTCCGTGACGAGACCTTTAATATCCTGGCTTGTTTGTTGAAATTGACCCATTAACAGAGAAATTAAGGCCAAGATAAGGTTTCGACTAATTGTGACTGTTACGCTTAGACTAATATAGTTAAGTCGACTTTCTTTAAGTTTTCTGAAAGCTCTTGACGAGACCTTTAATATCCTGGCTTATTTGTTTACATTGGTCCATTAACAGAGAAATTATGGCCAAGATAAGGCTTAGAGTAATTATGACTGTTACACGTAAAATTGCGTTTTTTCAGGAATGACACCTATATAGATGAACTTAATAAGCAAAACCCTGTCTAAATACAAAATTTGATCGAAATCGTTAGAGCCGTTTCCAAGTTGCGCGGAATATATTTATATACAAGAATTGCTCGCTTAAAATATAATATATATATATAAGATATTAGCAGCATGTTATGAAGTTTTTATTGATTTTCTCAAAACTTCGTTGACTGGACTTGTGCACTTAAGCAAGCCATGTCTATAATAGTGCACATGTATAGAGGAAACAGCTTATCTGCAGTTCCCAAGAATTCAATATGGCTGACAGACTAAACTGCAGACGAAATTACTCCCAAAAGCAGTACTGCCAACGTACCTAATAAAAGCATTATTTCTCATCTGGGATATCACAGGGTTAAAGTAACGTGCTTTCACACGATAATAATGTTTGAACATTGTTACCACACAACACGTGATGAACCTGCTTACCTTCGACAAATCTTGTTCTGTAACAACAGTTTTGGATAAAAACATTTCTGAACGCTAAATATAGTTTTATATATAATATTTAATGCACCACTGTCTTGCGAACACAAAAACAACAGTAGCTGTAACTGCATATGCTCCTCTAAAACAATTCAAGACAAAATCAAACACGAGCAATACAATGGCGTCCACAGATTAATTCATTAATACAACGTCTAAACAGAATCTTGGTTTCTCTGCAACGGGTTCAAAAACAAGGGCTTCTGTGTCAACATAGCGGATGTGGTAACACCAATTATCGCTGTAACTATGGTTATATTTTACGAACAGTTGGCGGCACTAATGCAGCCTAACAGATGAATATCACCAGAGCGCGCCATAATGGCGAAAAAGTCTCGGTTGTTTTTAGGGGTATCCCAATCAGCTGTGTTACTAAACGGTGACAGTAACTTGTTGAAGGCAGTTTATCGATCCGCCGAGAGCAGGCGTTACAATTTGTGATACCTTCAATATGAATCCAGGAGGCTGTAGTGGTTATACTGATAAGGCAAGGGGATCTTGGTGAGGTGAGATACAGCTGGACAGCTGCTGTCAGCTTGATGGGAGTGGGGAGAGATCGACCGAAGGCTTCAGCATTAGCAGCTTTGCTTTTCTCCCCCCTTTTTATTATTTCTCCAAGAGGCGTCGCTTCACCCTCCTAGTACAGCTGCACCTAGCGGTTCTGCCTTAGCTTCGGTTTACTGGCACACAGGAAAGGTACCAACTGCATGGAGAAGACAACATTCGTCTAAATGGTTTCGTCTAAGGTAATAAATCCCTATTCTCGCTTCTGTATACGCTGCCAAGGCATGAGTGTTGGCAAATTAGCTTGTACTAGTAGGCTTCAGTATGCGAATCCCATGTTCTCGCTTTTAAGTTAATTTATCAACATACAGGGTGCTGCATGTGAATCATGAATTCTACATCATGAGTGCGACAAATGTGTTGTTATTATTTCACTGACCTCAAACATTGTGTGAACAATGCTGTAATGTATGTCTACCTTAATTCGTATAAATTTAGTCACAATTTGCTTAATCTAAGCAGAAATTTAACTTTGCATGACACTTGAACATTAAATTGTGACTAAATTCATTCGAATTAAGGTGCATACAGCATTGTTCACACAATGTTTGCGTCATAGTGAAATAATAAACCGTATATTACATCGTCTTAAACTCGAAATTCTAGTGGGTGTTTGGGATTTACAACTTGTATGGTAATTATCGCCTCTACAAAGGATGGTTGAGGGAACAGGGTAATCTGGTACCCCGAGCTGTATACCATTATGCCATGCCCCTAAATTTGTCATTATCTTTGGAATTCTGAATAAATTAGTGCCGTTTTTCTAAGGCGATTTACATTTGTATCTTAGAGATGTTATTTCATTAGAATTAAGCGTAGAAAAATGAGATACACCTTCACAATTACGTATTTGTGTATATTCAAGCAGTCTTCTGTAAGCACCACAAGCTGTGCAACTGAAATTTTACACACCTACATAGCACGTGTTGTCATACCGGCCACACGTTGACCAGGGATTCCAGATGATGAGAGTAACAAATATGTCCAATACAATTATTGTGAATAAAGAAACGTTTCTGATGCGTTGCACTCACATGACTTTCTCTACTCTTGTACTAACCATACTTACAAACTCTTATTCCTATATCTTCGTGTTAGTTGAGATAAACATTTGCAGAAATTACCTTATTGTTTATCTTCTTGTGGGTACAAGGAGAATATGGGAATACAGTAGACCTTGAGCTATAGTCAAATCTTTTAAAGCTTTCAAATTCCGTTCTCTTTGCAAGGTTAACATATAACAGAATGAAGAACAATGTTCCATTTGAGAGAAGTAAAAGTTCTCCAAAACTCACACAAATAACAAGCATATGGTTCACTATTTAAAAAAAAAAGGAAGAAATAAATTGCGTGTTTCAGCAAAGTAAGGTATGGTCTATCTCTTGCGGTTTACCAGTTATGCAAAAGTCATCCAGAGTAAAAGAACTACATGGGCTATAGCCAGAAAATTCAAGATATACATTTCATTTGGCATAAAGATATCTCGAACATGGCATTTTAATCAAATTCGTTAAGTCATTTTCAAGAAAATCAAAATTTTCGGAGCGTTTTCCATGTAAAAGCTAGTTTAGGATGGATCAGTTTTCTTCAAAATCTTCGTGTCGGATCCTTGAAAGACATTAAACTTATTTAATTTTTAACTGACTTTTTGTTTTTGAGTTATGCTGTCCACAGTGACACACACACACACACACACACACACACACACACACACACACACACACACACACACACACACACACACACACACACACACACACACACGTGAAATCTGGACATTGAATTTTTTGGTAGAATACAATACGTCTACTTTACGTAGTAGAGAAAGTGAAATATTTGGAATACGAGTATATGCTATCTAGCTTCTTGAGGAATGGATATAAATTTCTACATTATATTATTTGTCCAACTGTCGCGCCAATACTGTGTGGGCAATGCTATAATGTGAATGAATTTATTCACAATTTAATGCTAATAAACTTTTAGGTGGAATACTTCCTCTACTTACTATACGCAGTAGAGAAAGTGAAAGGTTCAGTTAGGTAAATATTCTCGTTCCACCAGTTTCAGTTCATTTTAGTCCAGCTAATGACAAAAAGCTCGTATTTGAGAAACAAGACTATTTTGTTAGTATTTTTGGAATAAAAGCATCGATGATAACACAGGGTGGGAGGTGCTGCTTTGGCCATAGGTGAATGAGGGATTCTAAACGAGTATAACAAATATGCCCAATACAATTATTGTGAATAAAGAGCGGTCCCCGCACCCCCCCCCCCCTCCAAAGTGTCAAACTTATGAAGTCATCAAGGTTCTAGAAGAATGGATATCAGTGGTTTATAATTCCACTAACTCTCGCGCAAACATTGTGTGAAAAAATGATGTAATGCTTTCCACCTTAAATCGAATGAATTTAGTTAAAATGCCACGTAAAAATGCCATGCAAAGTTTACTTTCCGAGAGATATATGCCAACGCTACGTTAACATTAAATCGTGGAATTGAAATCAAAAGGACATAACAGCATTGCTCACACAATGTTTGCGCGTCAGAGTAAATAATAAACTATTTATATCCGTTCTTCAAGAAGCTAGACAGAAATTATGTTCTTCAGCGAAACATTTGTTTATTGAGAATAATTGTATTGGACATGTTTGTTACACTCGTGTAGAATCCCTGGTTAACGTACTTTCCACCCTGTATACAGTATTCCTCCATAACAATTTATTTCTATCTACTTCATTTGCATCGAGAATAGCTTTAGCAGAAATGCTTTCATTACTCGTTTCGTTGTGTTAAAAAACGTCGAATAACAAATTTATCTATCGTGAAAGGAGACGCAGTGAATTGAACATTATTGAATACATTATCCGCACACACACTTTCATACTACCGAAGTCTGAGAGGACAGGGAATAATCTAGGCTAGAGAAAAATTCCCACTGGGAAATCGAACCTGGGATCCTTCTGAGAGATAAAACCCTAATGTGTTTCGAACCTGTTAAAGGAATAGTTCTCCTGGCAAACAAGCAAGAAACATGTTTTAATGCTGGATGCATCTGTAGATTTGAGAAACATCAGAGACGGCTCGAGTTCAGAAATCTCGCGCTTGCAGATGTATGTATTCTGTATGAAGAAACTGTAAACAAAGGCAGCCGTTTTGGTTTGCTTGGCACTCATTCAATGTCGAAATGGGAGAGTTTAAGCAACAATATGGTGTGTGGGAGGTGGGGCTGGTGAAAGATGTATCCTTTAGACAGGCAAGTTACCAGTTAAATTTCAGTTTTAATCTAAATTGACAGAATTAATTTCGTTTGGTAGTGTGCGGGATATCAATAGTATTAAATTACAACTGTGGAATGTTCAGAATTAATGGATTAGCCACTTGTTGCTGTTGCTGTACATGTTATGTTCAATAAATTCACGTTTCATATTCAATTTCGGTAATGGAAATACTTTAATATTATATCAGGATATTTCGTTCTCTCCGTAATGATGTTTACGATATTCATTTACAAGATAGATGACCTCAAGCAGTATTACAAGTTTAATACTTATGTTTCTTGCACTATTAATCTGAAAATTATCTTCCTCAACTGTTGCAGCATTATACATTGTTGAGATAAACTTTAATATCTTCTTGATGATTTGCAGATTTTCGGACTTACCACTAAGACGACAGAATAATTCTATTTACAGTATCTAGCGCCAATCTGCTTTCTAACTTTGGTTTTTGTTAAACTTAGTTTGGAAAAAAAGCTCTTTCACAAGAAGCGCTTCTGTTGGAAAACGAAATCACTGATAATGCAAAAGCCGCTAGTTCTATTTCCACCAAGGCGACACATGTGTTTAACAGCACTCCAGAAACTGCCAGGTTCAGGCAAGCTCTTTATTTCACACGGAATATCACGTATTCCAAGTTTTCTCCAATGATCGTCAACTTTCTGAACAGTGCCTTCTTCATTGAGATCACCAGACCTGGGCGCAGTGGCAATAAGGGGATAAAGGGTTGGAGGCTTAGTAGGGTTGGAAACGGTTGTCTTAGAGGGGTGGGAGGCAGGCCATGAGGGCAAAAGTGGTATCGCTATTTGTAATTGTGATTGAAATGCCACATTTTTATGTTACCTTTATCACCATAAATGCCTATTTTACGAAATAAATGCTTTTATTGCCTTTATTTCATTATTTATCTGGATAAGCTTAGAAACATTTTAAAAAATTCTACAAGATGACAATTAGGTTGCATTAGAAATGGATCCTACAATGATGCTATGATTTAGATTTGCTCCAATAACCTCCGTCGATGTTGAGAAGTCATTTTGTGAAATGAAAAATGTGTTATCTGACAGGAGACTCAACATGCCCCAGGGAAGTTAAAAAAGCATTTGGTTGTCATGTACAACGACTAAGGCATTGCAATACACAGACCTTTTTAAAAAAAAATATTTCATTTGTGTGTTAATTACCACACTAACATTTTGTTTAAAACTTTGAAGTTCTTTAAAATATGACGATCGAGTTGAATAAATGAATTTTTCTAATTGCCTTTTATTGCTTGTTTCACTACCTATGATGCCTTTTTTCCTGTATATTTTAGCTATTTATAACGCAGTTTTGCCTGCTTATTTTAATGATTTATAATGCTTAAGGTTCAGGTCTCTGGTGATTACTGACCAAAATTTGTCGGAAAGTAGATTTTTGTATTGTCTCACTGTTTTTCACAACAATAACATCTAACCTCTTGCCTATTTAACTGCACTGGACGGCTGTATATCTTGCTCGAAGTGTAACAAGGACCTAGTTGACAAATCCTATCAGTGGCGCATTCCAATTTTTTTTTTCTTTCTGTGTAGTCCTTTTTTATTATTGTAAAGCCTTGCAACATCAAACATAAAAGTTATACAATATACACGAATAACCCCGAACTTAATTGTTCCAAAAAGATTTATTCTACTCGATTAGCAAATGCGGCTACGTACGCATGGGAGTATGTCTCCATTTTATAACTCACTGGATGGACATGATTGGAAAGATTTATTAAGTATGTCTGATATAACTTCACTTTCAAGCCATAAGATTCACTGAAATGCAACCACCGTTCACACCTTAAATGCACTGACACGTGGTGCATGAATTATTCACAGATTGCTGTTGTCATAATAGGTTCTGTGATGAAAATATCTCAGCGCCTCGCTTAAGCTGTTCGAAGAACTAACAAGTAATAATTCGACAAGCACGCCATCCGCTATTCAGTCTAGAATATGCTTCTTTGGAACAGAATTGATGGATCCTCTGTTAGTTATTGTTGATTCCTCTGCCATTTAAATGCTGTTCTTTTAATTATAAATCGGCATGAACATGTACGAGTAGATATTTATGTAATAATATTAGGTAAAATATGTCTATTGCATTATTTTCATAGTCACTGTTTAAGCTATTTGTCCACTAAAGGTAAAGACAAGGTACAAATATGTAAAAAAAAGTGTCATTATGCTCAAATATGTAAAATATGTGACAATGGCATGTTATATGATGGCTACGGTTCTAATTGATGGACATTTATCCTTTTTAGTTATGTATAAGCAAAGGGAAAGACTATGTATTTACATAAAAATTTTAGCTCCATTTAATAAGAAATGTGTATTGTCATTGTCCTTCAGGTGCCTCATAACTAAGTTCATACCCTAAAAAACACTGAAATATGCATGCCAATATGCTCTTAAAAACTTGAAAATATGCCAAGAAATATGCACTATTTAACTAAAACAATTAATGTCCCTTTGCAGTAGACAAGACGAGTTAGTATAAATAATAAATAAAGTTACCTTATTCCTTAGAGGTTGAAGCAGAAGTGGTCCCGCTGCTAGTATTAACTGCTAAATTGCAGTTCACAACCAACACTTCGCACAAATTTTCAACATCGTCTATTGTCTGGCAAAACACTTTTGTAACGTGAAAAACTTCTCTCCACGTCACAAGATGTTATCGGGGCATATTTAAATTATGTTAACTGCTTCACAGAGAGTCAAATCTCTTGCTGTGAGAGATGGTTTTCTTTAGAGGATGTCTCGAATATCGCACATCTGTTTATAACCAGAATTTGTTGAAATTACATAATTTACTTTCTCTTTCACTTTTTGTCCTATGCTACCAGGAACCAAACTTAGACCATATATTGTTTTTTTCAAAGACAGTGATTCATGCAAAAGAGACCCTTCAGCTTCCAATGCCGTTATGGCTGTTGGTAAGAAAGAAAAATGGGCAGATATGAAACTAAGATCCTCTTTTAACCCACTGCCTGACAGAATATTTTGCACAGTTTCCATTGATGAAGCATCTTTCGAGTCCAATGAATTAACAACCTCTTCGGCTATTTCTATGTGCTCAGCATAATATAAAATTGCATCGATCCATGTTCCCCAACACTGGTGCAGGAGGAAGTCGGATATTAGGTGCTGTTGATCTAAACAACTTAACTCATTTAGGAAATCTAACGAAAATTATCTTCGTACTGGACACAAATCTGTCTACCAACGGGAAAGAACCATTGTCTCAGAAATGCTACCAATATGAAAAATACTATACAGATGAAAAAATGCAAAAAGCATAAAAATCATTAAAATATGCAATATAGGGGCAATAATATTGAAATCTTCGTGAGTTGGATCATTATGTGCAGTACTGCCAATATGAAGAATATTATCCAGATAGAAAAAAGTAATAAAAAACCATAAAAATCATGAAAATATGCAATATAGGGGCTATAGTATTGAAATAATATGCAGTTATCAAAAATTAAGAAAATATGCAGTTATATGCAGCATAAAATCATGTCCAAATAATTGAAAATTACATAATTCGTGCACATAATGTAAAAACATACATTTTTAGCCCCTATGAAAAAACATGCAAATGCATGAACTTCCTAGCTCTACTCATAACGTAAATGTCATAGGCACCTTCTGAACTACGATTTGCAAACATTGGATGTACCTCAGAGAGTTTTTCACAACTTTGCTCATCAGTTCATCATCCAGAATAAACATCAAAGTATTCAACTCCAACTCACTTTGTTGGCTGTCATGCAGCTTTCTCAACCACGTTTCAGTCATTATACTCAATGTTATGCTCAATGTTATGGTGTTTTCAGTTCAGCTTTCCTAGAAAACTTTTCAGCTTAAGTTCTAGTTCAGTTCAGTTTACAGATTGGAGGAAAGCAAGGCTTTAATGACCCGCCCAGCAATTTTGTGTCATTCTTCCAACTCAAAAACAAAATGTATGTCATTATTAATAAAAGAATAGTTGGTTTGAAATCTATCATGTTTTCCCGTTCATTTTGAAGTGGAATTATCTGCTGGAATGAATGTGGGTGGTGCGCTTTGCAGCAAAGTTTGAGCTGTTTCTGCAAAAAGAGCGTTGGGTTGCTTGGTTGTCACTGATATTGATGGAGTCCGTGGCAAACATTTCGTTCTAAAAAGGAAAACACCACCAGTAATGGTGCGCCCCACTTTAGTTGATGATGCACATTGCTCTTTGGATGAAAACTCATTGCATAATCAATATTCATGCCGTCTGTTCCACTCGCCGTCCCCTATCCACGGCTTTAGGTTTAGTGATATTTTCAACGGAGGAAACACTCGCCTAAACTATACGGCAGTCCAACTTTGGATCATTTCCTATAAAAACAACTCTGAGAAAATTGTCCTAGGCCAGTGTTGCCTCTCAAAGGCAGGTCTTTAAAATGATTCCTGAAATTTTAAGGGTTATTTAATATTACAGAGCTTATAAACTGTAAATTAAATATATATTACACAAATTTACATGTTAAATGTAGATATACCGAGAGAGTGAAATTTATGTTAAAACGCTATGCAAATTTTAGAGATTGTCAACGTTACGTTAACATTAAATTGTGACTAAATGCATTGGAATTCAAATATAAATACATTAGAGCATTGTTAACACAATGTTTACGCGACACTTAGTGAAATAATAAACCATTTATATCCATTCGTAAAAAAACTTAGATGACTCCAAATATTTGACACATTTTTTTCAGCAAAACGTTTCTTTATTGACAATAATTGTATGACACATTTGTTGCACTGATCATTTAAAATTATTATTATTATTATTATTATTATTATTATTATTATTATTATTATTATTATTATTATAGTAATAATATAGATATAGTGAAAAACGCCAACAACGCTTTGTGTGTTGTGCTGGACGGCAAACTGATAACATTTTCCCTCTCACATAATGGTATGGGAACTAACGCTTGTGATTGGCCTATACTCGTGCATAAACACGGACGGACAAGGCAGGGCATCTGTTTGTGTTCTCAAGAAGCACCGTAACTGTGTTTATGTACTGAGCTAGGGAAAGTGACACCCACACAATCTGCACTGTTGCCAGCTTTTTTTTTTTTTTTTAGAAAACCAAAATATCTGCGTAGGAAATGGTTAATGTAAGGACTTCCCATCCACCCGGTGTATATAGCGACTATAAGAAGTCATGGGAAAACAATTGTTTACACTTTGAAACAGACATCTCCCTTCCTCTCCCTATTATAGGGGGAAAATTATAGAAACTCCCCTTGAAATTCTAAGAAAACGTATTGATCCAGTCAGAGATTGCAACTATCGCTAGATTATGAGATTACAGGCTAGATATTAAACCAGTGATATATACATTATTTTTACTTTATTCAGTCGTTGCAGGGAATGACCTGGGGAGGTAAAATAATTATTATGATTTTGATGCCGATGATAATATACCGGTAGCCATCTTAGTTTCAAAGGTTTGCTTCTCCGTGATTATCCCGCGTGCTTTGCTCTTTTGTCAGCTATCGCACCTACAGTTACCAACCGTTTGGCTCTTGTTTTCCCTTCAACCGTTTGGCTCTTGTTTTCCCTTTTAATCACATACTCTTTGGCGGCGGTGGAATATCTTGCAGATTTTGCTGCTTAAATCTCTGCAAATGAGAACTAAGTTTAATCTCTTGTTGTCATTTGGCGTCAATGCTACCCAGAAATGATTTAATGCGAGAGAGACTGGGCTACACTGCATTAAATATTTTCAAGCAGGTAATTCTGCCTTTCAGTTTGACGAACATAGTTTTATCAGTGTCATTAAGAAGCAGGGCGTGCTCATAAACCTAGATTAGTCGCATATAATTTTACGAGGATGACGCATATACCCGTTGCGTGCATTTTGCAAACGCGGTGATGTTCGAGCCGAACAACTGTCGGATGGAATGATGAATAACATTGATTGCCATGATGGACATGAGTTTGTGTATTCGTGCTTTGTAATGGTTTATCACGAGCCTTCACTGATCCTTTAGCTGTGTGGGCAACAGCCATATTGGTTTTACGGGATGCCAGCATCGACCACCTCTCCTATAGCCGCTTTTAATAGCTCATATATTCCATCCAGGGATACCCAGTATGCCTTGTGCTACACAACAGTAGTTCCCACTCTCCACTACATTTTTTTATCCCTCCAAGGGTTATAGAAATTCGTTACCCCTACCTCTTGCATTCCCGCTTATTCGCTACATTGAAATTTCCATATTGGAGTATTGGGGTTCGAACAGTGCCGTTGAAGATGAAAGTTACTGTCTTGCGATAACTATACAGCATTTCGCACTGTGCTGCAAAGCGAAAGTCGGGGGAAAAAAGGTTTAACTCTAGAATTACCAGCTTTAACAGTAATTACAAGCCACATGCGGTACAAAGAGCAACAAGAATGCCTCACAACTTGGCATATTTATGTTGTAATGGCTAATTAGCTACTCTATATGGAATATTCAATATAAAATCTCAGGCGTAACTACCATAAACCTTTCTCTGTGCTTTATGATTTTTTTCTTGGGTATTCTGGAAGTTGTATATGCTAAGCGCATAAAAACACATGGTTACAAACAGCGCTAAAGAAAAACTCACTGCACCTTGCGTGTAAAATCTTGCTGCTCAAATGGTTAACCTTGCGGCATCAAAGGGTTGCAGGTATTCACTATCGCAGAAAGCAGCGTTGCCACGATTTCTCCAAACATACGGTTACAAGCATGAACATTTATTTCTTGGAGTATTAATGAAGGAGAGGAATGGGAAAATAAACAGCGAAGGCGTTGCAACGCTGTTTTACTCCACGTGGAGTTAATATCTGTCGTTTATGATTTCTACGCATTCATTGACTGAAGTGACGCGCCCATTGGTGTGAATGTCGGCGGCTTCCGAGAATAGTGCGTTATCTGAGAGGTTTCTAATAACAAAGATAAAGCGCAGGTTAACCACTTGAGTAGCACGATAATATGTCTCATTGTTGATCGTTATACGAAGCCATAACTATTTCATTAGTTGCTTTAGGCCACGGTCCAAGGGTCCTTTCGCTAAATAACCTGAACCATTAACCTAAACAAAGGATACTAAATGGCGTAGAGACGAAATACATGCTGACGCTTTCAATGGGCTAGTATTAACTAACAGAGAAAAAAGCTAGTGAGTGCGTTCAGTGTGTCATAGACCTCTGATTGGTAGCCATACTTTATACTTTAGTGCAGGACA
Organism: Tenodera sinensis; assembly: GCA_030765045.1. Taxonomy (NCBI): domain Eukaryota; kingdom Metazoa; phylum Arthropoda; class Insecta; order Mantodea; family Mantidae; genus Tenodera; species Tenodera sinensis. The sequence continues at coordinate 23,610,109 of CM060972.1, read as the reverse complement.
CGCCTTTGAAAGGGCAAAATCTAAGGGGAAACTTAATGTCCAGGTTAGCGAAATGTATAATATGTATTTGTGCGATTTTGAGCGAGTGCAAATTAAAGCTTGAAACCTATTCATTAAATACATAGCAAGGCAAAGGTAAACAGAGCTGTATTCTCATTGTAGTATCAATGTTTTTTGCTGCACTTAAGCAAACAAATAAATGTAGCATGTTTTCCCTCAAACTTACCTACAATTCTAAAATAAGAACAAATTAGAAACTAAAACCTTCACTTGGCAAAAATCTTCACTACAGACAAAATATATGCAAAACCATTTTTTGCCAATATATGTACTGATTAAATTATTTTGTTTAACGACGCTGTCAATTGCCAGGATCACATCAGCGTCGCCGGAGTGCCGGAATTTCGTCCCGCAGGAGTTCTTTTACATGCCAGTAAATCTACTGACATGGAGCTGTCGTTTTTAAGCACACTTAAAAACCATCGGCATGGGTCGGGTTTGAACCCGCGACCTAGGATCAGTAGACCAGCGTCTAACCAACTGAGCCAGTACTGTCGTATTCATTTAAACCATCTCATAGTTATATTTATCTGGAGTTTCTTAGCCTCATTAATTAATTATAACAAAAGTGCAATTTATTTAATCAAAGATTTTTATTCCCACAAATGTATCAATAAATATTATCACCATATACATATATAATATAGTCCTGTAGTTCTACTTAACAATGCTGTTTCCATTTGGTTTCAGTTACCAGTGTATAATACATTTTATGTCGGAAGTTTACGTTTTATAAGCTAAATGTATTACTTGAACTGAAAATAGCATTTAAATTGTGCTATTTGACAAGTTCTTTGCTTAATCTAGCACGATTACTCTTGGCTGATATATCGTTGTTTATCGGGAATTGTTTACTGCATTCCTGCCTGGGACCATGAGCTGGTGAACAAACTATGATAGCGGCAACGAGCGCCAAGGACGCGGACAGGCAAAACGCCGCGCAGCCGGCTCGTAACTTTTTTGCTCTCGCGTTACCTTGAAAATGCAATTTGCTAGTGCTCTACACCATAACGTAATAAAGTAGATTAGCTAAGTTTAGCACAGCTGCTACCTTTATTTCCGCAAATCTCTCACCCTTTCAAATATAACTGCTCTTGGCAAATTATTCGTTTGCAACGGTTACGTGCTGTTGCTTAAATTTGTGTAATGTGTAGGAGATTTTATGACCATCTGTATTAAGTGAATACAATGGGATTTTAATGGCCATTCTCTCTGGGGCAATCATTTCTGGTGTCTTGGTAGCAGGGCGGGCGGTTCGCAGCCGACTGTGAAATTGCTAAGGTCGCAGTAATTGCGTTTTTTGGCTTGGTGTGCACATAAAGGTGGGCTACGAGATAGTTAATTGCGTGCGCCAGGGCTGTTGTGTTCCTTGTTTGCCAACATGTGGCTCCTGATTGGAGATAATGGCTGTAACGGTGCGACTGTAAAAACCCTGTTAACCCCCGATCATAATATTCTGCTGCATGCTGAGGTATGTGCTTCTGCATTTCGGCATTGTAAAAGCCTAGTTTGTTAGCGCTTTTGTTGTTTTCCTTGACAAAGGAAGCGTTCCACGGGCGAGGTTTTTCCCCGCCTCTTTCTTTTTTGGTTTGTGATGTGTTCAGTAGCAGTATTACCACATTTACAGATGAAAGCAGTGTCTGTGGAAGGCCATGGCCCCGGGTCCTCATACTGAATTCAAATGAACACATACATACATACATTCGAACATGTCCAATAATGCTGTCCTTGAGCTGTATTATAAAAGCAGACCGCCTTAGTTCTTTGGCTCGATGGACGGAATTAATATAAGCTCATTGAATCTGAAATCCGCAGGCTAAATTTGACTTCTACCTTTTCCAGTCAATAGAACATTCCGCAAAGAGCCTCACTGAGACACTTGCTGTTCAGTAAGCGACCAGAAGTGGCTAATCTAACCCTTCATACAAGAATACTAATGACGAGCTAGGATTTGTATGCAAATACATATTCTTTCTCTTTGCTTATACTTAAATAAAATTGATAAATTTCCACGATCACATGATAACATGTTATTGTTCCATATTTGAACATTGTGACCATTTTTTTTTTCGTGTTACTTCGCTTATGTAAAATTACATATTTCTCTTACTGTAAAAAAGGATGTTTCTTGCCATTGGAATATATATATATATATATATATATATATATATATATATATATATATAATTATTCATCTACTTTTTACTATCTCTACTACTATAGTAAGTAGGGGAAGTATTGCATTCCACCGGAAAAAATTCGATGTCGATATTTCACCGGAAATACATGTTTTGAGGCCCCCTGAATGCAAAATATTTTTTTTAGAAAAAAATTGTGTGTGTGTGTGTGTGTGTGTGTGTGTGTGTGTGTGTGTGTGTGTGTGTGTGTGTGTGTGTGTGTGTGTGTGTGTGTGTGTCAGTGAGCAGCATAACTCAAAAACGAAAAGTGTTAAACACCAATTTTTTTTTTTTAATTAACGTCATCCAACGTAGTGACATATCGAACGGTGAATGATTGAAATGGGCGAAATGATGCTCAAATGAGCCCGAGGTCCATGGAGCACCAACATTGGTATTTACGTTTAATACTAGCATATGGAAGTGAAATTTGAACATTAACTAAAAAGCAACAGAGTAAAATACAGGCCTCAGAAATGAAATTCCTAAGAAGTGTGAAGGGATGTACGAAGAGAGACCTAATAACAAATGAAAGTATAAGAGAAGAGTTAGGAATTTTTAATATAAATGAAAGACTAAAGGATTACAAAAAGTAAAAGAAAAAAAATGGAAGGCACATGTCCAAAGAATGCCAGATTTCCTAAACAAATAATGCATTATCATCCTAAAGGTAGGAGATCGGTGGGCAGGTACAGGAAATGATGGCTGGAGTGATTTGAAGGCGGAACAGGCGCTTGACTGCCTATGCCATGAAGTGAAGCAGTAGTTTAATATCCTTCAAGGATGCGACACGAAGATTTTGAAGAAAATTCCTCCACACTAAACTACTGGAAAAGTTTTCGAAAATTTTGATTTCCTGGAAAATGACTAACGATTTTGATTAAAATGCCATGTGTTTGATATTTTCACGACACACGAAATGTGTATTTTAGAATTTTCTGGCTATGCCCATGTAGCCCTGTTTACTATGGATGACTTTTGCATAGCTCGTAAGAGATAGACCAAATCTTACTATACAAAAAATTAGATCTTGCTAAGACACGATTTATGTCCAAATAAATTGTATGTAGAGTTAACCATTTCGAAAATATTCCGCGTTGTGTGAGTTTTGGAAAACTTAAGCTTTCGTCAAGTGGAACATCGTTATTCATTTTTAATAGAGTTAGTTGTGCTAAGTGAAAGCAATTTGAAGGCTGTAAAAGATTTGACTATCACTCAAAGCTTACTGCATTCCCACATTCCTTATAATTTCTGCAAATGTTTATCTCAACTAACACGAAGATGATCTAGGAGCAAGAGTTTGTAAGAGTGGTTAGTACAAGAGCAGAGAAAGTCATGTGAGTGGAACATATCAGATTGGTGCGAATATTTGCTTCCATATGTTTCCATTACGCTGTCACTTTGACTTCCGGGAGAAGTGAGAGAAACAAAAGCTATAGAAAAGAGTGGTCACGAGTTCGACCCGCGGAGAAGGTCCAAGGGCATTAAAAAGCAAATGTCAGTGAGTTGCTGTTATCAGCTGTAAACAAGCCGCAAATATTAAGCCATCAATGACAAACACGCATTGACCAGTGCTTTGCTTATTTTAGAGTTAACCGCACTCCGCGTATAGCAGAGCAAGTGCACAGCGGATATTGTGTATTTATAGTAGCGGAGCTGTGTTTGCAGCAAAGGATTGTGTTTATTGTGTGTGGCATTGTAGCAGACGGAATGACGGAACAGCGTCTATTACATCAACTTCGTCCAAATATTAGTATTACTATCATTGCACATGGACATTGGCTTAGTTATGCCAATGCGGAGGAAAATGCACCAGGATAACAAAGGGTGATCATCAGAAACAAACGAGGCGGAGATGTAGTTGGGTGTACATATGATCCATTGTTAAGGTGCTCATATTGGATCGTCAAATTTACATGTAGGTAGCTCATTGATCAGCCGCTGGTGCAGATATTGTATATCGCTAGGGGTAGGTTAATGATGGAGAGTGTTGTTAGACCTCCATCTCGCCCATGTACGCTTTCATATGTAGCTTTTTATTATTTTTTAAGGGCGCTAGAGCAAACAGCCATTGTCATGCGGAGCTCCCTGACCATCTGTCGATATCTGGTGCCTTTTATGTTGGTGTGTACTTTCTACTGTTACTTATAAAATGAATTCACCATCGTAGTTTGCTTTGAATGGAATTGGATATGATCGCTCTTGTGTGATTTTTAGAAATGACGTTCTCAGCCTCCTGGTTCATTTGTGCTCGAATACCAACATCTCGTGCTATCAGCGGGGATATTTTGCTGGCTTAACTATTTCCATCTCACTAAAACAGTAGAGCGAACAGTGGCCACGATTGGTGCACTTAATTTTGCAAGACAGTGCTCAAAGTATGTTAAATTCGCGGGAATTAATGCAGCACCTTTTGTCAGTCCGTCACGTGCTGTTAGTGTTCCTCTCTAGCGCACCTTCGAGATTCTCTGCAGCTGCCTGTCAGACTTGCAGAGGTCTTAGCGGATGATAAAACAGCGGTTGATGAGAGTTTTTAAGTTTTTAGCCGAGTGTAATATCAGTTTGAGGGTTTGAAATTTTAGATATCTCTTTTTATGCGTTTTGACATTTATCACCTTGTTTTGCCACTGTTTTTATGTTTATGTTTATATTTTCTTTGTTACTAGTAATTTTATTTTTGATTGAAATTTATATCTGGCTATTGTCATGAAGCTTTTTTTAAGGGCGCTGATGACCACGAATTTGAGGGCCCTTAAACCTACATCCCTTCCTTTCCCTAAGCAAAACAAATAATAATAATAATAATAATAATAATAATAATAATAATAATAATAATAATAATATAGTTGAACATGCTTTATGCGTAACCCAATTCTACGTAATTCCCATTTATACGTAAATTTTTGTTGGTCCCAGCAAAATGTAATTTAGAAACGTGTTAAAAAACATTATTTATACGCAATTCGCAGTTATACGTATTAAATTTCAGTGAAATACAACTGAATTTTGCGTAATTATAATAAGCATACGGCGTACGTTATCTTAAAAGAAACTTGAGTCACATTTTCCTTATATCTGTTGACAAAGACCTAATCTGAGCTCTCGGCTTACCGCGCGACAGTGTTGCAGCAAAAAACGAGAAGTAAACAAACATTTTCCTTATCTGGTGTTCTTTGTTGAACAGCGGTTTTGTATTTCAGTCCTCAGTTGCTTTTAATCCGCCATAGAAAACAGAAAATGGAAATGGTGCACACTAGATCAGAAAGTAAAATTCGTAACAGGTGGAACTTAATCCACGCAAAACCAAGATTGCTTCAGTCTTTACCTCTGCGCATCACGGGTGTCACGAGTGGGGTGCAGTGCTGGAGATGGGACGTGGTCAGCGTGTGGAATGCAAGTTCTACCCTAGTGGTAGAGAAAGTAAAAATAGTATATGAAATTCAGTCTCTTTCAATCCTGTTCCACCTCGAGTGGTCACAGTCAAGGAGCAGAACAGCTCTTGGTCTTGCGGAACATAATAGAAAATGATGACATTTGAAAAGAAGGTTTGCTTTTCTTTACTGATATTCACAGGGAGTTGTTTCTAACGGTAAGTAAGGGTGTGCTGGTTTCTTCGTAGGCCATTGTCAAGGCAAGTAACGGCTTGATGGTGGAGCATGAAAGAATGGGCGGGGATATCATTTTACATTTGAAAAGCGGAACACTTTGAAAGGGAAAGTAGTATGCTTTTGCAAGAAGGAAACTATACAGACTGAAGATGTCTTTTGTAGTGCTTCTTAAACTGCCGGAGTGTGTGTATGTATGTGTTCGCGTTTCTTCAACTGTCGTGTGAAGGAAACCGTAGTATCAGATTCTAGAAATGTGTTGAAGGGACATTTTGTAGCGTAGCTTATAAGTTTGTCAGCGCAAACTGTAAATGGTTTGTAGCTGCAGTAAATATATCCCTTCCAAGAAACCTAGAAATTGTCCTCTACTGGTCGTCGCTTTTCCATGCGAGACACAAAAACTTGGGATCATAAAAGCAACTCTAACACTCCTAGAATAGCTATTTAAGACTTTCCGTAACATTTCACTGTCTGATCTGTGAGAATTTTGAGCTAAAAATAACACATAGCGTTGGTCACATCACGATAATAGATTCACGAAACGAATTTAGTAAAATGCACTGTTTGGAACCATCTCTGTTTATCTTCTGACAAGGTCTCGCAAGGGTGAGGTCTGATTACAAACCAAAGAACCTCTTGACAGTTGCAGTACGGGACTGGAGGCGAGGCGCTGTAATGACATGAAAAGGATGGCAGATACGCCTGAAAAGCGTCCTTAGATTAACCTCCAAATTCTTAATGTCTTATGGAAAAGTGTTTCAAGTGTTGCTTGAAATAACCAGCATTTATCGGGTTAAACGATTCTGTGTTATAAGAAAAACGTTGTCTTTAGAATCATAAACACGTTAAGCTTTACAGCAAACATAATGCAATGTTATATTGATAAATATAAAAATAATTAATCTTGCTACAAATTCTCCCTATATTTATACAAATTAAAATTCGTGTAGAAATATCTCTAAACATGTCTATTGCGGTACATTATAGTGCAGTTTCTGCTCTGAAATGAAAGGTTTCCCTTCTAATACGTTTGCAATAAACCGCCTTTCTTGGGTGGCATTAAAATTTAATTACAGTTCTTTGAATTTTGTTTCTTTGTTTCTGATTTGTCGAACTGTGTCACCAGCTTGACATAGACCAATAATCTGGCCACGTGTAGTTTCTGATGTGTACGACATGCTGTGAATAGAACATTTGAGTAACGATCTACTGAGCCGTCAGAAATAATCAGTACTTTCCTTCCATGCCGACGTATCATTCGTTATAACTAAAGGCTGGAGCGTGTGTATTTTTCCATAGGTATGCTGCACATGGACTTCACTGTTAACTGCAGGTAGGTACAGCCTGACCATGAAAACCGCCTCACTGCAGCACAACCTACATGCATCATATGCACGCTAAAGAACACTATCACTCCATGTCTGCAGCTCACTGCGAGAAGAAACAAAACACTACACCTTGACCTTGCGCCTGCATAGTACAAGGCAATGCTTCACTAGTTCGCAGAGTACTACGTTACGTTGTTTTCGACTCTTGCTTCTAGTGGCAGTTGTTTGCACATTTGGTGGCCGAGTTGTACTTCGGACGTCATTTATACTCTGAATCCAGCTAACGTGTATGGCATGTGAGGGCATATTCCTCCGGCCTTTAGTTATAACTATGCCCAGCCAGTAGCATGAATACTGCTGTCATTGGAGGGGGTTAAAGAAGGGGAAGGTATGAAAGCCTCATTAAATGGTCGCGATAGTCTTGTATTTTACAAAGTCGCTTTCTGTACGCATTACCAGTGGTGGCCAGCGCCTTCTCCAGCTCCGTTTTGTGCATGAAGCATCTCTCCTTCACTCAGGTAATCGAACATATGATACGTCATAGCTCGACGAACAGTAGATGGAGGTAAATCCGTCCTCGCCTCTTTCGATAAGGTTGTGGGATGGGCGTTGTGAGTTGTTTGTTGCGTGTTTTGAAGTGCGCTTTTACGAGCTATGTTAAAATATTTTTGCACAAAATACGATGTAAATTATAATTTTACTATCCTTTTTCGTCCCATTTCGCCTCGGCGTTTTCCAGGCGTAGCATGTAAATTCTTTCCTGTCCTCAGAACAAAGACCCAGGAGAGACTGTGAGATTTGCTTTTAAATCTCTCACATTAAGATTTAATAACAATTTAAACTTTTTATTGTACGGAACTTTTAACAATGCCTACTTATAACGCTGGTTGACATTGTTTATTGATGGCACAACCTTTTATTTTTCACTAGAAGGTTTTTTTTTTCTTCAGCTTCTCCTTAACAGGGTAACTTTTGACCGTCGCTGTCTTTTGCGAACATTAGCATTTGAACTTCGCTAACAAAGTTGTTTTTTCATTGCTTTGTTTCACAATTTTTTGTTTCATTTTATCAACTCGTTTCGTTATCGCTTTTCATAGTAGGTTTAAAAATCATGGAAATCGTACACCAACACAGAGCTATGGTAGGCCTGGGCAACTCGTGGAATAGCTTGAGCGACCGTCATTTTTGTACCTGCCAAACATCACTTACCATTGCAAGGCGTGAATGGGTTGCGCTCAGAGAGTACCAGTTCCCTAGCTCTGAGTTACGGTGAACCATGATGAATTGGGTTCGACACTGGGAATGCGACTTGCATAACCAGTGAGAAATCTCGGTCGGTGAATGTAACACCAAGTGATTGCACAGTCCACAATCTTTATTTTTCTAATTTTTTAGTGAAACCGAGTACATCATCTTGAACTACAGAGTTTTCTGTCACTTGCCAATTTAGGCTCCATTTCTTTGCACACATTTCCCCCATTGTTCTGATAGTTTGATAATACCGTTACATATTACTCCGCTCAAAGCAGTGCCATGACGTTTTGTTTCAGGAATCACGTTTCATCGTCTGTCGCAATACTCCCCAAAAAATCTTCACCTTCGGTTTGGAATCTCTGAAGAAAGTGTTGGCTGAAGATTATTCTCAGAAGTTTGTGGCAATAAACGTGGGACTCGTGGAGCACAAACGTTCCGATTACTTAAGCTTTTAACTATGCCCTTCTGCAAGTTTTGGAGCGATTTCATCCACAGTGACACGCCTGTATTCTCCGATGAGCTCATCATCTCTTGCAGCGTTCTTGGGGCCATTTTGGAAGCGAGAACTAGGAGGCTCATTTTGAAATGTTCCCCCCATCTCCCGACTTCTCTGTGACCCAAACAAACATTCCAACATTTATGCTGGCAATTTTTTGGGGGAAAAAAACTGCCTGTGGTTGCGTGATAGAAGCTAATGACGTCATAATAATGGTAAAAACTGTCGATTGAAATTCCAATGTCGTTGTTACATTGGGATTTGAATTTTAACAACGGGATTGCTCATAACTGTTAGAATGACACTCTAGTTATAGTTTAAATGGCCAAGAAAACTAAAATATCGAGTATAGTGCACTTGTTGAGTATGACTATTTATTGTCTAAAGGTAAATAGGTAAATAGATTCTCGAATTGATTCTGTAGTAGATGATTGTACAAGACTGTACAATTTCCTGTTTCTTTCAGCAATATGTTCTGCTCGGCATATTTGTGAATAAGGACATCTTCCTTGTCAGAAAAATCTGATGTGTTGCATTCATATAACTATCTCTACTCTTGTACTATTCTTACAAACTCCTATTCCTATATCTTCATGTTAGTTGAGATAAACATTTGCAGAAATTATCTTACTGCTGATGTTCTTATAGGTGCAAGGGGAATGTGGGAATACAGTAGGGTTTGAGTGTTAGTCAAATGTTTTGAAACTTTGAAATTCGGTTCTCTTTGAACCGTCAAACAAGGAATATCCGAAATGGTTCAATCCACAAAAAATGAATACAGAAATAACGTGTGTTGCAACGAGATCTACATTTTTGTACAGTAAGATTTGCTCTATATCTTACGGTTTGCCACTTACACAGAAGTAATCCGGAGTAAATAGGACTTCATGGGCTATAGTGAGAAAATTGAAATATACATTTAATTTGTCATGAAAATATCTTAAACATATGGCATTTTAATAAAAACCGTTAGTTATTTTCAAGAAAATAAATTTCGAAGAATATTCCAACTAAAGGGTAGTTTAGGTTGGAGGAATTTTCTTCAAAATCTTCGTGTCGCATCCTTGAAATATATTGAAGTTAAATATAACCTTTGGTTTTTATGACTTTTCGTTGTGTTGTACGCACGTGCGCGCGCGCACACACACACTTCTCTAAAAATGTCTCTTTAGCCAGGGGGCCTCAAAACATGTATTTTCATAGAAGTCTCGACATCGAAATTTTGGGTCGAATACTATACTTCCCTACTTACTATACGTGGTAGAGAAACTAAAGTTGCAGATATTGTAACGCAAGGAGAGATAAAGGTGGTTCGACTCTTTTGCTTGGAATTGGAGGGTATACCCTCGCATGCGTAATTGCCTTTTCCTTTGCTAGCAACCCAGGTAATTATATATCCATTCTTCATAAAGCGAACTAACAAAAGACGTTAATGCACGATCATAAACAAAATAAACGACGCTAATTTCAGTTGTGGTTATCCAGTGTTTAATTGCCATTAGAGGCGATGCCTCATTATCCGCATGGAATGCTGCGTTATGTTAAGCATAGCATATTGCAAATAAAATAAATGCGCGGTAATATACTGCATATGTGCTTAGGTAGATAGCTTGCATGCGTGCTTATGAATATGCGATGAAATGGGCCGAAGGTTCTAGCGGCTAGTTCAACACCAAACGGTAAACGGTATACAGATGAAGCAGTAAGTTTAATACAAGGCTTTTTACTTCCTCTACTACGTATAATACAAATATTGATTCTATCCAAAATTTCGATGTCGAGATTTCACCGGAGATACATGCTTTTAGGCCCTCAAAATCCAAAAAGCATTTTTAGAAAAACGTCCGCGCTTGTGTCTTTGTGGGGCTCTAATGACCTAGCTGTCGACGGGCCCTTAAACCCTAATCACTCACTCACTGTGTCTTTGTGTTTGTGTACATCATAACTAAAAAATGAAGTCGGTTTTTTCTCAAAAAATGGCTAACAATTTTGCTTAAAATGCCTCATGTCTAAGATTTTTTTATGGCAAATAAAATTATATTTTGAATTTTCTGGCTACAATCGATGTAGTTCTGTTTACTCTGGATGACTTTTGTGTAACAACCATAAGAGATGGACCAAAGCTTACTGTACAAAAAATGTACATCTCGTTAAAACGCGCAATTTGCATATAATTTGAAGCTTTCACGGCGAGCGTTATTAACCAAGGCTTCCTGGGTGATCAGGTTTTATGAAACGAGCTTTCGGCATGGCCTTCATCAGGATGAAGGTCATGGAGTATAGAATGGCCGAAAGCTCGACCTTCATAAAGCTATACCGCTCGCAAAAGTTCACGGCATGTGAACGCTGGCCAATGCACAAGCAGAACGCTGTTGCCAAGCGTAGTGCGTGTACCGGCAGAGGTTCTGTACATTAGAGCGCGTGAGATGCATGTACCACATTTGGCAGCGCTGGTAGGAGGGGCAAGCGTAGGATTAGCTGGAGTCTGCAGTACGGCCCTCCTCCATATGCCTTTAACTTTTGCGAAGATTATAACACCCGCGAAGCCTTGGTTAATCACACAATTTAGGTTCAAATACATTTTTTGTGGATTAAATCATTTCGGAGACATTCCCTGTTATTTGTGTGAGTTTTGTAATACACTTTTTTTACAAATGGAAGGTTATTCACATTTTTATCTGTTAGGCGTGCAAAGAGAACGGAATTTCAAACCTTCAGGTTAAACATTTTGAAGGTCGCTCAAAGCCTACTGTATTCTCATATTTCCCTTGTACCTGCAAAGAAATCAGCATTACGATAATTTCTGCAAATGTTTATCTCAACTAACATGAAGGTGATAGAGGAATAAGAGTGTAAGAATAGTACGAGACTAGAGAAAGTCATGTGAGTGCAACACATACGAATTTTTAATACCTTATAAGACGAAAAGTGTGTGTGACTCAAGCTATCGCTTTGTAAATATACCATATTATTTAAATGGAAACCTTCAGTTTTGACATAGTACATATTAAAATTATCAATAACCTTTGTAATGTCAACATCACCCTTTACAATGATGGCATATGCACAGGTCGTAACCCCCATGGTTTAAGGCTAACATGCTAATCTGTGGTTCCTGAGGTCGCGAGTTCAAACCCAAGGGAAGGCGATTGCTTTTTGAGGTTGTAAAAGTCCTTTGCATGGCTTCCTTGTGAGTCACTAAAGCCAGGGGTACCAGTTGTAGATTTATGACACAAGCCTGATTAAGAGGTCTGTGAGCAAACATTAGAATCTTTCAAGATGGATAAGGAATGAGATATTAAGAACCAGTTGAATGTAAGATCAGTTTTATATAGTACAGGAAATATGGCGAAAAACTGATATTTTTCTTCCGCTTTCCATTCTTCGAGCCCTGTGCAGTCACACACGATACAGGTTAGTGTGCACGAAGAATGAATGACGCAACCGGTACCGCGCAGCCGTCGTGTATGCACGCTCATCAGCAGACGTCTTAAGCTGTGTACCTGCGAGAGAGCAACAATGGAACGCATGCGCACTAAACTTGCAGCTTCTTGCACACTTACCCGCCCTCTAAATAATATATAAGAACTGATTTTGAAATGTCGACATCGGCAAAATCTTATTTACCGCTTTTACTTTTTGGGACCTCTCTACCAGGATGACTAAAAGGAAATAAGTTGATTTCAGGAGACGTGAGAAAGGAGGGGGGAGAAAGCACCATACCTTAAAGAATATATCTGCAAAGTTTTAACCCCCTAGGGAGGGGGGAACGCATAGTTTGGAAGCCATTTTTGAAGTGGTTTGCCTGTGCCTGCATGCCCACACCTTCCATTACATGCAGGCTTGGAATAAATGGTTTTAAACAAGGCGCTAAGTGTTCTGCTGCCTATGCATTCACCGCAGCCTAGTTGAAAAGGTTCTCCTATAAATCCCATAGATGGCTGTGTTTTGCGATTTCATGTTTCATTTGTTGATTTCTGAAGTTATTTACCATGCTTCTATTTGACTTGGCAGTTCTCTGCTGTTTACAAGCTGATCGTTTTATTTAACTTTTTAAAATAACATATTGTCTTTATGGAGTTTTTTGGGTGTAATTATTGATATATACATCTCATGTACTACTACTTAGTCGTGAAGAAAACAAAGCGTAAGTTGTGACAATAGGTACTTTGTTTTTATTTCTGTGAACAAATCACATGGTTGTAAACACTGCCTTAGGTATATTTTTAAATCACATGTTTAATTACTCTGTTTTGGAATGCCGAAAACAAAGGCATACGTCAACCTTCTGCAAATCGAGATGAACAAAATCCAAAAGGGGCATAGAGGAAGTGTATGACATAAAACTTATTTTTCCCGGAAGCAATTTCTTTTTTTTATTTTCTCATATTCAGAACACTAGCCTGAGATCTAAACGTTTTTAAGTATAGTTCAAAATATGGGTACTAAAATATCCTATTTGAGTTTTGATATTGGTTATCATTTTTTGGAAGAAAAAAAAATACATTTTTTATTACATTTTTACACTTTGCGGTATTAAACTTTTTTTAAGAAATCGATTCATTATGTGAAAATTTCCATGCTTGAATTTGTTATAAAGGTAATAAGAGACACAATTTTGAAAAATTAACTAAGTAGTTCAACATTTGTTGGAGAAGATAGATTCTGATTATACCCAATACAATTGGGTATAAATTGATATATCAAGAATATGATTAGTTATTGAAATGAAATGTGGTACACATATTTCTTTTGTTGCTGGAAAATTGTGGCTCTACCTTCATTTCTTTAGAAACTTACCTTTTTCATTACCATTAATGGAAAAAAACAAGCAAAGGAAAACGAGTTGCCTTTTTCAGGAATATATCATATTACATACTTGTTTTTTTGTTTCATCTGTATAGTCTCATGTCGCACGGCGGTACCTTTCATTCCTAAAACAATTTTCATGTAGGATTTTTAACATTACATTTTAATAAATTTTAATTTGAAACTATCGTATTCACCCCCATGAACTTACTTCCAGACTGCGGAAGGTGGAGGCATTTTCTAATTATTAATGAGACATTCCTCTGTCGCAGACAGGACTCTAACCTGTGACCTCTTGGTTGAGGCACCAGAACACTGACCCTACAACCAGGAAGCTATTCTTTTATTTTGCTTGTTTACTTGACGGATATTAATCCTTTCTTTACTGCGTGTAGAAAGTGAAGTGTTTCAACCAGAAGTTCTATTCAAGATTATGTTTCATGTTTTGCTGAATCTCTGATCCTATGATGACATCATAGTATGAAAGATGGAAGCGACGACCTAGCATTTTAAAACCGTGGGATTATTTATTTTGAGGTGAAATCTGGGATTATCTAAGAATATTAAAGCGTGTGACACTCTTTCCTTATTGGAGATCTAGTTTAAGTTCCGTTGGGATACGTTCCAAGAAGGCTTTCCGAGTGTTCAACTTTTCTTGTTGATTTCTTTGGGGAATTTTGAAGAGGAAGTGCAATATCGTCTTAAGGTTTACGTTGAGGATGGTCCACTGGCTGCCATTTTGCCTTCGAGACCAGAATTTTCTATGAAATTTTCAGGAACAAATTCGGTAGCAAAACTTCTTGTACCTGCCATAAAAGATGTGTGATAATAACTTAAGCAAAATAAGTAAAACTGTTAAAAGTACACAAAACAGCGTAGAAACTCTTAATTTGCAAATTATTCCATCACACAGCACAACCGTAAAACGTCCACATAGATGCTTTTGCAAAATGGGTGAAGCACACACACACACACACACACACACACACACACACACACACACACACACACACACACACACACACACACACACACTGTATAGTTCAGCGCGACCTTTTATACTTGTTGGACTGGCAGGTCGAAGATTCGAATCCCGGCTGGCCCGCAGCTTTGTGCATGCGTGTGTTTGTTTAGGGATGCATATTTTACTCAAAACTGCTAATTTAAAAGTGCATATTTCAGTTATCTGTGTGAAACGCTTCAGTGAAGTGAAAATAATTTTGAATTCCCTAAATGCAGATCAGTTTTATCAGCAGTAGAATGTTTTGCTAAAAACGCCATCCAAGAAAAGATAACGGTGCGTCCATTATCATTTCTCCAAAATAACTAAAATTTTAAAGCGTTTGGAAGGTCGAAATATTCCTTGGAAGATCACTTTCTCTGATTGAGTAAATTTAAGTAACATAGTTGCAAACGGGGTTGCAAAATGTGCCTTTGACAAACTCATTCAGGTGCAATGGAGAAATTCCGATTAACACTGTCAAATTTGTAAAAGAACTTTCTAGCGATGTATTGAAGACTGAAGAACTGTGGTGTGATGGTAGAAGGAAGATTTTCACTATACAAACCATTTTCACTGAAAGACGTAGGAATGTTACACAGGGATGACCTTCAATGAAACTGTTTTATCACCATATTTGCAGGTATTCGTTTTTGGTTAATTGGATGCTTATTTTCAGTTTTTCATGCTTATTTGGTTGCTTAAATGTGCATAGAAACTTGCGATTGAGTGGGTTACAATTCACTGTCTATTAATTTTATAAAAATAGTTTACAGAAGTGACTGTGAGCCAACTGAGTCCATTAAGCAGTTAATGTATGGTGTATACATAATTTGTCACACGGGACATCTGTTATCAATTTATTATCGCTATGGATATGCCAGGATCGTTTTGGTGTTATGTTTCTGTGAGAACTTGCGCTGTAATATACACATAGAAGTTTGTAGGGATAACTCAGACGTTAGTGTATGGTTATTTCTGTGCAGAAGTTCAGCTGATCTCTGGAAACAAGTCAAAACGTTGAGTTTGTGGCGTCTAGACAGCGTCTACTTGCGAGAACAGAACCGGCATGCCTTGCGGCTAATAGGGTGCGATGGTATGGCGCCCGCCCGCCTTTTGTTTTTCGGCCGGCAAACTTGGCTTAACTAAATGCAAGTTCCTCGAAGCCAGAAGACCCTGCCTTTCTCAGTGGCACTGGGTTTAAACATTCTTGGTTAAGTACATTGTAGCATTGGACTGTGTTGTTATGGCCTCGGGCTTGTTACTTGATGTAATCAGACTATTCAAGTCTATCGAACTGTCGAAAACCGCAGATCTGCTTTATTTGCAGTAAATGGCTTAATGTTGGCTGTTCCTTCGTCTTTGAGCTTGTGTGGCCAGGCTTGTTTGAGTTCTGTAGCGAACTCCAGAGGGAAGACGGCTATAACTCCTGCGCTTGCAATAGCATCTAATTAATCTGTTGGTGTTAAAGTAAACACAGATGTTAGGCATCTTTTAATGTCTCTACTATCCACAGTTAGGAAGCGTTGTATTGCACCCAAAATAACGACTTCGAGATTTCAGTGGAAATACGCTTTTTGACATCCCCTTCCCCATATCTTTCGTATTCCACAGTTGATGAATGGCTAATTCAGTTATTAAAAAAGAACTTCTCACAGAACGAAAGTGTTTATTGTAACAATTCTAATTAACTCTTAGTCTGATACAATAAAATAAAACAAATATTTTGTATTATAACCATATTTCCCAGAGTATATACTTTATTCCTCCCTTTTGTAGTTGCTTAATTCTATTACTTCCGCTTATATGTAACCTTTTTCCTATATCTATATATAGTGGGGAATTTTATTATGACCACTAATTACTTTTACCCCTCATTATCCTTTTTCAATTTCTCCACGTACTCATACTTTTAACCTAATTTTTCCTAAATTTTTTCCTGTTTTCTTCATATATTCATCTGATCTTGAACCAAAATTGTCCTAACTTTTAACTCTAATGGAAAATCTTCATATTTGTTGGGTAGTAGATTCTCTCTCCCATTTTTTCGTACCATTACATTTCAAAATATAATTCCAATCTTCACACAATCTCCCGCATTTCGTGCAGCCTCTACCCTTTGTCATCCCTATCATACCAAATAGGTTCATTACCCCCGTCCTAGCCCATGCATACCCCATTCTGGCCTGTTTATTGCATAGTTCGATGTATTTTTCTCTCTCCCATTCCATTTTTAAGTATCTGTAGTCTATTAATGACCTTTTTTTTTTTATTAAAGTTACTTAAAATTTCTTGCATTTCGATCTCCTTCACCCTTGTTCTAATTTCGCTCCAGAAACCCCTTTATTGTTTCTGTCTACCTATATTTCCCCAATCCTATTTCCTCCAGTTTGATCTGTATTTCGTGCATCCAAGTTTCTTTTTCCCCATTTTCTCCTGTACAACTATGCATTGTTTTAATATATCATTTTTCTCCAATAAATGTGTTCTAATCCAGTATTTAACTGCTCTTTCTACCATTTTATCTTTTGCTCCTACTCTCTCTAGTTCTATCAGTGCCACTCGCATTAGATGAGCTTCTTGGCAAATACAATATTATTTTATAAAACTTTGTGTATTTTCCCAAAGTTTTTCCAGTCCCCATATTTCTGCTGCATATAGCATCCTTGCTTCTAGCACTGCACTATATATCCTTTCTAGCCACGTAATTTCCATTTCTGTTATTCTTTTGACACATGCTCCAAGTGCTGGTTTAAAAAACAGTTCATTATTTCAATCTTTTTCATTTGGAATGTGCAGCTTAAAATCACAGTGTTAGCTACTCAGCAGTGGCTGCACAGAGGTATTTATGAAGTTAAATAAGATATTTTATAACTTCACGTCAGTCGAAACGAGTTGGGCGTTTCACTGGTGAAGAAATTTCGAAAATCGGTGGGTTTTGAAATTACCTTACAACCATTCTTCCACTAATACAGATTTGCTTCTGTTTTGATCTATTTGTTCTATTTGAGCTTTGCAGTAAGTCCTTGTCCCTTTCTTACGATTTCTCGGTACCTACTACAAATTATATGGAATTTCATCAGCACAAGAGGATTACACAATATATTTACAAGGATTTGAAGATGCACATTTAATTTTTTACACTAATAATTCGACACGTGACAAAATTAGTAGGGGATATTTTTCAGAAAATTGTAGGTTTGGTTTGGTTTGGTTTAAGGGCGCTCAACTTCGAGGTCATCAGCGCCCTTAAAAGATTCATGGCAATAACCAGATATAAATTTCACTCAAAAAATAAAAATACGAGCAACAAGAAAAGTATACAAAGGTAAAAAACAGTGGCAATAGCCAGATATGAAACAAAGTGATAAATGTGTCAAAAGGCAGAAACAGATAATTAAAATTTTAAATCCTCAAATTAATATTGCACTCCGCTAAAAAATTATAAACTCTATCAACCGCTGTTTTGTCGTCCGCTAGGACCTCTGCAAGTCTGGCAGGCAGCTGCAGAGAATCCCGAAGGTGCGCTAGAGAGCAACACTCTAGCAGCACGTGGCGAACTGACAAAAGGTTGTCACACAGCGGACATAGAGGAGCAGGGTCCCTTTTAAATAGGTAACCATGTGAAAAGTTGCAGTGTCCTATCCTCAATCGAGCCAAACTTACCTCCTCGCGATGAGATGTGCGTCAGGAAGTTACCCAGTTTATCGGAAGTTCTTTCACCTCTCTAAGCTTATTACCGCGGAGAGCTGACCACTCGTGCCAGGACAGCACCGCTCTCCGCACAGAAAATTGTAGGGGGCGAAACATTCAGTGCACAGGGTCATTGGATTTGGGAATTTTTTCGTAAGTTTTCACCTGGCATGTGTAAGCTCTACAACTTTTCTTTGCGTCAACGTGTTTCTGTGCTTTTTTGGGGGAAGAGGGATAATTTGTTTCCCCATTAAACAAGTCAAAGAAAACCTTTGTATATAAGGTACTTCCATAATGCTTTTTTGGAGTACCTGCCAACTAAGTCATTTTCATCAGTCATTTTCAAAACTAAAGGTTTTGCTTCTTGATCCCCTTAAACAGAGCTTATAAGTAAACTAAACTGTGTGACACATTAAAATAGAAGCGAATGTTGTTGCTTCTGGCATTTTCCATGCAGCGTATTATTTTGCACGTCCGGACCTAGGTCGTTAATCATATCTGCCCTAGGGTGCATACATATCATATATGGTCCATAGCTTGGGGGATCCATAACATTTGTGCAAAATGCATTCATTATAAAACAGGTAAAATAATACTGCTGTAGTATATTTTGTGTATATAATTCATTACAGGTATTATGTGATTCTTTAATTACATTTTTTTTTTTAGTTTAGTATATGCTATATGGTATTGTAACCATTGCACAAAATATCAGATTTTGATCAGTTGCGTTATTTATATGCGTAAAAAGTAAATAATAAATCTCGCAATTCCATGATAGCTCTATTTGATTGAATGTTATCCTGATTAACTTCTGTATGCTTTTGAATATGTAAACTTTTTCAAACTTTAATAAGCCTAACATTAAGGTTACTTGATTTGCAGACATCACAAAGTTAAAAAAAACCTTGCATCCCAAAACACCATTTACGTGGAAAGTTTCTAAAAAAATTGCCCATAACGGTTTTGATTAAATTGTTATATCGTCGCTGTTACACAAAGACATTGCAACTCCAGAAAATCTTTTTTTCATTAGCAAGAAAATGTAAACGAACCTCAACATTGAAAGAAATTTTGCAAGGCGCATTTAAGCACCAGTTAAATATAATTCTGAATTAAATGGACAAACAATAAATAAGTTATAAAATGGATTTAGCAGGTTTTGTGAGCAGGTAATGTGTAGTTATAACATTTGGAGTTACGTAGTTTTGGGCTTTATGGATTACCTCTAACATATGTTTGGTTATATAAGTCCATTCCCTGCAAAACTAAAACAGTTTAGAGCAGGGCAGGTGAACGTTACGTCCTTAAAACATATACATCGAATTTTTGGGTGGAATACAATACACAGTGGAGAAACTAAACACGACAGTATACGGAAATTTGTGATAATAAACTCATTTCATACAGAGCGTAACAATTGCACTTCCACATATGTTGCAGGATTTCCTTTACAGTCCTCAAACTGGCATCTACTGTTTATGCTTCTGAATGACCTGCAGTTTCTGGTCATCGTACTCTGGTAGTCCTGGGAGATGGGACGAGTTCACTTAGTTGACTTCAGATATGTTCTAGCAATCTGTCATCTGAATTCTTTCACTGAAAGAGAAGCTCCTGCCTCCCATGAAATTGCTCTATATGTTCAATTCACGTGGTTGTGGAACTCTGCTTTTCATTCTCGAATGAATACCAGCGTTGAACTTTCACGTTAGGCAATACGATGTCAAAATTATTTCCTAGTGCAACAGAGCTGTTTGTGACCAACATTTTCTTGTATCAAACTTGAACACAAAAATTACCCCTCCGTTTCTTTTCCATTATCTGGCCTGGTGACACCTTGTTCTGTTTTCTCTTATGGTTCCATTTGCACAGAATCTTAGTTCCTTCAGTCCTTCGAGTGCCTTACATTTATTTCAATGAGCCTATAGTATGACATGTATTTTTCCCCGAAAATAAAATTAAACATTCTCAGTTGTTGAAAGTATCAAGGTCCATCCGCTAGCCCCCTAAAACTGGTCATTAACCAGGCCAGGCAATAGCCAGTGAACAGCTAGGTGACATGGCTGCTTGCGTCCAAAGAGTTATACTTAATATGATGCATGAATTAAATCGTGAGTAAATATTAACATACAAAGGAAAGTAAAGAATGAAGGTTTAAATACTTTCAACCATCAAATGTAATAATCCTTTAGCAACAAACAATGTAAATAATGCGGTAGAGCATTTGTCTGCTGTGCAAGAGGTCCCGGGTTCGACTCCCGGCTGGGAGAGAATTTTTCTTCCACTAAGATTATTCCCCACCCTACCTGGAATCTGGAAATATTAGTAGGAGTGTGAATATGTATGTGAATTTAATGCAATAAATAAGTTAGAGTTCTAAACCATCGTTACGCGAGTGAGCACCATTGCTGTTTAGTAATTGTTCCAAGAGGTTAAAAGCCACCGATATGACCTTCGATGTTAAAGGCAGCATAAATAAATGAATATACACATTATACAACATAGTTGGAGAGTTAAATGCATGTTAGCGTATGTGGTAAAAAATGTAAATCACACGGTGGGCAGGGAACTCAACTTCCCTTGCGTGATAGTCGGATAAGAAACAAAACACTAAGTCGGGAAGAAAAAAGCTATTCCCTAATGCTTATTTATTGTAGGCATTATTTTGTACGTAGGTGAATAGTATATTATCGGTAATGCTGAAGAGAGCGTGTTTACTACAAACGATGTACCATTAGTGGAATATCTTGGACTGTTAAATGCACATTTTGTAATTCATTTCGCCCATAATACGTGGCGCATGAATTTATGATAATTTCCCAGACGGATGGAGCTCATATGGCTGGTGCTGTTTCCTAAAGCAATGTACGTTGAACTATTTCGGTCATAATCAGTAATGACAAGTTACGTGCAGCTGTACCACGATTTGCTGTATTATTAGTTGTAGTTGCACTACCCTTTAGACTAAATTAATGATAACTATCCAGGTTTTAACTAACTATTCTCGCAAAAGTGTTTTACGAATATAATGACTGTATACTATTAATGGTTAAGTAATCAAAACACTGGTTCAAAAACCTTACGAAAGCTTCGTTAATCAGTATTCTAGATTTATAAAAGCAACGTTTAATAAAAGCTATCCGTGTAGTAAACATCGCGGGATTAAGTACGGTGCCCGCTCTCATTATTAGCAGTACCTTGTTCGTTTCAAGTAAGCAACAGAGGTTACTCCCATCAACTTGCATGACGTCACACGCACAGATCTTACTAAGGTCATTAGCCGCGTCTAAAAATGCCTCAGTACGCTCCTATAGAATCGGACTTGATTGGAAATTGTCTTCTTCCTAACAAGTTTAGGCCAAAGACCTGTTCCGAGGCTAAGTTAATTGGTCAGTCCATCTTTTCAGTTGCAGTGAAATATTTCTTCGTCCAGAGGGTTGATAAACAAGGATTGCCGTGGATATTTCGAAGGGTGCATTCCTAAAACGAGGTCTTTCCACTCCTTATAGGGTTGAATCTCAAATATACTAACTTCTATGAGTATATATCGGTGTTCCTCATTCGGTCTAATCGTGTTACCCCCAATATTGGTCGTAGAAATCTCAATAAGTTGCTTCTACTGTAGCCTTTTCTCTGGATCTCAGAAGCAAACGTAATTTAGTGCTGATTTGACACGATGTTATGTAGTCTTTGTTTCACTCCTCTTCTCATGTTAGAAAGTTAAAAAGTCAGAATTTAATTGTGGAACATTTTTGTCTAATTTTTACTACCAGAAGAATGAGTGCGTGGCTAGAAAGTCTTTCGAATCTAATGCAATCGATTTTTGCCGAAGGGAAGCAAATTAATGAAGCGCGAGATTATGACATACAACTTGTGTAATATTCCTGATCTATACCAACATTATGGCGGGCTACGTTTGATTTATGTCCCGTCGTTAACACTGATCCCGCGTCCATGCGCTTCACATCGAAAAGGATGAAGGGGACAGATGAGATTTATCGACCGGAGGAACCAAGAAACTGTTTCCCTATTTTTAATCCTCGTCTCATCCAATCCCGCTGCGGAGGCGTGCAGGATTTTGTACACAGCTGTGTTACGCGGACTACCCCACCCTCTCTTCTCTCCCTACTTTTCTCCAACGCCGGGGGCACGATCTGTAATTGGCCGGAAAGTTGTAAAAACGTTGTTATAGAGTTTTGCACTATGTCATTATTAAGTTGCTCCTCAAGTCTCCCAGATTCTCAGCGAAGAGTCTTGACAGCCATTATTAAAAGCACCCGCGGAAATTCATTTTATTTCTACATGCACCATGGAAGTAAGTAGACAATTTTTTTCCCTACTGAACTCCTGCTTTGTCCAGAATTGGCTTCATTTCTGCAGCCTTTGACGACTCCGTTGCACGACACTCGAGTATATATCACACGAATTCACAGCTTGTTTCTTCAACTTCCAGCGTTTGCATCATGTTAGGAGAGACAGAAAACAAATTCAGTAAAATGCAAGGGTATAATGATTGTTCAACCAGGCCTTCGTACTTCTCCTTCTCCAATGGCAACTGTATTCATACTACCGGCTAGACATTGACACGCCGGCATGAAAGGAAAGTATTGATACATATCCGAGCCGGAATAGGCCAAAGGCCTAAGCCGTGTGGTTGGTGATGGTGATGATCCTGTACCTACCACAGATAAGTGGTAGAAGTGTGATGTTCACCCAGAATATGTACGTTTTGAGGTCCTATGGGGTCAAGCTTGTGAACTTAGTCCACAGCATCACTCAAAAACGAAAATTCGAAAAAAAAAAAATACATTTACTAACTTTAATCTTCCACGAAGTGTTCCAAGAAAATACTGCCACCTCAAGACTACTCTAAGCAATGGGCTGTAGCTTTTCCTTGACCTGCTACAGTAAACTCTCAGTTCTGTTGCCAACACTTTTCTGTGAAACTTTCTTTGCTTTAGAGATCTTATTTCTAGTTGGGGAGAACTGACTCAATGAGTCACTCCCCCTTCATCGTAGTTTTAACCCCTTCCACTGCCTCACAGCGCTTAGCTATGAAACCACGCCTTCCGCTGTTATCTATTTCAGAGAACCGGTCAGTTCTTTAAATTGTGTCAGAAAGTGGAGAGGGTAAATACTCGATTGCATTACTGTCGTCCCTCTTCCCCATGCATGTCTTATATGATTTATATTTGAATTTTCTGCTTCCATAAAGCCACTGTAATGCGTATGGGCATCAAAGGTTTCAAGAAATCATGTTTTTAAATTACTCTTGTTAAATTAAAGGATTAAAACTCGAGGTTAATTTCTTAGCTAGACTACAACCAGCGGGTCACAGAGAAACCTTTCTTCTGTAGGATGTTGCAGATACTTTGAGCAGTGTGTGTGCAAAGAATGCGGAAACTGCAGTTGTTGCAAAGAAATAGGAAACAAAGCTTGGAATATATTTGCACATATGCCACTGTTGCCGTGCTGGAGTGTGATCCACATCCTCGTTCGCGTTATTCCGGGGCTGCTTTAGCTTGTAGCTAGCTAACTTGGCTATGTATAGTCAACCACTACTACATTCCTTAATTGGCTGAGAGAAAATCGCTTTTGATACGGTATTTAGCCTCAGGCTTGCTCTCTACATACGCGCGCAAAGAAAAATCGAACATTCGCGATTACACGCACCGTAATACCGAACGAATCTGGAGGAAACCTTGTTCAGCCTTTGCGAGCATGTTAGCGTTCTATCGGCATGCATTCACAGAGATTAACCCAGGGAATTCATTGCTTCAGGTTTATGTCATCGTCTCACATTTCAGTAAACGCATTAAGGATATATTTGAGAGGTATAGACTATTTGACGTTTTATTTAAATGTTTCATTCCAAAAATACTCGTTGGGAACGCCATGGACTTGCAGAAGTTTGCTTATTGAATGACATCTGCCATACTAAGGTTGGAAATGATGGAAAACATAAAATATCTGCCTAAAACGCACCTGGTCTCAAATGTATAAGCGGCATAAATATTTTAAAATGTTAAATTTACTGCAAAAGAAACTAAGAAGCTATACATAGTTTCAATCATAAACGCATATAATTCTGAGGAGAGAAAGAGGAAACCGTTTACTGTCTGTTCTTCAGCTCATGGCCTTAAGGAATGAAGGGGAGGGGAGAGACATTCCACGTGATGTAACCCGAGTTTTGTAAACCTCCCCGCGAACGTTGCTGCTGGTTGTGTTGCCAACTTATCTCCAATATTATTCGCGCCATGTTAACGCACTAATTTTATTTGTAAAATCGTACTAGATACCAGTGTTTTGTGGGAAGTAAAGATAAAGGAGTGTAGAAATACATAAACCCCATCTAGGATTGCTGTAAATCTGTGATATTGTGGCTGATGAACAAAGGGGTTTAGAGTGACATTTCTATGCCCAAGACAGATCGTTATAGGATGTGTTTCAAACAAACAAATCTAAAGAGGTTTTTAAAGCGGACGCCTGTTTGGTTTCATTGGGTCACCTATTCTCTGCTTTCTCCCATGTGTGATCTCAGTCCCATAGAACTAGCTTGGACCAAGCTAAAATAAATAGTTAAATGTAACAGGAAACTTATCTTTACACGAATTGCACGATATAACGTTTGAGGTTAAATCACTTCTGATAAATTCTGAAAAATATAAGAAAGTTATAAAATGATCAGAGATAAAATAGTTGAAAACATGGTTTACTTTCAATAAGCCAAATATATTGCATAAACTGAAAATAACACTTGAGTTTCGCTATTTTGAGCGAGTTCTTTGCTTTAATCTAGCGTGAATACTCATTCCAAGGCTGGCATGGCTATCGTAAGCGCGACTAAGAAGCACGACTCCAGCTTCAGATATCGCTGTGTACCTGGAATTGTTTACTGATGTGATATTTCGCTGCAGTCCTGGCAGAGACCGTGAACTACTGAACAAACTGTGTGTACATTGGAAGTAGTGAAATAGTATGTTATGCAACGAGACTATAATGCTTGACCATATAGCTAATTTTATAGTTGAAATATTGTAAAATGTACACTCACCAGAGACAATGACCTACATATTGCATCAGCTGATGTTTGGAGTTCTGCGCAGGCGCTATACGTTCGATCCGTTTCCAGTACGTCATAGCTGCATAATGAAAATGATTACCTTGGAACGCTACGTAACATTGAAAAATAGAAGGCAAATTCAATATATTGTTTTTCAGGTGAAACTTTATTTCATGTATAAGTTATTTATTGAACAATAAGTGAAATTATTTTGCAGGACTGTTCTTAGTGCAATATTCTTGGAAGTTGATGCTGTATTGGGGTTGTGTTTTGTGTAACTTGCATCTCACTGTCAGTAGTGTCTGGCATTTTCGCATTTTCTAAACTCGCACTATTTGCGTTTCGAGAATTAATCGATATTGCGATTTGCCATTGCAGCATGGAAATTCTCTGATTGGTGGAACACCTGTACTTTAATGAAAATTGAACTGTCCGATTGGATGAAGACCAGTCCTTTAAGGAGGTTCATTAAAGGATCGCTATCATTAATAAATTTGGGTATGGTCGATCCTAAACTTTACTAAGATAGTTCTTAGAATTTCATAGATTTTAAGGACCTATATTGTGCACGCCCAGCGGCTGTTGGATACCAACTGCGGTGGTCCATTAACGACTTATTAAAGGTTGCTTTGGCCTTACTTCTAGCTCATTCTTGCACCGAAAGAAGAATGTAATAATGTGACGAAAGGGTTGCATTGCATTCCGGCCTTGCGGAGGGAGGAAACGGGAGTCTCGTGAAATACACACCTCATTAGAGACTGCATCTGAGTCTTCATTCCATGTGCGGGAAGCGGGCAGAGTATAATCACTGTTACTCTGTGGTCTGCCTGGCGAAATAGCGACTTCTTCATCCAGTAAA
Source organism: Tenodera sinensis (assembly GCA_030765045.1). Classification (NCBI taxonomy): domain Eukaryota; kingdom Metazoa; phylum Arthropoda; class Insecta; order Mantodea; family Mantidae; genus Tenodera; species Tenodera sinensis. Next base: position 23,583,765 of record CM060972.1, on the reverse strand, counting down.
AATTCTACTAATATTGCTGCAAATCGCGAAGCATTCGCGTTGTTGCGTTAAATGCCAGAATTGTTTGTTCTCACTCCATCTCCTTAGGGATGAAAGATTAGCTTCTTTTTCCAAACCACTCACTGCACTGCATTTCCTCATAATTAACTAAGACATCTTGAAAACATTGTTTCTGAACAACACCCGTAGCTCACTCGATAGAACATCTGCCTGCTGTGCAAGGGGTCCCGGGTTCGTTTTCCAGCTGGTAGGGTGGGAAATTTTCTTCCACTAGGATTATTCTCCATCCTTCCTATATTTGGGAAGTATGAATGCGAGTTTGAATGCACGTGTGAATTTAATGTAATTAAAATAAAAAAGTAATAGAAACCCAAAGTCAGAATCACCGCTATTGTTCCAAAAGATTAAAAGTCGATGTTAAAGTTGGTTGAAAACCAAAGTTGGTATTTAAGTTTAATGTCTTTCAAGGATGCGACACGAAGATTTTAAAGAAAATTGCTCCACCCTAAACTACTCTTTATATGGAAATTTTTTTATAAATTTTTGATCTTTTTGAAAATGCCTCTAAGGATTTCGATTAAAAATGTTTGAGATAATATTTTAATGAGAAATAAATGTATGTCTTGAATGTTCTGGCTATAGCCCATGAAATCCTATTTACTCTGGATGACTTGCATAACTGGTAAACCAAGATCTTGCTAAAACACACAATTTATGTCTAAATAAATTTTTCTGCAGAATGAACCATTTCGGAGATATTCCTTGTTATTTGTGTACGTTTTGGAGAACTTATACTACTGTCAAATTCATTCGCCATTCATTTCCATGTTAATCGTGCAAAGAGAATGGAATTTGAAAGCTTTAAAATATTTGACTATCGCTCATAGCCTATTGTATTCCCATGTTCCCCTTGTACCTACAAGGAAATAAACAGTAAGGTAATTTCTACAGATTTTTATCTCAACAAGAAGAAGATAGCAGAATAAGAGTTTGTAAGAATGGTTAGTACAAGAGTAGAGAGTCATGCGAGTGGAACACATCAGATTTTCAGAATATGTTCTGCTGTGTTCAGGTGTGTGTGTGTGTGTGTGTGTGTGTGTGTGTGTGTGTGTGTGTGTGTGTGTGTGTGTGTGTGTGTGTGTGTGTGTGTGTGTGTGTGTGTGTGTGTGTGTGTGTGTGTGTTCAAGTAGGTTTCATGTGTGTTCAGCTCATCAAGTTCATTTACAATTTATAAATTCCTGGATGTAATAGTTCCAGGGCATACAACAATCCAGTCTTTATAATTAGGGAGCGAACAGAGAATGAAAGGTTTTGGAGTATGGACTATAGGAAGTGGCAGGGGTTAGTCTGTCACATGATCACAACACAGGAGGTCACGTACAGTCGACGCATGAACGTGCTGTTGCATAACTTACATTCAGTGCTGTCACCATTTGCAGTAAAATATTAAATCCCAAATTCTAGTACAAGTTCAGCTATACGCGAATATTTCGAGACACACTCAATTACATCACTTTCATTTCAAGCTTTTAAATGTTAATCAGCTTTTCATGACAATCATGACGGACAGTATATTTGCATTTGAAAATCTCCAGCTACGATCAATCGTATGCAAAATGGAATAAAAACAACACGGTGATGGTGTATTTCATTCTTTTTTCCAAAACACTAAGGATGCTCGGAAGTTCCACTTCAAAACTGGTGGTTTAATGAGTCAACTCCAGCAAACTGCAATGTTCTAGGGGGTTTTATTTTCTTGCACTACAACAAGCGGCCCAAGGTCAAGTGTTTCTCCCCATTCATCTATACCAACCCCTTTTGGCGCGTCGAAGCTGCACAAGGAAACAGCTGTCACATGATCTGCAGCCGAGGGGAAAAAGCAGAAGGGACTTGCTACTCTTGACTTAAACAGTACTGACCCCTCTTTCCAAATTTTCGCTCCTCAGGAACCAAAAGTCCACATCCCCAGCGCTTTCATCAAGGTCATACGATTCCATATATTCTTTTATCTTAAATATTCACCTTGACGTTTGTTTCGGTAAATAAAAATGTGCATAGAGAGAACAGCTTATTGGGAAAGGGAAAAAAAAAAAAAAAAAAAAAAAAAAAAAAAAAAAAAAAAAAAAAAAAAAAAAAAAAAAAAACTGGCATCCGCACTATAGCGCGGTGTGGTTATATTTGATGATACTCCATCTGTTGGGTAGCATTAGTACTACCAACTGTTCGTAAAATATAACCATGGTAAAACTAAGACCATGGTTGGTGTTATTGCATCCGTTATGTTGCCACAGGAACACCATTTTTGGAACCCGTTGCAGGGAAGGCAATGTATTTTAAAACAAAATTCTGTTTGGTCGTATTAGTTAATGTGGACGCCATTGTATTGCTCGTGTGTGCGTGGTTTCGTCTTGAATTATTTTAGAGCAATTACATGCAGTTGCATATATTGTTTTTGTATTCGCAAACACTGTATCGCATTAAATATATTAAGATATTTAGCGCTCATAATCGTTATCTAATTGTTGCAGAACAAGGTTTGCCAGAGATGAGTGGGCTCATCATTGTTGTGTGGTAACGATGTTCAAGCAGGATTAGCGTTCGAAAGTATATCACTTTAATCCTGTGATATTTTAGGTTATAAATATTACTCTTTTATTTTAATAAACAGGGATTATTTTATTTTATTTCCTAACTACTGGTAACAATGGCAGACAAAATTTAATGGCGGTTGATAGCTGATCACTATCCTTTCCTGTAGTGCAAATAAATTTTGAGCGCAAATGATTTTCTTTCAGCGGCTTTACAGCCTGATTTCACAGTGTGTTTAAGTACGCAACCCCCCAACACGTTGCAAGCCCCACATTGGATTTTGCGTTGTGCAGCTCCTCCTGCAACCCGCCATTAAATTGTGTCAGCCAAGAACGATTACGACAAGCGTAAAATGCAAAATGTTGGTAACACAAATAATACTTATCAGAAAAGAATTAATAACTGGTGTTTATAGGTGACCAAATTATAACCCGGAAGTGGAGACAAATTTCACATTGTTTTGAACTTGAAGAGACCTGTAAACCAATTAAAAAAAAAACGAAAAATAAAAAAATATGTGATATGTTGCATTCGCATTTTGTACTGCCCCCAGTACTAACCTCTTGTACTAACCATTCTTACAAACTCTTATCTATTCTTCTATCTTCTTCGCATTAGTTGAGATAAACATTTGCTGAAATTACCTTATTGCTCGTTTTCTCGCACCTGCAATGGGTATATGGGAATACAATAGGCTTTGAGCGATAGTCAAATCTTTTAAACCTTTCAAATTCCGTTATCTTTGCACGGTTAGCAGAAAAAAAAGTAATAGCGATGTTCCATTTGACAGAAGTATAAGTTCTCCAAAACGTCATACGGAGTAAATAGAACTTCATGGGTTATAGCCAGAAAATTCAAGATATACATTTAATTCGTCATAAAAATATCTCAAACATACGACATTTTAATCAAAATCGTTAGACCCATTTTCAAGAAAGTCAAAATGTTCGAAACATTTTACATGGAAAGGGTAGTTTAGAGTGGAGCAATTTTCTTCAGAATCTTCGTGTCGCACCCTTGAAACTCATTAAACTTGAATACCAACTTTTATTTTTAACCGACTTCTCGTTTTCGAGTTATGCTGTCCAGAGGCTGACAAACAGACGGACTTTTTTCTAATAAAATGCTTCTTTTGGATTCAGGGGGCCACAAAACATATGTTTCCGGTGAAATCTTGTTATTGAATTTTTGGGTGGGATACTATACTTCCTCTACTCACTAAACGCAGTAGAGAAAGTAATGTCGCAATTTTTAGAAAAATCCTGGCTTTCCGAGGTAAGCACACTTTTAGGTCTAAAATTGTAGTGAATTGTCAAAATACCAGTACATGGCTATTCATTAGATGGTTATTCATTAGCTCGACTGTTACTTGTTTCACACCATACGTCGAAGGTACACGTGGCCATATTATTGGTCTGTGACAAGCTGGTAACACAGTTCGACAAATTCCAAGGACTGCAAATTGACAGAAATATAACAAACAGTATTATAATATAATGTAATAGATAAATATGTTTAGAGATATTTCGAGACAATTGTTTTTGTGATTCTAAGGACAGAGTTACGTTTACTTACAAGAGAGAATCGTTTAACTCAATAAATGCTACTTATTTCAAGCAATGTTTATTTTCCATGCAGATAAATCTATGCTAAAGCTTTTCATGCCAGGCCAGATGTATCTATCCTTCCCCACGACCTTTCGTTGTTTTCATTACAGCGCCACGCCTCTAGGCGCGTATTGCAACTTTGAACAGTTCATTGGACAGCAGTTCTGCCTCACACACTTCAAAACTCCTTAGGACAAGTAGAGAAACTGAGAGATGCTCCTAAACAGTGAACTTTACTAAATTCGTTTTGTGTATGTAATATTGTTAAACCAAGTATAATCGCCTCGCAGTTCTGTAAGTACACAATATTTCTTATTACAGAGAAAGGGCCTCGAACTTTTAATGTGACTGACAAGAGGTATTGAATTCATCGCTCAAAGGTGGGCATCAATCAGCCTTTGGTAGGAAGGATCCCGAATGTCCGTGCCAATTAGTTCAATTTCAAGAGCCAATAGAGTAACCCGGTACAATTCACCTGACGAGAACCACTCTCCAAGGTTCCCTTCCGACCCCAACAGCTTATTTCGACTCAAAGCCGTTACTTATCTAAATTGCTCGACACTTCAGTGAGCATGTGCTCCTGTAGTCAACGGCCAGATGACAACTCTTAGCTAATAGTTGCGCACAAGTTGGCACTGAAAAGTCAATCTTCAAATCCTTCCATATTTATTGTTATAGTTTTCCCCAATTCAAACCTATGAGTCCCAAAGTTGTCCATAATAAACTGATGTTAGCAAAATCTGTTTTCAGCACAACTTTTCATTTATTTTAAGGATACAGTTAAACAGGTAGCACAAATTCCATTAAATACACCTTAAAAATGATGTTTATACAGCGTAGTCAATATAATACCTAAAAATATAACACCAAAACTTATTTAAGGATCTGAGTTTTAAGCTTTTTGTGCAAAACGAATTTTTTTAAAGTATTTCTAAAATCATTAATCCTGATTAACGTCAACTATAGAAAATAACATATGCTAAGAAGAGTTTGAAGAGTCTATGTAAACATATAAGAAATGTGATAGGTCAATGTAAATAATTTCTCGCGGTAGTTTTGTGATTCTACTGTTACCTATAGTAAGCTAAGGAAATATTGACTTAGGTACATTTCATCGGAAGTACTGCGTTTTGAAATTTGCTATAATAATAATAATAATAATAATAATAATAATAATAATAATAATAATAATAATAATAATAATAATAATAATAATAATAATAAACTAAACCCCGGCGCAACAGCCCATGAACGGCTAAGGCCTACCGCCCAGCCGCTGCGTCCCCCATCTCTGCCCACTACAGGCGTCATTGGTGAGGTGCAGTACTGGAGGTTGGGACGTGGTCAGCGCCCCGAGCCCTCCCGGCCAGTTATGCGGTCTTCTCAACCTGGGGCCGCTACTTCTCCATCAAGTAGTTCCTCAATTTGTCTCCCCGGGACCTAACACGGCTGAGTGCACCCCGTGCCAGACCTCCCAGTGGGGATAACATCCCCATGCTGGTACCGGGGATCGAACCCAGGTCCTCCGCGTCAGAGGCAAACGCGCTACCAACTGCGCTACGGAGGTGGTCAATAATAATAATAATAATAATAATAATAATAATAATAATAATAATAATAATAATAATAATAATAATAATAATATATGAAAGTTGAAATCTAAGAAAAAACCGACACTTCTCATAAAAGAGAATATTATCAGCTTATCTAAGTACAATGTTGCAAGATGGGCTCAAGAGACTGAGATTGAGTTTCTCAGACCACAGGGTGCAAAAATGAGCTTGAACTTTTAATCACCTTACTGCAGTCTATGCGCCAAAGAGAACAATGACCATGTTTCACCTATGGCCATTGTGTCCTCGACGTATGGTTCCTATAATTGGTAGTTGTAATGTTTGTTTCCCTCGAGTACGGGGACCATTTTACACGCATTGTTGTTAGGATAGCGCCTGGAGGTTCAACTCGCTCGGCCGCGTGGCGGTTAGCCGCATTGTAAGGGGTCGCCTAGTTGCAGACAAGAGCGGCATATGCAAACTCTTCAACTATGTGCCTTCATAATCAATAACGTAGAAAAAGTTAATTACTGGATAGTCGCTGGTAACCTTCAACTAATGAGGCAATAAATTAGACATGAATACAACTCATTATAGCACATGGTGTGTACCTTCCGCGTTTCACTAAACGATAATTAAAATCTCCAAGTGTTTGAAAAAAAATCTGGTGCGTTGAACTCACATGACTTTCTCTACTCTTCTACTAACCATTGTTACAATCTCTTATACCTCCATCTTCGTGTTAGTTGAGATTAACATTTCCAGAGATTATCTTACTCTTATTTCCTTATAGGTGCAAGGGGAATATGGGAATAAGTAGGCTTTGAGCGATAGTCAAATCTTTTAAAGCTTTGAGATTCCGTTCTCTTTGCACGACGTATAAAAAAACTGAATAATGATGTTGCATTGGACAGAAGTATAAGTTCTCCAAAACTTAGGAATGTCTCTAAAATGGTTCACTCTATAAACAAAATTATTTAGATGTAAATTGTGTGTTTTAGCAAGATCTACATTTTTTGTAGAGTAAGATTTGGTCTATCTCTTACGGTTTACCAGTTACGCTAAAGTCATCCAGAGTAAGTAAGACTTAATGGGATATAGCCAGAAAATTCAAGATATATACTTCATTTATCATAAAAATATCTCAAACAATGGTATTTTAGTCAAAATTTTCAGAGCCATGTTCAAGAAAATAAAATTTTTCGAAACATTGTCCATGTAAAGAGTAGTTTAGGGTGGAACAATTTTCTTGAAAATCTTTGTGTTGCATCCTTGAAAGATTTAAATTTAAATACCACCTTTGGTTTTAACCGACTTTTGGTTTTTGAGTTACCTATGCTATCCACAGACTGACACACGGACAAATGCTTTTTTATTTTTTATTATTATTATTTTTTTTTTTTTTTTATTCAGGGGGCCTCAAAACCTATATATTCCGACATGGAGTTTTAGGGTGGAATACAATACTTCCTCTACTTTACTCTACGTAGTAGAGAATGTAACTATTTCATTTTGTCACAGCTTGCAAACAAAAGAACCCACGTGCCATTGCACTCTTTTTGGCAGAGACCATAAACCACAAATCACAATTTAAAATCTTATCTATCCACGTTTACAATGTATTTCACATCTTCCTGCACTCATTTAGGAAATACAGCCATTCTCCACTCTTCTGTCTTTCCAGGTTCCTTCTTGTAATTCCCTTTCTTTCATTGTTTGAACTATTCCTGGCTTCCATGTTAATTTGGGTTTTCCTCTCTTTCTACGTCTCTTCGTCAGTCTGTCCTCATCCATCCTTATGTGTCCTAACCATCTTAATTGTTCTGTTTTAATCTCTTTCACCAAAGAACCTTTTACTTTCATGTTTTTCCTTAACTGTTTCTGATTTTATCTCCTAGAAATCCTTGCAAAACGTCGCCAAAAATCCATTTCTGTAGAGTTTAATTTAGCAAGTGAACTTGATTTGAATTGCCAAGTCTTTGATCAATATTTTAATTGTAATATCCTATAAAACTTTGCCTAATTTTGATATTACTGACCTTGCTTTGTTAATTCTTTCATTTGTATCTTCATGGTTTCCATCTTGTTGTTTTGACTCCTAAATATGTATATTCGTTGCAATATTCAATTGTTGCTTTGCCATTTTCCAAGATCGTTTGCATTTGTTCCTATTGCCATATAATAGTTTTGTTTATGTTGATTTTTAAGCCCTATTTTCCATATTCTTCCATTAGTTTTTGTCATATATTCCATGCCCTAATGATCTCTGGTACCAATTGGTCGTCTGCGATTAACAGTGAGTATTTAAAATGTTTATTTCATTTTTAATACACTGAGTATTTCTAAATAAATACTGGACATTTGAAACTTCGGTTTACATTGCCCAATGAAAGTTTATGTGTGTATTAATCTTAGAGATTATTAAATGTCCACAAATGTATTGGATTATGTGTAAAGTTTAAGCTTTCTATGACTATCGAACTGTTTTGGTAAAATATACCAGCGTATCATAAATGCAGTGGTGATCGACTGATTAACAAAAGATGTCAAAGTGCTCAAAAATAAAATTAGCATTTCTGTACATTATTATGATGCCATAGGGACATTTTGGTGTTATTTTAAACACACGCCTAGGTAACATTGACGTGACAATTTAAGTATTGGGACTTGAGCGGTTTTATCAGGTGACTAGTTGGCCAATCCTGTAGTAAGAATGCTTTACGCACGACGTTATGCACTGCAACAACTACAGGTTCATTGGAGATTTACGCGCGTTTTCCCATGCGTTTACTGATTCTCTGTGTGCAAACATTTCATTTTAGCGACGTGTTCGGCAATATTAAAACAGTGTGATTCTGTTTTAAGGGTTAAATCATTTTGAGTATTATATTAGATTCAGAACTTTACCTCTGCAGTGTGTCACAGATGGCATCAGCGTACTGAGGCGGCCACGTGGACAACACGAACGTCAATCACGAGAGTATTTCTCACCAATAATAATATGGTGCATTACAACATGTTTATGTATCTTTCGGTATATTTTGGATGCCAGAATATGCAACTTAATTTTATTTGATTACTGCGACTATTTGGTGAGTGTTGCCAACAGGTACTCCTTGGCAAAGCCATGAGTCGTATCGGAAAGAATGTGAAACTGCCCAGTTGTTTACGCTAGCTTATCACACATACACGGCGAGACAGTGTATGCACACTCTGTTCACATACAGTCATATCTTCAGGACAGCGCCGTCTAGTATATATCGGTAGGCGCGAGAGGTCATTTGTGTTGCATTACTGACTGTACGCCAAGTTACTAGTGTTTCCTGTTTAAGGAACTAAGATTAACGATCGCAGCGCTCGACAACAAAGGTTATCACACCTGCTCTCTTTGCCAGGTAGTATCAAATGAAACCTTCAAAGTGATCCAATAAACTGTGAACCAGGACGCGATGTTTTCCTCACGCTGGCGCCGGTCAGCTATCACCAGCTAGCATTGATTGAACCATGGAAAATGTTCTTAAAAGGCTTTGCATACAAATCCCAAAGGCTATGCTGAAACACTAATTACCCATACGTCTTTAAGGAAGTGACCAGCACATGCCTTAATTCACCGACAGTATTTTGTTGGCGGTTTTTTTGTTTCGTGCCTTTCAGGGCGTGTGGGTTTGTCCTGCATGTATTATTTTTTAATTCATTCCAGAGATAAAGCTCATAGGGGATTAAGGCCAAATCACGCACCCTTTCTACTGATTCTATAAAGGGTTCCAAATCGTATTCACGTATGTAGGGATCAACTGTTGACTTGAAAGAGCAAAAAATCCTGTGATTCTTTCTCCACTCAGGTGTACCATACAATTTATTCATCAAGAACGTTATCAGATATTAACCTTGAAAAATTTCTTTAGTAGTGGGTACTGCCAAATCACTTGTATGTAGCACACGACTGATTTCTTCCAAAGTTAAAAAAGATAGAAGGCAGGGGGAGTTTTTTACAATTACTGTGTTTCACTCAAATTACCATTCTGATATCTTTTGTTGCTTTTTGTTCGTTTTAAACATTTGTGCCAGGTTTTTTGCTTGGCTTTCTCTAAAACATTCCCATAGATTAGATAAATATTCACAGGTAACTAAAACATTCCATCTTTTTCATCTGCTATATTGTTTCCTTCGGATTCTTCAAAGTATAATGCATTTACAGACGTATATAGTATCAGATTTTAAGAGTGAATTTTCTCTTCATGAGAAATTAATACTGAAAGAAGGTTTGTTTGTCCATTGGGTTGGAAGTGTGATGCATATGAACAATATAAATATTATATTCCTTGGTAACCCATTTTGATGCACAAGAGCAAGCTCAAATAAGCGGATGTATTTGAATACTTCAAAAGGCACATCAGCGAAACGAACGTTGTCAAAGTTATATTTAATACATCGCCATGGGACTCGCGAGAGCCCGTTATTTATTGTTGCCAGTTATCAAAGCACTGCCTATCGAACCGTTTTGGCCTCGCGGATTCGATTCCATCTGTTAACGAGGTTCTCAATGTTTTTCCTCCATGTGCATTTGGGAATTCTCTTTAAAATTAAATGGCCGTTTCGATAGCAAATGGACCATAAACTGGGAAGCACGTCCCAATAAACGCCATATGAACCGAGGAGAACAGCGTTGCAGCTGAAAGATTTGCAGTAAATATGGTGATGGGAACTGCTGTCCCCTCTTATAGTTCCACTGGTTATTGCTAGGGGGATTACTGAGTTGCATATGTCGTTCTGTAAACAACACTGCAGGATATTCATTTATAAGTGCGTATAAACACGGGGATGACCCTTACCCTTTCATTCATCGAGGTGACTCACAAACTCTAACATAAAACAGATGAAAATTGTAAGTAGTAAAAACCAATTGAGCAATGGAAAAACTTTGAAGCCACGTAAAAATGACAGATTACGCTTTGTGGAGAATACTAACATTTATGTTGTATTCCAAGACAAAAACCTTTTTCATATTTTGTATTAATTTTCATTTTAATATATCTTTTGCGTGGAAATTCTAGTTTGTTTTAATTAGTATTTTGATAGCTGAAAGAACTGACAACTTTATTTATTTATAGAAAGTTGGTAACATTGATTTACATGTGCACTAAATATATGAATCTACTACTGGTAATAAATATATGGCAAAACGGGTGATACTAATAATGAAATATATCAATGTTTAAGAGATGTAATTTATTGTATAGTGATTGCTTTCTAAGCAGAGGCGAATACTTATGTGGATCTGTATTAGCAACACAATGCTAATGTTGAAAAAATATTTTCACTAATAAGAGCAGAGTGGACAGATGGAAGGTACAGAGTGAACTACAATTTTAAAAACTCCAGTTGTGTGGAATTTCTTGATTATAATTCAAACAAGCGAGATGTTTTGCCTAAGATTACTTCTTCAGAGAAGTATAACTGATCACATGATCACATTTAACGTTGTATGTTTCAGGATTTTAAAGAAATATGTGTTTATGACTATGGGTTAGTTAGAAGATTTCAGCACCTTGTTGATGAAAAGGAAAGTTCACACATTGTGTTTGCATTTGCATATAGCGTATGCTATGCTGGTTCCAAAACTGTGTTACGAAAGTTAACATATATAGTTTTACTGAATGGTTGCTTCAAGAAGTAACAAGTTTCTTAAATAGTAAAATTTCGTTTTTGGTTTGGTTTATACCTCAATACAATAAGGTAGGCCAAATTTTCATGTTAAGAAAGAAAATATTGTAACAAAACGACGAAATGCGAAGTCCGTTTATTTTTCTAACCCTTTTATTTCCTCTAAATCTTGCTAGAAATGCACAATGTCCTCGTTGCTAACACAGTTTATAGTCTTCTCTGCTATTAAAATTCAGAATTGTTCTTACGATAATCTTTGTCACTCTTTCAATGTATTTCTCCAGTTTCGTGTCTGTTATATATTTGCAGTTACGATACAATCACTCGACGACACATATGCTCGCTGACAGGCTGGCCGACTCACTCTCGTAACTAAAACTAAGTGTACACGACTTAAACAAGTATTGTTCGCTCAACTCTAATACCTGACACCAACTAAAAAAAACTGCTCACTGTCTGTCCTATTTTGTACTGGAGCAGGCTTGATATAACCTCCGAGTTCTTTCCATGTACACGTGTGCATGACTCTACAAAGAAGTAGCCAGAAGGTTCTGGTGTTATCGCTGTTCGATCACATACACAGTCGCTGTTGTCCTGTAGCCCCGGACCTCCTCCACGCCTCGCCGTCATTGCGGTCACGCACACTCACTACCGCTCGTCGTATCCAAGGCCAATATTGTTGAACGACCCAATGTTAAGACATGGACTCGGAACAGCTTTATTTTCATGTTAAAACTCATTTGGTGCAACTCCTCACGTTAATGTGGGAAACACTTGGGAACAGAACGTACCAGCATGCCAAGTGAGAAACTCTTTCTTGCATAAAATGTTCAGGGCCAGTTGGTTACTTCTGATTAAGTTGCAAAGATCATCTTCAAAGTTTGGTGTTTCATTTTAACGAAGATAAATGTTGAGATGCGATTCACTTGGTCTTACTACACGTAGCATTAACAGTTACGGTTCATTACGAGCTTGGCAAGCATGTAACTGTTTATTGGTGTTCATCACGGACTTGGTTTCCATATGCGGAGTTGGCAGTTGCTCATTTGATGTACAAGATGCCAGTCATCGTGCCCGTATTGTGGAAGACTGCGAAGCATTACTCGGTTCTACAAGGGATATATTCAGAATGGCTTGAGCGGGTTGAAGCATGTATGAACGCTTACGGAGGGCATGTTAAACTCACACTAAAATATGCAGCTTCATCCTATTCCTTCCAATCGTTTTTGTCACTTCATTTCAACGTTCAGCCTAGACAAAACGTATTTCCCAGGCTTAACTTGAACCACCACAGTAATTTAATGCCCCACGGTATATACCCGGTGAATCACCGAAACGGTAGTAAAATTTATGAGATTTGCGATTAGATAGTTCATAAATGCACTCTCCTACAGTTATCAGTAGGTGTGCTTCCTTCACAGCTTTACTTTTGTTAAATTCAATAACGTTGATTGTTTTGAATCTAATTCAACAAAATAAACTTGATGTCACTGTCGCTCTGGCAAGATTCCATTCAGGTATTGTCACTATAAACTCACATAGACAGAAAATAACGTTCAAAATGCATGACTCACTTCTTCATCGACTATGAAAAAGCATTTGATAAAGTGGCACGATGTAAAGAATGCGAACAGATAAAGGAAAGGATATTGGAGAAATGTTTATGGCTATTAATAATGGAGTTAGACAAGATTGTCCACTCTCACCATTATTTTTAATGTGTATTTGGACAATGCCATAAGAAAACGAACGACGAAATATTTTACGAGATGGAAATTATATTATAGACGAGGAAATGAAAATGAATTTGGTATTATTTGCAGATGACAAAGTTGTAATAGCCTCTTCAGAAAATCAATTTCGATAGGCAACTCATGAATTGTGTAAAATAATGAAATGATACAATTTAAAAGTATCAAGTCAGAAAACAAAATCTGTGGCTTTTCTTAGACCTTATCACAAGAGAACAAGATTTTAATTGGAACAGAAATAATTGAATAAGTTAGCTGCTTTAAATATTTAGGAAGTATGATTACATGCAGGCATAACGTGGAAACAGAGACGAAATCAGAAAATGTTCAAAATAACTGTGGTACAATAGATGTTCAACAACAAGGGAAACAAAATTAAAATTTTGTAGAGCAGTCGCAGTACCAGTGGACCAGAAACATGGCCTTTATCTACATTGGAGAAGAGAAAAATAGAAACAGCTGAAAGGCTGTCGTAAGAGACATAAAGACAAATGAAGATATCAGGAACGTGTTAAACATTTTCAGTGCAAATGATAAGATAAAGGTAAGTGAATACGATTGGTCTCAAAGTCATAAGAATGAAGACAGATTTCCAAAAAAGATGTTGAACTATACACCTTTAAGCCATAGAAGTACTGGAAGACATAACGCTGTAGAGATCACTTGCAGAAAATTCCATTTGGGGAACGGAACGGGTCATCAGGCCCAAGCCATGAAGTTGATATATTTATCACAAATTGTTTCAAGCGGGTGATGAAACTTGGCTTTAAAGTACTGGGTAACTGTATAATGAAAGAAAGTGGTTCGTCATTGAGTGTCACAGACTTGATTGGCGCTCAGAATACATTTCCATTGTATAGTAGACAAGGCCTGCATGTCGAATTGAAAAGTGACAACGGGACAGGACTTTGCACTTGCGGGCCTGAATGGAGCCATGAGTAAGATCGACGCAGCTCATCTTTTAAACGTGGGGTAGGGGAGGGGGTGGTGATAAACAGTCGACTAGCGCAGGGCGACTGTGGCTGTGTCCGGTATAATTGACTGCATTACTGCATCGGGTCGTACAGCGGTGCCCATTAGCACATCGGCGCCCTGGGATTGCTTCTGAATTGGTTCACATGTAACGGCTCAGCAAAATGTTACGCACTGTATTAATGGCAAGAGGAACAAATTTGCCATGCTATGTGTACCAAGTGAAAATATGGTTTACATTTCTTGCACCATTAAGTGTTTTAGGATTTATTTCTGCGTCTTGGGCTGTGGTTTTGATATGAAACACAACCATACACAAGCGGATGTAGGTATATTTACCAAGTTATCTGTTAATATACTCGAAACTGTCACTGCAGTTTCTTAAAATGTACTTTATATTGGCTGTTCCATACATAGCTGCGTTAATTTATCATATGCGGTTTAGCATCTGGTCATTCTTTTGTTTTATATCATTTATACTATATAGGTAATTTCTTTGTTTAGCCAGTGTCGTCAACTTTATTCCCATAAATCGCTGAAAAACGAGATTTATTACACATTGCAGTCGCTTAACAACCAGAATTCAAAATGGAAGGCATTTAAAACGTTCTGGCGATGCATGTAATGATGAAATTGAAGCAATAAATAAAAATGCTACTAAGTAATACACGAAAAATAGATTTCTGTCCTAAACGATTCGACGATGAACATGAGAAAAAAATAATGAAGAATACAAAGATCACACCATGAAACAACGTGCAAAAGAGTGGCTAAAATGATCCAAGAAATGTATTAGGTATGCAGAATACCAACAGCCCATTTTCCAACTCGAATTTAAAAGACGCCAGAAATGCAGAGAGAAAGCAGTTACAATAGCTTTCGAAGAAAAGTAAGGTTCTTGTACTTGAAACCACAGATGCAAGAAATGATGCACATGATGAAAACACTTCCAGTTTGCGAATGCAATTTTTACGTTCTGTACTACATATAGTAAACTATAGGAAGTCCACCCAAACTTCGGTGTCCAGATTTCACCGGAAATATATGTTTTGAGGCCTCCTGGGGGAAAAAAAGAAAGAGAGAGAGAGAAACATTTTTAGAAAAAAGGTCCGTGTGAAGAAAAGAAAAAAAAAAGAGAAATATTGTTAGAAAAAAGGTCCGTGTGTTTGTGTGTGTGTGTGTGTGTGTGTGTGTGTGTGTGTGTGTGTGTGTGTGTGTGTGTGTGTGTGTGTGTGTGTGTCGATCTTTGTGTCAGTCTGTAGATAGTATAACTCAAAAATGAAAATCTATTAAAAACCAAAGTTGGTATTTAAGTTTAATGTCTTTCAGGAATGCCACATGAAAATTAAAAAAAAAAAAAAAAAAAAAGAAAAGAAAAGAAATCCTCCCTTTACAAGGAAAATTTTATCGAAAATTCTGATTTTCTTGAAAATGGCTCTAACGATTTTGATTAACATTCGAGATGTTTTTATGGCAAATTAAATATATATCATGAATTTCCTGGCTATAGCCTATGTAGTCCTACATACTCTGGATGACTTTTGTATAACCGGTAAACCCCAAATCTTACTATGCAAAAATGTAAATCTCCCTAAAGCGCTCAATTTATGTCTAAATAATTTTTTTATAGAGTGAAGCATTTCTGAGATATTGCTTGTTATTTGTGTGAGCTTTGGGGAACTTATACTTCTGTCAAATGGAACATTGTTGTTCGTTTTTTATATGTAAACCGTGCAAACACTACGGAATTTGAAAGATTTAAAAGATTTGACTATGGCTCAAAGTCCACTGACTATTCTAATATTCTCCTTGTATCTAAAAGAACTACATTTAATTAATTTCTGCAAATGGTTATCTCAACCAACATGAAGATACAGGAATAAGAGTTTGTAAGAATGGTTAGTGCAAGAGTAGAGAAAGTCATGTTAGTGCAGCACATCAGATTTTTTATTTTACATTGCTTCCTTAGAATTTTGGCGTAGCGGTGAAGGGCTGAAGTGTTTGACCCACTTATCAATAAGAACTTGACAGTGATGGAACATAATTTGGGAGGATAGCGTACAATCTCATATTTTGTAAAACTCTCCAAAAGTTGGAGACCATAAATTAAGTGATACTAAATGGCTCACTCCAAACTCAGAAAACCGATGTAAATGTCCGTTGACAGCAACGTGAAACCCAAATGTGGAAACAACCAATGCTCCTCACCAGAAGGACGGTTTATGGTATAAAACTGTCGAGTTGACTTGAAAGAAATCAGTAAACGTACCAAAACATGTACAGATAAAGCTGAACTACTCGTAGATACGAATACAAAAAGAAGAAAGATAACCACTTCAGGCAATCAACCTCGTATCGCCAGTGGCACAAGCAGAAAGTCAGTAACCAGAATTAATCAAATTATTCTTCAACTTAAGCCTTGTCTTCAGATTAATCAACATATTAACTGCTAAATAAAGTGCGAATTTCTACTTTCACATCTACATCTTCAAAACCTATGACCATTCTTTCTAAAAGAAATAAAGTGCATTTCAGTTTGCCAGCTGTTCTTTTAATAGTCCATTTATTTTCTAGAAGAAATGTTATTTGTTTATGTTATAACGAGAAAATCGAAATGCATTTCGTTTTCCCCAGTTGGCAGTACTAAGTCGAACTGTACTAATCGTAATGGATATACTTTTTTTGGTTTGTTTGTTTTTATGTAGAATTTAACATTTTGTGATACAATATTTGAATTCATTTTTACTTCCTCTGCTGCGTATAGTAAGTAGAGGAAGTGTTGCACTCTACCTGAAAATTCGATGTCGAGATTTCACCGCATATATATGTTTTTAGGCCCACTGAGTCCAAAAACAGCATTTTTAGAAAAAGGTGTGTGTGTGTGTGTGTGTGTGTGTGTGTGTGTGTGTGTGTGTGTGTGTGTGTGTGTGTGTGTGTGTGTGTGTGTGTCAGTCTGTGGGCAGCATAACCCAAAAACGAAAGGTTGGTTAAAAACCAAAGTTGGTATTTAAGTTTGTCTTTCAGGATGCGACACGAAGATTTTGAAGAAAATAGCTCCATCCTAAACTACCCTTTACATGTACACATTTTCGAAAATTTTGATCTGAAAATGGTTAACAATTTTGATTATAATGACAGAAGACATTTTTATGACAAATGTATTTTCTCAATTTTCTGGTTATAGCCTATGTAATGTTGTTTACCCTGGACTACTTTTGAATAACCCTTAACCGTAAGAGATATATGTCCAAATAACTTTTGTGTAGAGTGCACCTCATCGCGGTTTCGTTTAGGAAGTATATGTGCATAAATCTTCACGTTTAATAACCCGTAACTGATAAAAGCACAAAACCAATACAAAATACAAGTAATAAAATCGAAAATAATATGGAACTGTGAGTTTCATTAATAGAAAGGTTAGAATACGACGGAATTGAAAACAAACAACCTGGAAGCGTGGAAATAAAAGTATAGCAATTAAATAAATAACTGAATGTGCCCTAGTTATTCAGACAAATTGATACTGTCTCCCTGCGTGACACTTTGCTTCCGTCTTTAAAGAATCTGCTGCCGGTTGCTACAGTTGTGAACTGACATCTTTTTTCAGAGTATGCACGGCTGGGTGTGAGGATAGACAATGGAGACTATTTAAGGAGGTTTTTGAGGGGACCACGAATCTCTTAATAATTCTGTCCTGAAATACACATTCGATTGTTCTCATCGAAAGATTGGTTGTATGGGCTCTTACAGTGCCTTATTGAAAGAATCTGATGTGTTGCACTCACATGACTTTCTCTACTCTTGTACTAACCATTCTTACAAACTCTTATTCCTATATCTTCTTCGTGTTAGTTGGGATAAACATTCACAGAAATTATCGTATTGTTTATCTCTTCGTAGGTACAAGGGGAATATGGTAATGCAGTAGGCTTTGAGCGATAGTCATATCTTTTAAAGCTTTGAAATTCCGTTCTCTTTGCACGGTTAACATACAACAAATTGAATAACGATGTTCCATTTGATAGCAGTGTAAGTTTTCCAAAACTCACACAAATAACAAGGCATATCTCCGAATCTACAAAAGATATTTATTTACACATAAATTGTGTATTTTAGCACAACCTACATTTTTTGTGCAGTAAGATTTGGTCTATAACGGTTTACCAGTTATGCAAAAGACATCCAGGATAAATACGAATCCATGGGCTATTGCCAGAAAATGTAA
Source organism: Tenodera sinensis (assembly GCA_030765045.1). NCBI lineage: Eukaryota > Metazoa > Arthropoda > Insecta > Mantodea > Mantidae > Tenodera > Tenodera sinensis. The sequence continues at coordinate 23,565,404 of CM060972.1, read as the reverse complement.
GATGTACATTTCATTTGTCATAAAAATATTTCCAACAAATGGTATTTTAATCAAAAGCCATTTTCAAGAAAATTTTCGAAATATTTTCTATGTAAAGAGTAGTTTAGGATGGCGGAATTTTTTTCAACATCTTCGTGTCGCATCGTTGACAGACATTAAACTTGGTTTTCAAATTACTTTTCGTTTTCATTTAGTTATGCTGTCCACAGGCTGACAGACACACACGGACCTTTTTCTAGAAATGCTTTCTTTGGATTCAGGGGGCCTCAAAGCATATTTTCGGTGAAATCTCGACGTAGAATTTGGGGGGGGGGGGGGGGATGCAACACTTCCTCTACTTTACTAAACGTAGTAGAGCAAGTAAAAAGGCAAAATCACGCTCCCTGTCGGTTAGTTCTCTAGAAAGTGGATAAAATTTATTCTCGTGTGTAGGTCCTCAACTGAAGAAAAAAATAGGTCTTATAATTCAGAATCTGATATTCTTTTTGAAGTGCCCCGTCTTGAGGAAAAAGTTGGTCTGTGGTGCTCCATTATCGGACAAAGGTTTCTCAGAGCTCCAATAAGCAGTTTCTACCTCTGCGACAACTTAAAACATAAAGTGTACAAGACAAACTCGCACACCCTGGAAGAATTAAAACAGAATATCCGCAGAGAAATTGCCAGTATTTCTCAACGTGAACTACGGCGAGTGATGAATAGGTTTCTAAACAGTGCCAAAAATGTTTGGTCAACGACGGTGGCCAGTTTCAGCATCTACTTTCATTAAGTTAGTAAGTAACTTCTATAAAAGCAGTTGTGAAAATGTATGTTTTCATCCGCGCCTTTCTATGATAGTAGCAGACGGGAACGAGGGCCGAGAATGCGGAGATGTAAACACTACGCAGCCGGTTCTTATGTTTTTTTTTTCTTTCTTTTTTGTTCTCCTTGTTTATTATTTCTAAAGCTTCATTTTCTAAATTATCGTTGCTAGCCGTTTGAGAAAAAGGATGAGGGGAGCGGAAAACCATGTCCAATGGTGAAAAAGGTGAATAGTCTAATTACCTCCTTTTTGAGAGCTAACATATTGCAGCCTACACAGGCTGAACCAAGAACTCATTTTTTATTCCCGTGTCCTTTTGATGTTAGGCACTACTCCAGGCACGGTGGGAATTGCGACGTGTGGTTCTGGATCATCAATCTTAAGTTAGCGTCGGGCGACGAGACCAAGATCACTCGCAACAATATCAGCACGATATAACTTCCTGCTGGAATATTCTTGTGGTGTATCACCAGAGTGACAAATGTTGCGAGGCTTTCAGTACAGGATCTTGCCTTTCGGTGCAACAGCGCGCTATGGCGCAGGGCAACGCATTTCCGCTTTTGTTTTCCAGATTGTTTACAAACAAGTTTTTACACCCAGCTTCGTCTTGTTAGTGACTCCTTTTTTGCATATGCCACATGCGGCAGTAAATTTGTCATACCGGTGGTTATAAAGGGTGGAAGGTTCTGCTTCGGTCACACGTTAACCAGGAATTCTACATGATGTAATAAATACGTTCACTGCAATTATTATCAATAAAGAAGCGTATGCCCGAACAAAAAATAAGTTGGTTTAAATATTTGGAGCCATCTAGCTTCTTGACGAATGGACTGCCGCCTAAACATTGTGTGAATAAGCCTGTAATGTATTTTTATTTCAGTATGATTTGCGATTATGGATGTGAACCTTTTAATCTTGAGTAAAACGTTTGATTTATTTTTATATTAACAAAAAATTTGTATAATTCCTGCTCCATGAACAAGGAAATTACGACAACTGTGTCTCAGTGAATATTTTACACATGTGAAAATGTCTAAAATAAATTGTAAACTATTTAAGGTTTACTTCTGTAGTCTGGTGGCCTAGTATACTAACCTTCAAGTCCAGAGGTCCAGCTTCGATTCCCGGCTAAAGGATCATTCTTCTGTAGCCAGAATTGTTCCCCAGCTTCCATAAAGTTTGGAAATATGAGTGGGACTGCGTGTGTGTCTGAATTTAATGCGAATATTACGAAATTAGGCGATCGCTGGTTGCCTGGTGCAAGGATAGAACGTGACGTCATTGCACGAGTACAGTGACAGCACAATATACCTCTGGGCACACTGGCTACAGTACATAGTACACAAAATGCCTGCAGCACGAAAATCGAAATATTCACGTACTGTTGAACTTGCACAAGAATTTGGGAGTGAACAAGGTTGAAGCGTTGACAGTCCCTCGCCTCCTGTGTGCTGAGATTGACCTCTCTCACTTCCTACAGTCCATACTCCCCAACCTTTGGTTCTCCGTATGAAAGTAAACAGCCACCGATATAACCTTAGATGTTAAAGACGGCGTGTAAATGGAAGCTAAAACAGTACAGTTTAATGATTTTAAATTATGTATGTTATGATCCCAGAATAGGATGTGCAATCCATTAGCCTTTCTAACATGGTTCCTCTCCTGCAGTTTTAGCTAGGATGTTTGTTGTATGTGCATTATTTGCTTTCTGACTACAACATAACATTGAAAAGTGGCAATCTTTTCTTCGTTAAATATCGACTTAAAACAATAAAAACAGATGTGGCTTTGAAAATTATTGCAGGACAAAACTGATGAATCTGCTGCGAAAGAGAGAGCTGGTGTGTTTTTGTTTTAGAGATAAAAGTGTAAAATGTAATATTTTCATCAAAGTCGCGAAGTCCATTCCATATCCCCTTTTAAACCAAAGTAAGTTAATGACTCTTACTACTTTCATTTCAAATTTGTTGATGATATAAATGTTAACCCTTAGTGCTAAAGTTTGTGATTCTGGTATTACATATTGCATATGTTGGTGTATATTAGGAATTTGTTATACGGAGCTGAATGGGGAGAAGAGAGAAGAATGGAGGAGGTTGGATGCTTTGAAGGAGTTACCGTTGGGCAGAATGATTAATCCTCGACTCAGTTGTAGGTACATAAAACACGTTTCTCCCTAATTATTACCATACGGAATGTTTGGTATAATGCAGTATGTTCAATGGCTGGAAAAGCAGGTATCGGATTGACGTATATATAGAAACAGGTGAAAGAATTCACTTGGCCTTATTTGTTTTTGGTAGACAACCATCACTGCGCTTTTGTTTTCCTGACAGAAGACAAATTGTATCATTTGCGTGAGTATGGTTAGCGTAGCTCCTTGTCTTGCCATTTTTCCTTCAATTGTCATACACAGTCTTCTTTAAAATATTGTATTTAATTCCGCACGGAAACCGAAAGGCGTACACAAAGGATGTCACAGGCAGCATTACTATTTTCTCTGCTACGTATTTACAGTAAATATTGTATTCCATCCTAAAATACGATACCAAGAAATCAACGGAAATTGTGTCCCTTGAACCGCCCCCCCCCCCAAAAAAAAAAAAAAAAAAACACTCAACCTCTGTGATACACCTACAAATTGTAACACATAAGCAACTCCCGGGTCCTCAGAACTCATATCAATTATGAGGTTGTTTTGGTACGAAACAAAACTATCAGTCATTTAGTAAGGACTATTTTATTAATTTAAAATTATATTCAATCCTTCTGATTATTCCTTACAAACGTTATACAACAGGACAGCAAGTTACATAAACTCAGAATCTGAAAAACGTGTACATATAAAAATCTACTCGCCTACTATGAATATTTACCTACTCAAATGAAACTTCGCATATTAACCTAAGATAGACTGTTCTTAGGTGAATCCCCCACAAATTGAACATAACATTTCTGCAGGGCTAGCTTATGAGGGATTCAGTAATATTTTTAGCTGAATGACCATCTTACCTCATGTGTGAAAATGGTAAACAATAGCAGCAATTGGGACAAAATCTTTAGATTGTTTAGTGTCGATATCAGTCAAATTCGGTCTTTTTACTTATGTTAATGGCTTTGAATACAAGTCTCTGGAACATTCCAAACACAAAGGTGGTGCTCGACATCTGGCATACGCTCTTGATGCTTTCCTGTCCTGTCCTTAGATGGGCACACCGAGCATCTTTGGTCCAATAGTTGGAGTATCTGTAATCTCTTCCCCACTCATTTTTCTACGCTCTGGCAGAGAAAATCCAAAATAAAGAAAGTGAGGTTAGGAAAAAAGAAATTGACCAAGGGTACACCAGGGTTCCAGAACCAGAACCGTAATCAGGTCGTACAGGTTCTCCTGTACGGTGTGTCTTGTTTGCACAGCACCTAGCCGCTAATGCGACTTTATCTGTGAGATATGGGAGGTTGTCCTTGTGTTGTCGTGCGTTTGTGTCCTGGGCAAAGGTTTCTTTCTGTATACCTAATTCAGGATACAGAAAGGGGGCAGGAATAGGTGTTGGGTAATGATGTGTTGGAGGATGGGAGTGGCATTACCCTTATCCAAGGACGTCCTTGGGTAAGCGGTAACTTTTCCTTCTTCGAGGTGCTCTGTGGTCATATTGACCTAATACCCGTACCAGCTGATTGGTGTGGGAGTTAATTTTGGAGTACATGGTTCGGGATCGCTCCTTTACCAAGTCCTCGATGTAGGGAAGTCCTGATTGGGTATGAAGGATATGAGACGGGAATCTACGTCCGGTATTGAAGATCATTCTTAGTTCCCTGTTCTGCACCGACTGTAGTTTGATGATGTGAGAAGGTGCAGTTGATCCCCAGGCTTCGCAGCCATAAAGGATCATGGGCGGAATGATGGCCCGGTAAATCCTTAATTTAAGGTGGTTGGGCATAGTAGATCTGAGGATAGGGTAGAGCTGTCTGAGCGTAGCGTGACCAAGTTTGGCCTTTGCGCGGACGTGTGGGGCGTATGTTAGCCCGCGATCGAGACCCGATTGCCTTTATAGAGGCAAAGCTACCGTAGAGACATCTGCAACAATGCTGTGGGCTGTTATTCAACCTAAAGCTAAGAGTATACCAGAAGGGGCATGCCAGTGCTACCACACATATTGTGGCACTGATAAAAACAAATTTCCGTCGGTTCCCTAGGGCCCCGGTGTACCAGTTACGGGTTAAGTTGAAAAGAATCTTACTGGTCCAATCGATTCCAATCCCACCAGAATGTTCTATTTTGACACCAAATTGATCTAAATATTTTACTTGTAAGTGTAAATGTGCATCAGTGCTAGCTTGATATAATCCAACAATGCTAAAACATCAACAGAGTTTGTTTTAGGAGTCCTGCTATAATATCTGACAGAAAAAGTCATGTATTGGATTACTGAAACATCAGTAGATTCATCTATAATTAATGAACATGCCCCATCTCCTACGTCATTAATCAATTCTGTCAGAATGACAGGACACAACACATTGGTTGGAAATTTCTGTGTAATGAAGGTTTTCTAATGTACCTCTTCCAAACTTTGTCAGTATATCGCCCAAATAATCAGCAGTATGCATAGCAGATATATATTTAGTTTCAGATATTCAATTTTAACATTTTCAGCTGCAATATATATTTCTCTGCATTTAAAAAGAACGGAAAAAATAAAACAACTAAACACTAAGGGACTTAGTAGCCTTATAGATGCCGTTTTATTTCAGTGTGCTTTTCTAGGTCCGTTTTGCGTGCTCGCAGATAATTTTACAAACGTTTACTAAACTGCAGTTAGAAGAAGCCTGATTAACTGTAATCCTTTTTCACTTTCTCTACTGGTAAGTAGGGGAAGTATTGTATTCCACCCAAAAATTCGATGTCCAGGTTTCACCCCCTGAATCAAAGCATGTTTAGAAAAAGGTCCGTCCGTCGTGTGTGTATGTCTGTCTGTCTGTGAACAGCATAACTCGTAAACGAAAAGTAGTTTAAAAACCAAGTTGATATTTAAGTTTAATGTCTTTCAAGGATGCGACACGAAGATTGTGAAGAAAATAGCCCCACCCTAAACTACCCTTTACATGGAAACTTTTTTGAAAATTTTGATTTTCTTGAAAATGGCTCCTACGATTTTGTTTGAGGCATTTTTATGCCAAATGGAAATGTATATCTTGAATTTTCTGCTCTAGCCCCTGTAGTCGTATTTACTCTGGACGACTTTTGCATAACTGGTAAACTGTTTGAGTTAGACCAAATCATTCTATACAAAAAATGTAGATCTTGCTAAAATACACAATTTGTCTGAATAAATTTTCTTGTAGGGTGAACCATTTCGGAGATACTCCTTGTTATGTGTGTGAGTTTCGGAAAACTAAAACTTTCGTGAAATGGAACATAGTTGCTCATTTTTTTTATCTTAAGTGTGCAAAGAGAACGGAATCTCAAAGCTTTGAAACATTTGACTATCGCACAAACCCTACTGTATTCTAACATTCCCCTTGCACCTACACGGAAATAAGCAATAAGATAATTTGTACAAATGTTTATTTTAACTAACACGAAGAAGATATAGGAACAAGAGTTTGTAAGAATGGTTAGTACAAGAGTAGATAGTCATGTGAGTGCAACACATCAGACTTTTAAACATTGTTTTCTTTAAGTGGTAAGCTACGATTCATCGTTACCATTTATCATTTAACGTCCTTTGGTTGTGCTTGTAGTAGACAATCAGTAAGGTCAGGCGGTCAAACCAGCACATAATGATGCACATTGCCTTTCTCTTTTATATAATGTGCAGCAACAACAAAATGTATCTTTAATATCTCTTACGTTCATACATTTGAAAGATGTCACAATTGTATAATTACACACACTGAGTTAATAATGTTTTTTTCTTCATATGGAGCATTGCTGTTTGATTTAGTTCCGATTGTGGTGCTCGACTGTTGTTGAATCCATCTGATATGCATTGTTAAATGCATGTGTGTCATACGTTGTAAAAGCACTGGCTCCAAGGAAACTCGGAAGGTGTACCGAGTACAATGAAGTAATTTAAAGCTTGTAATAAGGAAAATCCAATAGTATCATCAAGTGACAGCATTAAAACTCTAAGTACAGAATTTCCGTCTATGTCGTGTTGAACCGGCAGATGTGATGAAGCAGACGACAGAGTGTACAGCCAAATACTCACTGGCTCAAATGTTTTAAAAAACAGTGGTACGAAAAATATAAATGGATTGCATGTTGTTCCACTCTGAATTACTCCATATTTGATATTCTATGGATCGGTTTTTAACAGTTGATTTTAAATCAACTTGAGAGGAAATATAAATATGTGGAGAAACTCTCGAACATGTAGCGCGAGAAAATTTTCTTTATGTGTCAAACTAAAACGAGCCAGTTGTAACTTATGGGAGGAGAGGCAGATTTGCGGAACGCTTTTAGGACACTGATTCATGGACTGATTCATTTTATCGTGCAGTAACCGCTTCAATAAACACCAATGTTATGACTCCCATATAATGTGTATACTTGATAAGCCATGGAAAGATGGTTTTAATTGAATTCTAATCTTAGAGGCAATACAACTTGTGACCAAATGTCTTCTGATTTTATAAACTACAGTCCTGTCCTATTCACTATAAGGATCTTCAAATTGCGTGTTAAACTTGTGCAATGAATCTCTTGGTAAACAGTGCCCCCTAGAGAAATAAATGAATATAAAATATTTTGAACTATAGAACATAAACATCGGTTTGTTTGACTTTCAAGGATCCACACCAAGCTTTTCAAGTTATACCTACTGTTCTGTTCCATCACAACTAGATCCGAAGTTTTTGCTTTAAATGAATAAACTATAACGCCAGCACAACCATATCATTAAAAGGCTTTGTGATCTAGCGATTCTATTAATGGAAGGGATAAATTGTTGGGATGTGTTGAATCATCGGCAAATTCGCTGCCAAGAAATTTGACGGCTCCAGTTCATCTTATGACACATAGAATTTGAATTCCTCCCCTGCCTTGTGCTTGATTAAGCATCTGATATCGCTTCACAGCCCGGTGGTCTATACACTTAGGTGGCCATTGAACTGTATAATCAAGTATTTATTTGTAAACCAGCAAAGTTATACAATCTTGTTGTGTTGGGAGGTAACATCGAGAGTTTGGAGTTAACAGTGGATTAAACATGCCCAGGGTGAAAAGTGGTGCAAGTTACCATGTGGAATTATATGCTGCGGAGTTTAAGAGTATTTTCAGTTGTGATGGTAAAATCCTGTATTAGCCATGTGGCAAAGCTTTAACAGCGAAGTTAACGTTCGTAAGTAACACAGCCTTTAAGTGGCAAACATTTGAAATACAATGTCAGTTCTTGGTGACAATCTTTCAGGATGGAAACCACGAATATGTGGTGAATACCACGTATATTTATATTAGCTTTGCTATTCAGATCTTAGCAAATATTAATTTTTTGGGCACATATTTCGGACATTTCCCAAGATTTTTAGCGCCTAAAAATCTGAGCGATACTGATGAGAAATATCGCCAATTGCTGACAGTCGCATTTGTTTTAAATGCAGTTGCAAAATTTAATTTTGAGTAGTCGGAAAGATTACATACCGCTCCATTACTGTACTGAGCTGGCTTTGTGGGGATGGTGAATGTGATTGGTTAGTTGCTTGGAGCACGTGGTGAAGGGTGAGGTGTTTGCAGCCATAGGTGCAATACAAACGCAGTTGAGTGGAGGCTGCAAGGAGATCTGTAACAAGAAGAAACGGGGGGTGCTGTGCAGATCGACGTTATGCATAAAGAAAAGTTACGCAAGGTAAATTTATCATGTTCTATTCCACCAAAATGTATCTGTAAGTTACTTTTAGGTATCGCATCTTTTTATGCTGTTTCATTAAATAACATCGGCAGTGTTAAATGCTACAGTTGTGCAGTGCTACCAAATTAGGCTAACAAAAACCCATTTCTGCTATTTCAGAACTTTTGGGCTACTAAAATATTTCTGAAAATTATGCCTTATGGTAATTTTCTTTTGTAGCTTTATGCGGGGTAGAAAAGCATTCTATGCTTAAGTTATGCGTGACGAAAATGGATGACTTGACGTGGTTTGTGATAAATATACTTTGAATGTAAAGAGTGCCAAACATTTCCAAATAAAAAAGTGCATTTTTAATTTTTGTGCAATGTAATTGGAAGTTCCTCTTCAATTCGACAAATATTTAATTATTATAGGCAAAATACTTAAAAGAATATTTTTAATACTCGTATGCGCGAGTGCGTATGCCCTTTTTTTATTTTCTTCTATTTGTAATACATATCTGCCAGTGTTTTCAGCATTCTTGCTTTGAATAACCTTTTCTAGCATAAATGACCGATCTGCTGAGAACATATTGCTAGCTAAGTTGTCTTTTAGGAATAAACCAATTTAATTTTTGTGCTTGATTGGTTATTTAAAGAAAAAAGTACTCATACATTTTAGTAGAAGGATGGTATGTTTATGAAAATATCGACTTACTGGCTAGTGAATTAATATGCCTTTATGTACGTCCTGTGGAAGTTACCCTAATATTTAATGTGTTTTCTGAGGTAGTGAATGGGTCATGGATTTACAGCTGTTGCAAAATTTAATGGCGGCTGGCTCAACACAAAACCCAGTCATAGGCTTGCCACTCCTGGCATTATTGTGTAGAAAACATGCTGTGAAATCAGGCTGTAAAGCCGGTGAAATAAATATAATTTGAGCACTCAAAATTTATTTGCACAACAGGAAAAAGAAGAATTGTAGTCAACTAACAGCCGGCTTTAAATTTTACGGCTACCATAGTAGATTTATCATTGGCGAGGGAAGGTTTTTAATCACCCTTTAATAATAATTATAAGACATGTATTATAATAAAATTGGGAATTCAAAGACATTACATCAGGCATGGGCAAAATCGACTCAACTGGGCCACTCGCGTTCTCACCTCGCTCCACCGGTCATTCCTCCCTTTCACTACTGTTCAGGTTTCGACACGCCTCATTCAGTGGCTGTTTCATGAAGAGTGGTAGAGAGAATTTGTTGTAGGTTACAAAAACAGGAAAGTTCGCTGCTTAATATGCGGATTTCAATTTGCAAATATAAAGTCTTACAATATCGAACGCCACTATGATTTGAAGCATAAATCAAACTGATGATCTTGCCGTTTTTAAATGTATTTTATTTATTACAATTTCAAAATGTACTCGTATTTGTAAACATATATAGGGGACTACATGATTCCGCTTTTTAGAGGTGTAGTTCCGTATTAGTTTATTTAATATAAACTATTGTATTTGGTGTTTCAAAGTTTCAACACAATATTAGGTTTAAAACCAAACAATTTGTATTGATGAAATAGTTTTAACATGTTTAAAGGACACTAGGAGTGAAATTTGGAACTTCCACATTTTTTGATAAATTTTTCTGAAATTTTTACTGTGTTTGTATTTACATGAGAATAGGAGGTACACCAAATTTCATTAAAATTGGATAATTTGTTTAGGATATATCAATTATTTCATGAATTTAATAGGCACATTTTCAAAACAGAGCTCGCGTCTATTGAATTTTCAAAATTCATGTATATTGGCAGGACTGATACTCTAAACATGGGTAACAATTGTATGAAGAGATATTTCAAATACGTTTGCTGATTATGCTGTACATATCTTTTTAATAACAAAGAAAATTTAATCTTAAAAATTATTGATTTTTTTCATACAAAACACTGTTTTTGGAATTCATGTTAATGATAACATCAATATTGAATCATAGTTTTGTTTAGCTGCTATTTATGAATACGTTTAGAAATTTTCATTGAATTTGAAGCAAAATTCAGGCGCGACCTTCTTTTGGAATGTGCAGAAATGTAGTTTTGAGAAAAACAGGCTTTTTATAGGAACATGCTGTGTACGTTAAGGGAAGAACACTATTTGAAAGGGTCGTAATGACCACATGGAGTGGGGGATATGAAAAATATTAGCTGATCCAAATGCACAGGTGTTCCAGGAACATTTTAAGGTAAAAAAACTATTTTTTTTGACAATTTTGACCAAAATTTCACTCCCAGTGTCCCTTAAGGCTAAACAGCATGGAACTTCAGTGCTTTATTTATTGTGAAGAGAAACAATTTAATATGCTAATCATGAAGCAGCAGAGGGTTATAAACTTAAAGATTATCATAGCCTAGATATTATTACTACCGAGCAGGTGGAACGAAGCCACCACTGCGCCTGTTGTATCGAAACAACCTTCGTCACTTGGCAAGAGAATATGGGTGAGGCAAGTTCAGGTGCTACTTCTCGTAACCATGCCTGCATTTACGTATATTCAGTAATATATGTTGGCATAAAATTCTGTTTAATGCTGAAACAAGTCACGGCTTGCCAGGGTCATAAACGCCTTTTGATTGCATAAACGTATATGAAACCTTTTACAGGGTTCACATTACATAGGATATAGAAACTGTATATTGCAATTGTTTTCCTGCACTCTGGCAACGATGTAAAAGCATTCAAGAATATGAGAACGTTCTTTTCGTGAATATTGGATTTAAAAATCCGATGTGTTGTACTCATATGGCTTTTTCTGCTCAAGCTCTAGCCACTGGACTCTCATTCCTCTATCTTGTTCGTGTTAGTAGAGATAAACATTTGCAGAAATTATCGGATTGTTTATCTTCTTGTAAGTACAAGGGCAATATGGGAGTACGGTAGGCTTTGAGCAATTGTCAAACATATTTTAAAGCTTTGTGATTCTGTTCTCTTTGCACGGTTAACATATTAAAAATGAATAACGGCGTTCCAGTTGACGGAAGCATAAGCTCTCCAAACCGCACACAAATAACAAAGAATATCTCCGAAATGGTTCACTCAAAAAAAAAAAAAAAAAAAATATATATATATATAAGTGTTTTAGCAAGAACTATATTTTATGTAGAGTAAGATTCGGTCCATCTCTTACGGTTTACCAGTTATGCAAAGGTCCTCCAGAGTAAATAGGACTACATAGGCTATAGCCAGAAAATTCAAGATAATTTCATTTGCCATAAATATATCTCGGATATATGGTATTCTTAATCAAAATCGTTCGAGGCATTTTAAAGAAAATCAGAATTTTCGAAAGATGTTCCATGTGAAGGGTAGTTCAGGGCGGAGGAATTTTCCTCAAAATCTTCGTGTCGCATTCTTGAAAGTCACTAAGCTTAAATACCAACTTTGTGTTTTAACCGAATTTTCGTTTTTGAATTATGCTGTCCACAGAGTGACAGACACACGGGCAGACGTCGATCTGAGTGCCTCAGTTGGTTAGACTGACTTGCTGATCCCAAGGTAGCGGGTTCAAATCCGGCCCAAATTGATGGTTCAGTGTGCTTAAAAGCGACAGTTCATGTCAGTAGGTTTGCTGGCATGTAAAAGAACTGCGTGACAAAATTCCGGCGCGGTGGCGACACTGATGTGATCCTGACAATTGACAGTGTCGTTAAAACAACAAAAGAATGATTGGAAACACATACATACACGGGCGCTTTTTTTAATTCAGGGGGCCTCAAAACATATTTCGGGTGAAATCTCGTCATTGGATTTTTGGTGGAGTACAATACTTCCTTTATTCTACTATATGTTGGGCATGAAAATCGTGAACGTGCGAAAGCAGTAACGTGAGAAGGTGCTGAGGTTTGACTTTCATGAAGGGCATGGCTTGGATGGGGGAGGTGTGAGGCGATATAGGCCATTGCTGCTCCGATGTTGGCATTCACTTAGCGTTGTGTATCGGACGGATATACATTTCGTTTCGCTCCTTCTTTTGTGGATATCATTTTAGCTTTCCTGAAATGTAAGGAAGTTGGCAGAGACGGATTGTCTGTGAGCGGAGACTTCACGTTTTGCAGACAGGGAAGTAATATTTGAGATTAAACGCAACCTCTCGCATTTCCCAGCCACTTTGGCAGAACGTGCCTTAAGAAAGGGTGAAAAAGCGTGATATATATTCACATGTTACTACGGAAAGCAGGTTTCATTCTTTGAAATTTAATTTATAGCATTTCATAAATAAAATTAATGTGGAAAGTCTATTTGACATTAGAGAGTTTTGTAAGAACATATATTTGGTACATCTATGTGCAGAAAGCAATTCTAATGAAAACTTAAGTCCCTTTTTATTAGATCTGAAACTAATAAACATCACATTACAAACAGCTGGTTAATGGTAAAAATCGTCGAAACCCGGTGGAGGGCTGGGATTTTTTCGAGCGTAAAATTTCTTGGCATGGCTTTCTTTGGAAGGGAATTAAAGCCGGTGGTCCTACGTAGATTTACGGCACGTACAATTTCGAGCCTGTTAAGGTTTCTAAGCAAAATTAAGGGGTCTTTGATGTAATATACATAGAGAACGAGACGCTGATAACTACAACAATTAAAGAGCGACCATAAATACTTATAAACTCATTTAAATGTTTACTCATGTCCGTGCAGTATATTTGAAAAAGTTGTCCCAGCCTTGCGTCTGCAATGAAAGGTATTGAATTTATTCAGGCCACAGTAACTAATGACTTCGTATATAACGGTGCGATCGTTGAATTAACTTCTTTCCAGACAATGTTGTGAGCAGAATTACTTTTTATTGCTTGACCTTATGAAGCATCTAATGGTCCAGCAATGATATTAGCAATAAAAGGAACCTTAGGATCAGTTGACTCGCTTCTTGAGTCTCCAGTAAACACTATTAATTAGTGATATTGTTGAAAGTATGATCATAATTGCTGTGTTTGATGCTGTAATATAATGTATTCGCCTAATATTTATTGTCTCGGGTAAGAAAGGATGTCACTTTTGAAGCAGGTTTATCAGGTTCACTTATGTCAATCAAAAGGTTATAGCTAAACCCCTGAGACAAATACATTACGTAAATCGTATATATTCACGTTCAAATTAAATATATACTAGATTTAACACATTTTAATATACATCCTGCCAAAGTTCCGGTCTATGTAAAGAACATCATTAATATTTAGTGCTTTTTAACTATTGCTAAATGTGCCATAATTGAGAAAGCTAAAATTGCAATGGTTGTCTAACATATGAAACCTACAAGAATGTAAATAACTTTAGCATTTTAGAGATTCCCTGAAGCAGAACATCAGTGGTCTTCAGTTTCAAAGGGCATGATCAGTATTTGAAGGACATGTGTTTCTCTACAATGTTTGTGTGTTTATTAAAGACCGTGCTAGCGTGACGTAATTATGAATTAAGTATCGGTTTGCCCAGCAGTAATCATGCGATGGTCGTAAACGTTGTTTCGGGCTCTTTTCTGGTTACACTCGTTCTGAAGTGAATTCATGCCTGGTCACTATAAAAAATAAAATGAAAATGTGTATAATAACTCTGGCACCTAATTTCTCAATCCAGAGCTAATATGGCATATTTTTTGAATTTATTTATCCTACACATTCATACATGCAACATACTTCACAGATAAAATTGCCATTGCCTGAGTCAAACCAGCACAAAATGTGCTCCTCCAGAAAGAATTACTCCAAGGATTAGGCAATGCTGCCTGTTCCGGCTTCAAAACATGTCTGACCAACGTTTTGCTGATCTTCCCGATGGCTTTTTCCAGTAGACCTATAGTTTAGTGCTTTCTTTGGAATTCTTTCTCTAGGCATTTTATTAACAAGCTCTCTCCATTCATTCCTGTAATCGACAATTTTGTCTATTTGTAGGCCATGCCTTATTTTTTCATTTGGAATTTTATCTATAGCTATTTTCACGTCATGAAGGCACAACGGGCTCTTATGGACCATGTTATTCTTATGGAAGAATGAGGTGCGCCGTTGCCAAATTTGCGTGTTTTCAAATGTGACTAAGACGAAGTATGAACATGCATTTCGGTGTAAAATGTGTCGAAGAATACTATGGTATGCACGATAAACCTTTTATGTAATTGTACATTTTTTAAAATAATAAAATGTAAAATTTTGTTGAAAGCAGATGGTTTAACATCTTTTTCGCTCCGCACGCTTAAACACGGCTTTAAACCGAAATAATTGCAATGACAAAAATCTGGATTATTCGCTTGATTTTATAGGCCACGTTAGCATTTAGATTATATCAATATGTCTAGATATATTAAAAAAAAAAAAATAAAGTTTAAAACAAAGTGTTAGGATTCTTCGTTTACACAGTGGAAAATGTCGTCGCTGGCTAATTCTCGTTCTGTAAGTCCACGTAAAAACTTCCAGCGACAAAGTTGTCAAGGAAATAACGAAATTATTTTTTATATAAATATAGATCATCTCCAGTAGGAAGTCATCCATAAATCACCATTTAAAGACAAATGTTTTTAGTGCGCCAAGCACTGGGCCAACAACAACCCGGTTCTCCTGTCTTGCAGATGATGGAAACCAGATGTGTGGCAGTTGAAGGGCCGATAAGGGATTGTACTTCAGTGGAGGTTTTCAATAGGTTTCGGGAATTTGAGGTGCGAGCGAGTTTTACAAGTTCTCTGGTAATCGTGTGTATTGCAGTTATGTGATCAGTGCGCAATGGATCGCAGAAGAAAAGGCGAAATTATTAAAAGTAGCGAGCGAAAAACAATTCTTAGGGTGTATGATTATTTAAAGAAAAAGAACCCCGGACACAGTGACTCGTTTATTGTTAGTGAACTTCATAAGGCGACTGGTGTAAGTAGGCCTACATTTTTTATATTAAGAAAAGAATGTGAAAAGGGTAAGGGTTTATTATAAGGTATAATAATAATAATAATAATAATAATAATAATAATAATAATAATAATAATAATAATAATAATAATAATAATAATAATAATAATAATAATAATAATAATAATAATAATAATAATAATAATAATAATAATAATAATAACTAATAATAACTAATAATAATAATAATAATAATAATAATAACTAATAATAATAATAATAATAATAATAATAATAATAATAATAATAACTAATAACTAATAATAATAATAATAATAATAATAATAATAATAATAATAATAATAATAATAATAATAATAATAATAATAAACCTGGTTGTGAGCAAACGTGGTAATCACATCGGCGCAACACACGTGGCAACGCCGCGCTGATTCTCCATAAGAGCCATTGTGCCTTCATAACGTGAAAACTCCTATAGAAGTGTGCATCCTTTTATTGTTCTTAAGAATCTTATTACCTTTGCAATGTATTCAGTCCATATTCTTAAACCCTTTTTCTTAATGATATTTTGTTTTCTTTCCTAACACTTCATTAGCAGTAATTCCTGCAGCTTGCATAATATTATCCTACTCATCATTAAGCAATCAAGCAGATAACCCTTTTTGATATAAATCTCTTCCACTCTCTTGTAATAGATATATTTTAAACACTTTGTCATTCGCTCTGAGAGTATTGGGTTTATTCTGAGAGTCTGAAAGTTGAGTAGACATCACTGAGTTTCGAAAGACCCAGCCAGAGAGTTGTAATAGTTACTTCAAAGCAGGGATAGAATGCAAATATATGACCAACACAAAATTTAATGGCCGGTGGTTCAACACACCATGCAATCAGCTTGCCACGCCTTGCGGGGTAGTATATTTAAACAGGCTATGAAGTCAACCTGTAATATCACTTGCACCCACAAAATTTATTTGCACAGCAGAAAAGAGCATAGTAGTGGTTTGCTGTCAGCTGCCATTACATTTTGTGTCTGCCATAATTACTATCACCGTTGCCTTTGATCTTTATAAGGCAGAACAATGAGTCAATTCAGCTATACCGCTCGCAAAAGTTAAAGGCATGTGAACGCTGGCCAATGCTCAAGCAGAGCGCTGTTGCCAAGCGTAGTGCCTGTACCGCCAGAGGTCCTGTGCATAAGGTTGTGTGAGATGCATGCACCACATTCGGCAGCGCTGGTAGGAGGGGCAAGCGTAGGATTTGCTGGAGTCCGCAGTACGCCCCGCCTCCATATGTCTTTTAACTTTTGCGAAGATTATAGAATTTTTTTTAAATTGACTGGACTGCGTCAGCTACTGACATTCGGGTGTTAACACCGTATTATAAACAACAGGAATTCACCTTTTGCGGAATAACAGTTATTATAAAACCAAAATAGCTTCGCTAGAAAATATATCGACGTTAGATAAAAATAGAGGCTTCTGTTTTACACTGGTTCTGTTCTTGGCGTTTTACATAGCCATCTACAATGGAATGTAGTTACACCTAAAGGCCGCAGGCGTCATTAATCTTTGTGAGAATGGTTTCGACACATCAAATGGCGACACGGAACATATAAAGAAGAAATTGTCGCCCTCAGCCGTCTGTGCTGTAAACGAAGGGAAATCGATATTCGTCAACGGGCTTGCGTAATAAGTGTCATTTTTGTGTAATTTGTCGTTTGGGTGCTTTTGTAAGCAACAGTGAATCGCATTCTAGACATAATTATGCCATGTGTTATTTTGGGCTTCCAGCTGAAAATCAAACGACACGAAACAAACAACCTCATTAATCTATGATAAAAGCCTAAGAAAACTTTAGACTTCTAAGCAGTTGTACAATTATACTAAAGCATACTTTTCTTCTCTTTGCAGGTGAGTGTCAGATTTGAAGTTTCTTCATAGAAATGGTGAGTTAATTTGACAGTATGGATTTCACTAGTATGCTAGTAGTGTTTCTTTATTAAACGTCCTGTATCTTTTATTAACATTGCACTTTAATTTCATTGGTTGTAGCGGCGACCTTTTATTTTTGTGCATTAGATTACTATACACATTCTCATACTTTCAAACTCTGGAGAGGATGGGGAATAAGTGGACGAAAATGGACGCTCCCCAGCCAAGAATAGATTTTTGTCACCATCCAATTACAATTGAATCATTCTCTAACTACTTGAGTTACGGGTATCAAATTTTGCAGTGATCTACAATATCACACAGTGTTGCATACAATTCCTGGTTCTTCGGATTTTCTTCCCCCTTTTGCATAATGTATTACATTAATTTGGGTAAAGCATGTACCTTTTTCTCAGCTAATACATTTTATACGTTTACTGACCAAATACACATGCTTTTTTGCACAATCTCTCATCTTGTATTATTAATAAAACCATTTGGATATTTAAATAACTATTATGTAAATTGCCTCAGGTGGAGCAGTCAGCATTAATGACAGCTGGGTTCGATTGCCGACTGGTGCAGGGGAATATTTTAAGTAGATTCATTCCACAGAGTCTGGAGATGCAAATGGAATGTGTATCATTACAGAAATGTGTAAAAAAAAAAAAAAAAAAAAAACCGATGTAAAACAGTAATAATGTCACCAGTTACGTTGAAAAACAAAGTCACAAATAGGGCCGTAAAAAATTAAGGATGCTTCAAGCCATGAAAAATCTGAAAGTAAAGGGTAAATAATTGGCCATTTTGTTGTGAATGCTAAGGATGTATTTAAAAAGAGTGCCAGAAAAACATTTCCAACATTCATTAATGAGCGCATTGTCTGAGCACCCCAACAATTACAGATTCTGAATCTGAAAGCTCTTTGAAGACTTTTTTCCCTTCTTTTTTACTTGATTTTCAGTTATGGGCCCTCCCCATCCTTCACCACCGGCACATTTGACTTTAAGTTGCTGGGATTCGAACTTTAAATGGCTTTAAAGGAACGGCCAATCCATTGCGTGTCACTGTAACGATCACGGCTATTCGAATCGCTTCGGCTGAGGTGCCTCTGAAAGAGATCTGAAAACTGGTTTAGGAATTGAAGGAAGAACGGCGTATGTAGCATTATTAAAGGTTTAATGTTGGCGTAGCCATAAGTATATGATGCTCTGAGTGAGCGCAATTTTCTGTAAATAGGTCCCAAAAGAGGTATTTTAGCTGAAATGTTTCACTTACTAGAGAATCAAACACTTGGTTTTCCAAATGAAACGTGTCGAAGCAAGGACCCTCATACGTGTAGGGCCCGGAAGTTCATGCCCTAAAAACTTATGAAATAGACACTAAGGACTTGGAAATATGCCAATAAATATGCACTTAAAGGACATTTTATTCAGATATGTTCTAAGAAACTTGAAAACATGCGCTTAAAATATAATTTGTTTAATATTCTTCACTGTAAACAAAGAGAGAGAAAGCTAAACTTAAACGTATTGTTGAGAAATAGAAACTTTTGATTCGCTGGGCAAAGGAAGAGTTCACAATAGCCACGTGGCCCAGGTTTTCAAACTAGACAGAAAACCTATTATCATAGAAAATCGATTTATATCTTGAGAAACATGATATTGGCGCATACTTTAACGACGGCAAATAGTTGGGAGTAAAAGGCAATTCATGTAAGTTCATTGTAATGTTTCCATTTATGTACTTTGTCCCCAATTTTACATATCTGTCCATATCCAGGATTTTTCGATATTACTTCTTTATTGCTTCCCCTACACTGTGAGTGCTTCATTTAGGGCTACGCCTATTGTTCCTAAGAAGGCAATAATTTCAGAAAGCCCTGGAAAGTACGCAGGCAAGAAAAGCACCAACATTTGTAATAACTCTGTTGTTTCATACATGGGAACACAAATTCATTTTCCAGCTATCTCGCCTTCTTGATACAACATAAATTGACAAAACCTAGTGTTGCACTCACATGGCTTTCTCTACTCTTGTACTAACCATTCTAGAAGGTTTTATTACTGTATCTTCTTTGTGTTAGTTGAGATAAACATTTGTACAAGTTATTGCTTATTTCGTTGTAGGTGTAAGAGGAATATTAGAATACAGTAGGCTTTGAGCGAGTCCAATATTTGAATGCTTTGAGATCCCGTTCTCTTTTCACACTTAACATATAAATAAATGAACAACAATGTTGCATTTCACGAAAGTTTTAAGTTTTCCAAAACTCACACAAATAACAGGGAATATCTCCGAAATGGTTTACTCTACAAAAAAAATTTATGTGCACATAAATTGTGTTTTAGTGAGACCTACATTTTTTGTATAGTAAGATTTTGTCTATCTCTTACGGTTCACGAGTTATTCAAAAGTCATCCAGAGTAAACAGCACTACATAGGCTATATCCAGAAAATTTAAAATATACATTTGATTTGTCATTAAAATATCTTAAACATACGACATCTTAATCAAAATCGTTAGTCATTTTCAAGAAAATTCACATTTTCGAAAAATTCTCCATGTAAAGGGTAGTTTAGGGGGTGAAACAATTTTCTTCAAAATCTTCGTGTCGCATCCTTGAAAGACATTAAACTTAAATACCAACTTTGGTTTTTAACCGACTTCTCGCTTATGAGTTAAGCTGTACGCACACACGCGCGCGCCAGCGCGGACCTTTTTCTAAAAATGCCTTTTTGGCATCAGGAGTCTCAAAACATTTTGGGTGAAATCTCGACATCGAATTTTTGGGTGGAATACAATACTTCCTACTTACCAGTAGGGAAAGTAATAAGTTTATCGAAATGTGCTTTCGTCGGGTACATGATGTGTGGTATATTTATGAAGAAAGTTTCTCAAATTAGGATTAGTAAGTTTCCAAAGCTGTATATCTGATGTTAAAGATGCTTCAAATAAATCAGAAGAAAATTGAACCAGTTTGTTTCCTGAACGTTGCCCCAATTGCTTTTGCTCAGACGTTTCGCGTTTTCCCGAGCAGCTAGCAGTTGCATTTCTAATTTTGCATGGGAAAAAAGACGGTTTTATGCCACAAAACGTTAAAGTGATAGAAACATGATGTGTTTATCAGAAAAGCCAAAATATGCATCTATATGCAACATCAAGTTGGGTTTAATAACTATAAACTGATGATTCGTGCACATAACTTATCAGAATTGTAATTATAACAGAGGAGAAAAATATGCAAATGCATGAACCTCCGGTGTGTAAGAACGCAACAACTTTTAGCAACAGCTGGTAATGGAAATTCAGCAGGTGAATGTCGCCTACGTCACTTTCCGGAAACATTGCGTCTCACTTCACCCCAGTTTCGTCGGTTGCTTGATGGCTTTAGGTATATCGATTCCAGCGAACAATGCAAGAGCTTTTGTTTAGTCGCGTGACCGAGCGAGAACAGAAAATGATATAGCTTCTGCCACTTGCGAAGAAAAGAAGCTGTGAAATTATTGTTACGAGCGAATAAGACTGGGTTGGAACAATATAATATACTGTGTCAATAGCTATGGCCACTTCGCTACCTTTAAGCCCAAATTTTAAATGCATTATGGTGTACATCTGATTTTCATTGACTAAGGCCAGACACGAACATTAATGGCGGCTGACACCTGGCCATTACCACTTTCTTTTTTGTTGTGCAATAATTTTTGCAGGGGCAAGTGATATTACAGCGATGTTTTAACTATGCATCGCAAAGGTGACAAGCATCTTATTGGATGTGGTGTTGAGCCACCCGCCATTTAATTTTGTGTCAGCCATAGTGCAATGAAAAATAAATATGATGTGCTGCACTCACATTACTTTCTCTACTCTTGTACTAACTATTCTTACAAATTTGTATTCCTACATCTTCTTCATGTTAGTTGAGATAAACATTTACAGGAAATTATTATTTCCTTGTAGGTGCAAGGGAAACATGGGAATTTTAGCGATAGTCAAATTTGTTTAAGTTCTGTTCTCTTTGCACGGTTAACATATAAAAGAATGAATAATGTTCTATTTGACGGAAGCGTAAGTTTTCCAAAACTCGCACAAATAACGAGGAATATCTCCGAAATAGTTAACAAAAGAACGCAAAAGTCATCCAGAGTAAATAGGACTACATAGCCTATAGCCAGAAAGTAGATATACATTGCATTTATCATAAAAATATCTCAAACATGTCATTTTAATCAAAATCGTTAGCCATTTTTAAGAAAATGAAAATGTTCGAAACATTTTCCATGTAAAGGGTAGTGTAGGGTGGAGGAATTTTGTTCAAAATCTTTGTCACATCCTTGAAAAACATTGAACTTTGGTTTCTAACTGACTTTTCGTTTTTGAGTTTTGCTGTCTAGAGACTGACACACACACACACCTTTTTCTAAAAATGCTTTTTTGATTCAGGGGTCCGTAAAACAAATTCTAGGTGCATAGCACAAAATTTAATGCGCAGGGGGCAAATAGTGTGTGAAAAATGTAAAGCCGAGGGGAAAAAAAAGAAAAAAAGAAAAAACAATTTTTCTGCACAGATGCATCATGTTAACGAGTTATATTACCTATTTGTCACTCTTTTGTCTAGTAGTATCTCTCCTCAGGTTCATGTCGGTCTGGATGGCTCAGTTGGTTAGACGCTGGCCTGCTGGCCCTAAGGTCGCGGGTTCAAACCCAGCCCAGACCAATGGTTTTTAAGTGTACTTAAAACGACAGCTTCCTCCGTAGCTTTACTGGCATATAAATACTCCTTCGGGATGACATTCCGGCAAACCGGCTACGCTGATATGATCCTGGCAATTAACAGTGTCGTTAAACAGCAAAATATTTCTTTATTCATCCTCAGATTCATAACTTTTCTCCTTTCCGGTGAATTTAACTGTGTGTTGAGCCCTTTTTGGCCCATATTTTGTTCAGGTTTAAGCAAAAAAGCGGGCGTTTAAACGTGACATTTAGATTCCGTCTTTAAAAATGGCTGAATCTAAAACAATGTCACGCATGACTGAAGGCTTGGGGAACATTTATAAGCATAAACATATAAATAATTAATTTGGGTCAATTTTCAGTTCCAGGGTCCGTTAATAGGAGCATGTACACTGTACAGGAATTGCAGAAGTCTTACTTTAGAGGGGAATCAGCAAAACTATTTTCTGAAGCAGTTCCCATGAAAACTCTTTCCAGGAAGGACAAAAAAAAGACATGTGAATGGCCTCTGTTTAATTTAATAACGGAACGTGCACATTCGAATACCTGTAAAGAAAGTTTTAAAAAAAACTGCTAGTTTTAATTTGAAGTTCTTGTTATTTTTGGTGATACAGTTTAATTTTCTTTGCTGTAGGAAATTATTCATATGTTCCCTTTGTCAGTTCTTGTCCTGCTCCCCACCCCCCGCTGAGAACCGACTAGTAAAGGGATTCCAGGAAACGCACAATCGTTTATTCCCAAGTGATGCAATGATTTTGATCCCGGAGCATGCAAGCATGCAATCTAATGAGTGTTGTTACCTAAGATAGGATCTGCTAGGAGATTTTTTTTACTCTTACGTGAATAGATACGTCACGTGCTGAAGTATGCAGGTGTTCGAAGAAATTCATTGGCAGATTTCAAATGTATTTAAAAATAAGGGGATAAAGTGAGGGGTAATTAATGTGTCATCATATTTCAAACTTTGTTAATATCAATACAAATTTAATATCGTTAATACAGATGAATATAATTCGACTCAAGGTCATCTTTTGCGTGGCGACCCGGCCCCTGTGTGTTCAACATGCGACGTACAACTCGGTGTCCCATGTTTGGAATGATTGTCCGCTACGCTCAAGAGCGCCAGTCCCTTGGTCTCGGTTTTACACTGCGTTCAGTTATGCGCGACGACCCTGTTGTAGATAAGGCACTGCGGTTCGTCGTCAATATTGCGTTTGCTCCGAAAGTTTTACTTGTATTAGGAGCTAAACTGCGATTATGTACAGTTTTGAAATTCTGTTGTTTTAGCCTTCTGTTGCTTTTGACTTCTGGCACAAGTCGACGGGCCCTTCAACCCTATTCACTCACTCCAGCTATTCGAAAAATACGATTTTCGAAGACCTAAAGCTCCAAAATGAGTTAAATTGTGGTTCTTAGAGTGAGTAGGTGTGCAGACCAATTCCGTTTTTTGCCTTCCACCCTATTTTTCCCTCTGCCTGAAGTTTTGTTTATCTTGTAAACCATTAAAAGATTCATTCTTAAAATTTGTAAGTCGGCATGCTTAAGAACTATAAACGGAGAAAGTTTTGTTATTACACTTCAGTTAATTTAGAATCCCTTGAAACACTTCTTTAAATTCCGTAAAACCGACTTTAAAAAATAACGAGTTCCTTTTATCAGATTAGACGTTCTCAGCAAGCACAGTTGAAAAAATCTGATGTGTTGCACTCAAATGACTTTCTCTACTCTTATACCAAGTGTTCTTACAAACTCGTTCGTATAACTTCTTCGCGTAAGTTGAGATGAACATTTGCAGAAAGTGTCTTATGATTTTATTTCCTTGTAGGTACAAGGGGAATATGAAAATACAGTAGGCTTTGAGCGATTGTCAAATGTTTTAAAGCTTTGAGATCCCGTTCTCTTTGCACGGTTATCATATAGAAATAATGAATAACGATGTTGCATTTGACAAAAGTTTGTTTTCTGAAACTGACACAACAAGGAATATCTCCGGAATGGTTTATTCTACCAAACAAAAAAGTTATTTTGATATAAATTGTATGTATTAGCCGGCTCTACATTTTGTGTATAGTAAGATTTGATCTATCTCTTACGGTTTAGGAGTTATTCGAAAGTCATCCGGAGCAAATAGGACTTCATGGCTGTAGCCAGGAAATTCAAAATATACTTTTCATTTGTCATACAAATATCTTAAACATGACATTTTAATCAAAATCGTTAGCGCCATTTTCAAGAAAATCAAAAATTTCTGAACTTTTTCTACGTAAAGGGTAGTTTAGGGTGTGGCAATTTTCTTCAAGATCTTCGTGTCGCATCTTTGAAAGACATTAAACTTAAATACCAACTTTGGTTTTTAACCGACTTTTCGGTTTTTTAGTTATACGGTCCACAGGCTCACAGACACGTATGGACCTTTTTCTAAAAATGCTCTTTTGGATTCATGGGACCTCAAAACATATTTCCGGTGAAATCTCGACATCGAATGTTCGGGTGAAATTCAATACTTCCTCTACCTTACTATGCGTAGTAGAGAAAGGAAAATTGCTAGCCTACAAGCAGTGTTCAAGAAAAATTAATGTTGCTTGTTGGGTCTCGGCCGCCCCCCCCCCCCCCCCCCCAGCTGAAATTAACTCTTAGAGAAGCTTAAACATTGAACAAGTTAAGGGCACATTTTCGAAATGTATGTATGGCGTATATTACGTTATAAATTCCGCCAATTTGTAGAATAACATTTGGTTGCAACGTTAGGGTTTTAGAATAAATGGATAAGGTACTGCTTGTGATTCTATTGCGAATAAGTTTATGAACGCCATGGGTCTATGAAGTAGTATTATAGAAGGCAGAAAGGAAATAAAGTGTTGACTGTCCGCTAGCGCCCGACATTTATACTACCGGCAGTGTATTGTGCATCATGTGGTCAGGCGTTGATGCATGGAGTCATTAGGACTGTAGCAAAGCCTCACAAAGAAGGAACTGCCAACTTTTCTTCCATTATTCATAAGAAAGCAGAAGTAATGGCCGCCTTATATTAAAGGACGGCAGCCCGACACAAACTGACGTTTAAAGCACATGAGAAGACGGAAATGAAGGGAACATGTGAGCCGAGCGAAAAATTAAAATTGTGTACACCGAGAGAAACGATTTTGTCTGCGAAGGAGACATTAGAAATATCCTAGCCGTTGTGCGTGTTTACTTATAAGTTACGCAGCAGAATTGTTTGATTAATATCAAGCACGGTGTGTATGTAAATCCTATGTTGGGACTCAGGTCAGTCTAAAAAGCAAGTCTAAAAATGTTACCTTTCACTTAGATGGGATTGACTTTTAGTTGAATAACACAACACGCTGTACTCAAGTCCAAATGGTATGGAGCGAATGACTTTTATCTGTTGTTTAAGGCCATTAATATCCAGGTATTTCACCATAGCCAGAAATCACAGGGAATTATATCCGGTGATCGTGGTAGCCATGCCGAAGGTCCACTTCTTTCAGTCCATTGTGTGTACCAAACGTGTCATCCAGGTAATGTCGACAATCCTCATGAATGAAGAGAGCACAAGACAGGATTGTTTGTATTCCAAATGATGCAGTTTTGCGGAGATTATGAATTGGTAGATTTCTTTTAGGAAAATATGATTGATTTACTTTTCTGCAGACATGTATAAACGGGCTCTGTCCTATATGGTGTAAACTCAGGTCGAAGGAATGAATTAAAAAAAAAAAAAAAGATTCAAATCTTTCAAAACCAAAGTCTGAGATTAATTACAGGTGCTATCAAAACCACACCAATAGCAGCTATGGAAATACTAACCAACCAATACCCCATTGAATGTGAAATAGAAAAAGCGGCTCTTATTCAACACGAAAAGTTGATCAGACTCCCATTCAATACATGGCACAAGAGAAATTTTACACATACACTAAAGACTCAGGAGAGCTTTCTTTCCAAAATTCAAGACATCAAGAAAAATGTACACCTTCCTAATTCAAAGGAAAACTTCATATTTAAAGTCAATCCAACACCTACATTAGACATCACATATTATTTATACCTGACAGAAGAAGTTAAGAAAAGTGATACTCCAACTAGTGTTCTAAAATTATTGGCATTAGAGACAATCCATACTAGATTTCCAGAACATGAATGGCTCCATATTTATACTGATGGATCATTGATATCAAACCAAGATGGAGAAGATGCTGGAGTCACATGTCACCTCTTTTCCTATTACAAATCTTTAACTTTGATGAAGCAATTCGAATGACCCTACAAAATCTTTTGTACAGAATTTCACATTTTCAGCAAGCAGTTATTCTCTCAGATTCCAGGGCAGCAATTATAGCAATTACTTCCAAGTTGTCACCAAAAAAACCAAACAATTATAGAATGTTGGAAAATCCTTACCCATCTAACAACACTTCAAAAACACCTAGTCTTCCAATGGATACCAGGTCACTGTGGACTGAGTGGTAATGAGAAAGCTGATTTTCTTGTAAAAAAGGGCACCACCGGTGTACAAAAATCTATAGTTACTCTACCATTTTATGCAGCTAAAAGATTAGTCAACTCTGAATTCAAAAAAATTATTGCAAATATTACTATGAAAAATCAAAGAATAAAAGATGGGAACTACCAAACATTCAAACAGTAATTCCTGAGTATCCTCGAAAAACAGCAATTGCAACCTTCAGGTTGATTACAGGACATGATTGTCTGGCAAAACATTTAAACAGAATTGGGATATATTCTTCACCACTCTGTCCTCTATGTGATCTGCAAGAGGAAATGGATATCACCTTCAAATATGCCCGGCCACTTCTAATGCCCCATCCATCAGTTAAAAATATTGGAGAGCAAGAGGATTAATGACTTCATTGTCAGAAATCCAGCATTAGCTAACAACAACAACATAATGTCAATCCCATCTAAGTGGTAACATCTTTTTGGAAATTTTGTATAATGGTTGAGAACAGGTAACGTTCGACCCGCTGTTGTATATGTCAATAGTAAAAGTACATTTAGTAGGATAGGGTCTCCCCAATGACTTGGCAGCAGTCATCCCGCCAAACTATCATCTGGGATTGAGGCTTTCTCAGGCCTGGAGTATTTCCTTCCCAACTTTTCTTTCCCAAATATTCAATTAAATTTAATTTAATATGCCATGCAAAGTTTGATTTCCAACAGAGATTTGGCAACATCAGTTAACATCAATTTTTTTCTAAATTAATTTGAATTAAGGAGAAATGCATTACAGTATTACACGCACAATGTTTGCGCAACAGTTGTTGAAATAGTGAACGATTTGTATCCATTCGTCAAGAAGCCAGATTGCTCCAAATGTTTGACAAAAAATTTTTTTCGGCGAAACTGCTCCTTATTGACAATTGTATTGGCCATATTTGTTACACTATCGTATAGCACCCTGGTTAACGTATGGCCGAAAAAGTATCTTGCATCCGGTACGTTCAGCAAATAGATCCTCTAAATACATTAGAATCTGTTATTTTTATGTATTAAACCAAGGACACATTGAATTCCTTCTCTCTGGTATTTTCTGGTCTCTGGTAGATGCACAACTTACATCGTAGTAAGGCAAATGGAAACAACGTGTACTTGCGTGCAGTACATCTTTCCACTCTTGTTCCACACCCCCCCCCCCCCCCCTCTACATCGCCCGTGGGTTCCCGCACCAGTGGTTATGAATTTGACTCCTTCCCTTGCCAGGTTGGAGTGACAGCTGAAACCTGCTTAAATTAACTACGGTTTGCCGGAGGATTGAGAACAAACTCCTATATTTTTCTTTCCTTTACATCTTTCACGTTCTGTCTACACTGCACAAGATCGTGGCAGCTACAGATACGGAGATTCCATGAACTTAACGTGTACCTCAAGCGATTAAATAAACACATAAGGCCTCAAGCAAAAGTGTTCATCTTCTTTTACCCTCCATAACAATTACTTTTACCTCAGAACGTTCGGTAAACTTTAACCTTTTTAATGTCGCAAATGGGTAGGCTGCAGCCTTGATACAGTAATGTAAAGATGCACTTCTCACATATTCCAGAACGTACGACGCTGCAAGGGATTCACATAATTTACTCTACCACTATCCTTTCATTTTATATATGTAGCTTCTATGAATTATTCTTAAGAAACCTTTAATTTTCTTTCTCCATGTTAACGAGAACAGTAGATCTCGTTAAGGGGAGGCATCTGTAAAAATAATAAAACTCACAATTTTTGTGAAAATTTTATACTGTTTCCAAATAATATCTAGTTTCACTTAATTTTTGAACAAAAATTGCCTTTTTTGCTACAATTTTTGTGTAGTATAGTATATAACTGCTCCGTATAAAATAGTATTTGTTATACATAAAATAAACTCCAACACCTGGTATTTTTGTTAAGCCATATCAAACAGCTTTGGAGAAAAAAAAAATACTGATTACATCAATGGCAATGGCGTGTAGATGGCATTAGGGTCCCATCCAGTCTATCTGCTTTCATTATCTGTGGATAGATGACGCAGTGTTCACTGTTACCATCTATTTTTCATTTGTACTATTGTTTTAAACCAGGTTGCTCAACCTTGCAGCATATGCTTGTATACCCTACACATGTTGTGGCCTCCCCACCCACTCCCCACTGACCCGGTAGTCAGAGGCGGATGGCACGGAGTAGTAGTACAATTTGCACATTGAATGGTAGGATGAATATTTTATGTTCGAGATGAGATCGAACTTTTGAAGCAATTTTATGGCATATTCGCTTCACAATTTCAACACCTAAACACATTTGAAACCAAAGCCCAATTATTTTGTACTGCTCTGAAGTTTCCACGTAGTGAGGCTCCACACGAGCTACTGGAACTATGGTAGACACACAATTCAATACTACTATTATTTTCTTTCCTATTACGTAAATACTTTAGTGGGTGCAAGTGATATTTATATAACTGGTTTTATAGAGTGATTTCAATGTGTTTATACAACAACGCAAGGCGTGGTAAACCTATGATTGGATAGTGTATCGAGCCACCCGCCATTAAATTTTTCGACAGCCATACTTGCACTGCACAATTCCGCGATCGTAAAATGTTCTGAGAATGAAGGGAAGGAATTATTGAAGTCTTTGCTCTGCAGAGATTATTCTGAATTAGGTACATTTGTTTGCATCTAGTTTAATGTCAGTCTTTGCCTCTAGTTACAATCTGCGAACAAACATTTTGTTTTGTTTTGTTTTGAGATTGTCCACTTCATCTTTTGCACCAATCATTTGAAGACCTTGTAAAATGTAAATCGTGCCAAAGAAGTCATCCTCAGAAACATCATGTGGGTTAATCAGGAATAGAATATGGATGTGCAAGCCTTTGATTTCCTGTATGTAAGAATGACGCTGTGGCGCCGACACTAGAACTCGGTAACCAGGGATAAATGCGGCATTGTCTCAAGGGGCGGAAGGAGGCGATTTCAACCTCCCCTTTCCTGCTTCTACTTGAGCACCGCTGTTTTCGACTTAAGGCGGAACTTTGCCTCGTGATACGAGTATTAAATATCCAATTTACCTTGGCGGTTGGGAGAAACCACAGAGTAAATCCAGTCAGATTGGTGGACCCACGGGATTTGAACCCGGTTGCTCGCGAAAACGGACCATAAACGTCCGCCTGAGGCATCCCGCTTGGATAATTACTTTTTAATTAGTTTGATCTTAACGAGATAGTTTCCTCGTGTTCAGACCGGACACGTTGAACGATTTGTAATGTCTCCGCTACTATAAAGTTTTGCTGGAGTAGTTAACAAAGTAACGGAGTGATCCAAAAGACTGCGAACTGGCTGCGTTGTGTTTTCTCTCTACTCGTCGCCGACTGCTGCTGTCATGGAACTGCACGGATGAAACCATACATTTAAAACTACTTTTTAAGGCTTTACTTACTAATGTTATCAAAGGAGATGCTGAGACTGGCCATGTTCGCTGTCCATACGCTTTTGGAACCTCTTTAGGAAACTATCCATCATTCGCCGCAGTTCACGTTGAGAAATGCTGGCAATTTCCTGGCGGATATTTTGTTTTAATTCTTCCAGGATGTGTGAGTTTTTCTTGTACTTTATGCTTTAAGTTACCCCAGAGATCGAAATCGCAGATAACCTGGAAATCTTTCTGTAAATCGCACTTTCACTTGGCGAGCCGACTGACTTAACACTTATGGATCACAAATAAATACATGTTGTGCAGTAAAAAACAAATGGTGAGCCATTATACATTTCGTGACCATGTATGGGACAAAATAATAAAGCACATTGGTGATAACTCAATCACATGTTACCACGTCAGCTCTATACTGCACTTTTAGAGCAGAGAAAAACAAGTCAATCGCGTGACCTTGTTTACAGCAGCTGTGTTACCGTGTTTCCGCGTGCGCAGTGGATGTTTTTGAGTCTGTGCCTACTAATGTAATGCGGAAATAAGTACCAGCTTTTAGCGAGTTTCTGTCTGATATTTCTACTGCTGGGCAGTTCCGAAGTTCCTGTGACAACTACGTGTAGAATTGTATGTTAACTACAATGTTTGTTTATAATAATTATGCTGTCAAAACGTTCTCGCAGCATTGTTCTAATGTGAAACACGTTGCCTCGTTGATAGCAAAATTCATGTTTAGAGCATAAATCATCCCCCTCGTGAAACGGATTTAGTTACCGCAGCTATGTGCGAAATTCCTGGAATTTGATTTAATAACGCTGTTGACTCAATAGAAACGGAGATCCTTTGATTAACAAAGGGCGCAATCCATATTTCCAGAAACGCGCGGAAACATTGGCAGAGCTGTGTCAAGTAGCGGTTTCCCCCAGCGCCAAGACAGCTAGCTATTGGAATCCTGAGGATAGTTTCAATTTGTATTATTATTATTATTATTATTATTATTATTATTATTATTATTATTATTATTATTATTATTATTATTATTATTATTATTATTATTATTACCGGACCATTCTCGCCGACTAAAAATAGCGAGGCAGTAAATTCCGATACACCAAGCTTCATTATCAGCGTAAACTGAAAGCCCAGAGTTATGAAGTGGAGGGAATACCTGTGTAGTGCTTTAAAGCGTTTAATGACCGAGGAAAGGAATTAAAAGTGGATTCTACGGGTGCTAAGCGCAACTGGACAATGTTTGGGAAATAAACGTTCACCTACATGTGCTATGAATGTTGTTTATTCCCATCTCCTTTGGAGAAAGAATCCCTGTATATTACAGTTCGTTCACCGGGTGGCAGGAATGTGGCCAGTCAGTACGTCAGTAAACAATTCCGGATAAACAGCGATATCTGAAGCAGGAATCGTGCTTACGATAATGGTGGCAACCTTGGAATGTGTAGCTTAAAGCAAATAACCCAATTTAAATGGCGTCATTGCTGGGGTGCAGTACTGGAAAGTGGGACGTGGTCAGCGCACCCGAGCGGCATTCTCGACCTCGGGTCGCTACTTCTCCATCAAGTAACTCCTCAATTGTTCCCTTCGGAACCTAACGAGGTTGAGTGCATCCCGTGCCAGACCTGCCAGCGGGGGAAAAATCTCCATGCTGGTACTGGGGATCGAATCCGGGTCCTCCGCGCCAGAGGCAATCGCGCTACCAATTGCACTACGGAGGCGGTCATGCAACTTCCTACCAACAATAAATAGGATCCTTCATATTTCAAGGATGACAAAAGCACATGGATTTAGTTAGTTATTTATTGTAAAAGTATTGGCCTGGTGCCGGTACATTGGGCCCGGCTTACAGGCTATATTTACATTGATTTACAGTTGACTTTGTTCATATTTACAGTTTTCGCTATATACAAAAACCCATACGGTGACCATCTGTAGGTCACGAAGAATAGTTTTCTTTTGTCTTTTGTCTGTTTCGTCTTTGGGTTATATATACATATGTACATATTTACAAATTATATACAGACACATACACGCACGCATTCACCCACACACACACTCGTACACACATACACATCTTCACTGGGCACACCAGAAATATGCGTCCCAGCGCACTACACTATTTACACTATGTACACTGTCCCACGGTGGCAGCTCCTGAATATTTTCTGAGGCGAGGGCCTCTGCCGGAACATGTATGTGGCTTAGGGACGAGGTTGCGTGGACGCGCATTAGTCGGCGAGCCGAGCCGCTTCTAGAACATTTTTATCCTAGTATGTTTGCGGTGCTTCGGCTCGCCTTTGCCGATGTTAGCGATCACGTCATTTTCGTGGTTCCTAATGCGCGTCCATGCCGCCATTGCTCTTTTGTCTATTGCCTCCGGGATGAACGGGATATGAGTTTCGAGGTGAAGAGTTTGGGTGGTGGTGAGGAGTGGAGCAGAGAGGATTTTTCTGAGGGAGAGGTTTTGGAGGGTTTGGAGTTGTTTGAGGGCAGTTTTGGAGGCATTAGCCCAGGCCACACATGCATACAGGACCACCGAGAGAATAAATGACCTATATAGTATAAGTTTTGACTTTAGTCGCAACTGTTTACTACGGAAGATGGGGGCGCACAACTTTAGCCGCTGTCTGCCTTTATTGGCGCTATTTTTTAGGGATTTATCATGAGAGGGTGTTAATATTGCATTGCACAGGACTTGCACGAGGCAATTCAAAGCTGCACAGTAGCCAATGAAAGCAAACGGTAAGGAGAGACAATGCAGAAGACGTGTCAACGGAACAGTGTTTTAAGAAAGGCAATTATTGCATCCTGGGGAGCCTATTATAAATATAGCATCCATAAAACAAATGTTAATCTCGTTTGTCGTGAATAACACGTCTTCTCCAAGTTTCTTCATCGACAATTGTGTGCTTGATTGGAATATTTACATTCACATTTCTAGTAATCAAGACAGAAAATCCAGTGGTTAGATAAAGTGCAATAATGTACAACATTATCATAAAATTTGGTAAGCATTTTAGAATTATTTAATTTAGAGATTGTATGTAATACACAAAGGTTCACGGATAATTTGTAAGCCAATATCATCTAAAACACTCAATTGTAATTCAAAATGTCGGAACAAATCAACAGTAAATTTAGTAATCACTCCACGAGCCCAAAAAGTAGACCAAACAATTCGGAATTTGAAAATTAGTATATCTCTTAAATAAGGGAAGCAAGGTGCATAATGTAGCCGCCCCCCCCCCCAAAAAAAAAAAAAAACTGCTTAATTTGGTCCACATTTTTACTTTCTGTACTACGTATAGCAAGGAAGTATTATACCACCCAAAAATTCGATGTAGAGATTTCACCGAAAATATGTTTTGAGGCCCCCTGAATGAGTCAGTCTCGAAAACGAAAAGTCGGTTAAAATCCAAAGTTAGGAATAAATAAGTATAATGACTTTCAAGGATGCGACAGGAAGATTTTAAAGAAAATTGCTCCACCCTAAACTACTCTTTAACATAGAAATTTTTTCGAAAATTTTGGTTGTCTTGAACATGGCTCTAAAGATTTTGATTTAAATGCCGTATGTTGGAGATAATTTTATGACTAACCAAATGTATATCTTGAATTTTCTGGCTATAGCCTATGAAGTCCTGTTTACTCTGGATGACTTTTGCATAACTGGTAATCCGTAAGGCATAGACCAAATCTTTCTATACAAAAAATGTAGATGTTGCTAAAATACACAATTTATGTCGAAATATTTTTTTTGTAGCCTGAACCATTTCGGAGATATTCCTTGTTATCTGTGTGAATGTTGGAGAACTATACTTGTCAAATGGAACATCGTTATTGATTTTTTTATGTTAACCGAGCAAAGAGAACGGAATTAAAAAGCTTTAAAAGATTGACTATCGCCCAAAATAAACAATAAGATAATTTCTGCAAATGTATTTCAACTAACACGAGGAAGATATTGGAATAAGTGTTTCTAGGAATGGTTAGTACAAGAGTAGAGAAAGTCATGTGAGTGCAACACATTAGATTTTTCCAAATTGTATTGTAGGGTCAAGAATTAATGCTTTATCGTGTTGTAAATCAATGACAACAATGTCTATTCTTTTAATGGGGCTGGAGACTGAGTAACAAATCACTTTTTCATAGATTTCATATTTCTTTTTGTCATGTCATATGTTTGTCAACATTTTACAAACTGTGGAGATATTTCAAACGCCCCTATCTTGCCTTGTAGAATAGAGCACAGTTGGACGGGTGATGCAAGTATGGCTTGTTTGTACTATTATTGAATAATGTTATATTTTGTAGTTGGATGCACATGTTTGATGACTGGGATGTAGAAAACAGTTGCTAAACGCTCCAGTCGTTTGTCATTCGAGCTGCAACATAATCCGCGGTAAAAGCGCAATTAATGTAATGAAACCGTTTACAAAAGAATGCAGTGTGGGCGCTCACGTTGGGTAAGTAGGTAATTGAGGGTGATTACGCGAATGATTTGAGAGTAGGGGTGGCAGAGGGTGTAATGAAACTGTGACAGATGCCTGGGCATTCTGGTTGATGCGTTCCAGCAATGCGCAGTGACATGACAAAGAAATATAATTTGTTTTCTAGCATTTTTATGCTAGCCAAGCGATGCACGAAGCAATTTGCGCCTTGCATAGAGCTGGTGAATATAGTTAGAAAAAAATAACGTAGTCGTTATTCTCGTGTTTTTCCAAGGAGGGAAAGAATAGGGTTAGTTACACAGTTGCAGTTTTCAGCTGTCCTCTGATGCGATGTTCGAATACTTCATACACATAACGAGTTCTAAAATTAACTTTGTGCTGAAAGAATGCTGGATAAGGATAATGGTAACGATAATAGAGCTGAATTCCGTTAACGCAGGGATGTCCAACCTTCTCTCTTTGGAGAAACTTACTCAGTGAGCGGCAATAATCCACTCAGCTCCTCAGCCGGAGGGACAGTCAGTATCCAGTGACGGACATAAATAAGCGATTCCATGGAAGTTTATAAGTCATACCTTGAATTTTCTGGGAAAGACTTCATTCTGGGCGATTCTTACATAAATAGTAAAAAATGTAAGAGACGAAAGCTTACTAAATAAAAAAATTTGACTTTCTCTAATCTACTAACCATTCTTACAAACTCCTATTCCTATATCTTCTTGGTGTTAGTTAAGATAAACATTTGTACAAATTATCTTATTGCTTTTGTAGGTGCAAAGGGAACAAGAATACTTTGTGCGATAGTCAAATCTTTAAAGCTTTGAGATTATGTTCTCTTTGCACACTTAACATATAAAAATGAACAACGATGTTGCATTTCACGAAAGTTTTAAGTTTTCCGAAACTCACACACATAACAAGGAGTATCTCCGAAATGGTTCACCCTACAAGAAAATTTATTTAGACATAAATTGTGTATTTTAGTAAGATCTACATTTTCTGTACAGTATGATTTGGTCTATCTCTAACGGTTTACCAGTTATGCAAAAGTCGTCCAGAGTAAATACGACTACAGGGGCTATAGCCAGAAAATTCAAGATAGACATTTCATTTGTCATAAAAATATCCCAAACACATGACATTTTAATCAAAATCGTTAGAGCCATTTTCAAAAAAATCAAAATTTTCGTAAAATGTTCCATGTAAAGGGTAGTTTAGGGTGGGACTATTTTCTTCAAAATCTTCGTGTCGCATCTTTGAAAGACATTAAACTTAAATACCAACTTTTGTTTTTAACCTACTTTTCGTTTTTGAGTTATGCTGTCCACACACTGACACACACCTGGCGGCGCCGTGGCCGAGCGGTTAGCGCGCTCGCCTACCACCTAGGCGGCCCGGGTTCGATCCCAGGGACCCGCATGTGGTATTCGTGGTGGACGAAGCGGCGTCAGGGCGGGTTTTCTCCGGGTACTCCGGTTTCCCCCGCCATCTCATTCCACCGGTGCTCCATGCTCATGTATCATCAGTGTCACCGCCTGCGATGCCGTAGTAGTAAAAGCGGGCGTTAAACACTACAACAACACTGACACACAGACACACACGGACCTTTTTCTAATAATACTTCTTTTAGATTCAGGGGGCCTCAAAACATATATTTCCGGTGAAATCTGGACATCGAATTTTTGGGTGGAGTACAATACTTCCCCTACTTTGCAGTAGAGAAAGTAAAGATGTGGAACTCGTTAAAACACCATTTCCGAGATGTGTTTTATTATTTGTTGGAGTTAGTCAATACTTAAACTTTTTTCGAGTAGGAATGTGTTATTCGTTTATCTCTTGTGCCTGCAAAGAGAACCGAATTTCAAAGGCATAAACACTTGACCATCGCTCACTGCCTGCTGTATTCCCATATCACCCTTGCACCTTCAAGAAAATTCGCAATAAGGTAATTTCTGCTTGTCGATTAAAATGTTGTAGATAAGAGATATAAGCACGAGGAAGAATAGTGAGTATACATGTGTTTGCGAGCAGAGTTTGTCCAAATTGACCTATATTAAAAGTCTGTATTTTGAACTAGTTTGGAAAACAACTTTTGATCTCTAGCTAGGTTTTTGTGAAAGATTTTTTTAAATTAACTCCTCCAAAGTACCCTAAGCGATATTCGAACTCGCGACCTTTTGAACATGTGGCAGACACGCTGACCATCACGCCTCGGGCGTGGGATAAGATTGATTTTGAATATAAGAAAGTAACCAACATTTTTCCCTAGAAAAATTAGTTTAAAGTTGAATCGGAAGGTGTCGGCACGCCCATTTAAGAGGCAGAAGCGCACCACTTTAAAAATGGCGCCCAAAATATGCGTTTCCCCCTCCCTAGGGGATGAAAACTTTGCAGATATATTCTTTGAAGTATGGTGCATTTTTTGCAATAAAAATTTTAAAAAATTGATTCAGTGTACCTTTGACTATTGGGAATCTTGATCAGAAATTTGATGTGACGACGTTGAATGCAAGGAACACTACGGTTGAAAAGCTTACCCGGATAAATATGATTGAATAAGTTACGATATTATTGTGTACGAGACATTTTCAAATGCCAAAAGGTGTTTAAGAAACAGTTCAGATTGAGAATTCACAAACATTGGAGGGTTTTTAGAAGCGGTAGAGAAATACAGTTAACTTGTGGAAGTAGAAAACATTTGAAAGCGTTTAAAGCAAGTCCTTGTCATCTCTTTACGCTGTTTAACCATAAATCAGCTTAGGTATTAAAGCAGTTCTTTTGAGATAGATCACAGAGAAGAGCGACTGTTGAACCTTTGATCTACGCATGACGTGCTTTGAATAAGTTCGGGTACCTTTTCGGTTTTACGACGTTCTTCAAACAAACTGCCTATCGTAACAGAAAAGGTTGTATATTAACTTTGCAGCCAAGAACAATAGTCTCTTATGATCACAGCAATCGCAAAAGGTTGAACGAATCGTTAAATTCTCGTTGGCTTGACGTTTCTTTACGTTTTCTTTGAAGGCCGGTATAAGCGAATGTCATTCACCAGGAAGTCGTATAACTATTTATTTCCAAGATGCAGAAGACATAGCTGTTACATTTGAGGGGTGTTTTTTTTGTCGGAATAACTCGACAAAGGCGTGGAATGCAGTTGTTGATGCAAAGAAAATGAGTTGTTAGGTTTTGTGTACTGACAGGATTACTGTGGGGATTCTCTGAATACAGTTAATAACACGAACAGACACAACATTTTTTGCCCATGTAGCAATACCAGTGACGCCTGACGTGGGCAGAGGTGGGGGACGCAGCGGCTGGGCGGCAAGCTTTGACCCTTCATGGGCTGTCGCGCTGGGGTTTACTTTACTTTTACCAATATCATAATGATACTCAACTGTATTGTGCATAATTGTAGCCATTTACACTAATTAAACCTGAATGTGGATAAAAACAAGTAATATTTATTAAAAGAATCTGTTGCATTTACGTGACTTTCTCTACCCTTCTCTAAATATTCTTACAAACAGTTAGGTATTCCCGTATCATGTTAACCGAGATAAACATTTGCAGACAATTTGTTCTAGCTAGTTTTCTTGTAGTGCAGGGTGAAGATGGGAATGATGGCTTTCAGCGACAGTCATATCTTTTAATGCTGGTCGCTATATGACGGCTTCGAAATTCTGTCCCCTTTGCACGGCCAAGACATAAGAAAGTGAACAACGACCTTCCATTTGAGGAAAGATAAGTACCGCAAAACCCACACAAATAACAAGAAATGTTTCCGAAATACTTCATCAAAAAAGAAAAAAGAAAGAAAGAAAAATATCACTGGGACGCAACGTGTGTGAAAACGATATCTACATTTTTGCATAGTAAGATCTGGTCTATCCCTTACGGTTTACGGGTTATTTTAAAGTCACCAAGAGTAAACAGAATTACATAGGCTATAGCCGCAAAATTCAAAATATACATTTCCTTTCTCATAAAAATATCTTAAACATGTGGCATTGTAATCAAACTCGTTCGAGCCATTTTCGAAAAAAATTCCATGTAAAGGGTACTTCAGGGTGGAGGAATTTTCTTCAAAGTCTTTGTGTCATTCTTGAAAAACATTAACCTTAAACACTAACTGTGGTTTTTAACCGATTTTTCGTTTTTCAGTTATGCTGTTCACACCCCCCCCCCCCCACACACACACAGACACACCTTTTTCTAAAAAATATTTTTTTTTTTTATTCAGGGGGCCTCGAATTTTTGGGTGGAATACAATACGTCCTATACTCACTATACGTGGTAGAGAAAGCAAAAATATTTATAGAACCATTTCCCTGGTTCCTAGTTCCTTTCTGATTTCAAATTTACTATATCAAAACTCGTTTACACAACTTCAGTTCTCAACCTAGTTGCAGAAACACTAAATTATGTGCCTTTCTGCGCCACGGAAGCTTTGGCACTTTGCAAATGGTAATTAACGTTTTCGTTTCAGTGGGTATTCTTAGAAACTGTCAAGATAGTTTGTTCCCCAATAGTAATATTCCTGCATAGCGCATTCCTACCAGTCACTTGTTGGATTGTAGTCATCTATGCATATAGCGTGGCTTTTGTTTTTTACAGGCATTCTCTGTGGATTAACGACTTGCAAAGACAAAAGCAAGGTAGTCACAGAGTTAATGGCGGCTGACCACTACCATTCTCTATCCTTTAGGCAAATGCATTTTGTGGACGCAAATCTTATATATTTAAACGAGCAATTCTTTATATATGTATTCCACGCAACTTGGAAACGGCTCTAACGATTGTGATCAAATTTTGTATTCAGATGGGGTTTTGCTTTTTAAGTTTATCTGCATAGCTGTAATTCCTGAAAAAAAAAAAAAACACGATTTTACGCGTAACAGTCACAATTACTCTAAACCTTATTTTGGTCATAGTTTCTCTGTTAATGGGCCAATTTCAACAAACAAGCCAGGATATTAAAGGTCTCGTCAAGAGCTTTCAGAAAACCTAAAGAAGGTTGACTTAGTACTCTTAGTCTAGTGCAAAGAGAACGGAATTTGAAAGCTTTAAAAGATTTGACTATCGCTCAAAGCCTACTGTATTCCCATATTCCCCTTGCACCTACAAGAAAATAAACATAAGATAGTTTCTTGAAATATTTATCTCAACTAACACGAAGAAGACATAGGAATAAGAGTTTGTAAGAATGGTTAGTACAAGAGTAGAGAAAGTCATGTGAGTGCAACACATCACATTTTTCTAAGTTGGTTTAATTGTTTCTCTGTCTGAAATGCACTTAGCTTGAAGTGCTGTAGGAAAATATTGCATGGCAATTTTAGAAATAATTTTGTGCAAATATCGAAGCAAGATAAACAACGGCCCAATCAACCTGTTTTCACTATACTAAGAACAGCTTACGATACTAATTATATGATAAAATTGTTCTAATTTTAGAATATTGTGTTAAAACAATACGTTATTTTCTGCTTCACTGGACATATGCCGTTCTCGCTCTTACATTGGAGGGCATTAGCTCTGTTAGCCAGCAAGACCACGACCTAGAGCTGTGTAGAAACATGACCGCACCAACTCAGACACTCCCTTCAACATTATCATTAACATTTTAAATCCTTCATCAACTTGCAAACTTCAACCAGGAAGATCCTGACCACAACTTCCTTTTAACTATACCTTGTTATGACTTAGCACCAATAACAGGATTCTGATTTCCACCGCTGTTTTAAAAGGGGCTGTGAAATGAAATGGAGTAAATTGTTACTAAAACTAATATAGCGGACTGATAGAGTGGTGAGCTCAGTGAGCGAAATTGACTAATCGCCA
Source organism: Tenodera sinensis (assembly GCA_030765045.1). Classification (NCBI taxonomy): domain Eukaryota; kingdom Metazoa; phylum Arthropoda; class Insecta; order Mantodea; family Mantidae; genus Tenodera; species Tenodera sinensis. The sequence goes on along the minus strand of CM060972.1, from coordinate 23,524,985 downwards.
GAGAATTTTTATCGTTGAGTTCCACAGATTATCCTGAATCTTGCTTTGGGTCTAACAGCTCCACAAAATATAATAGAAGTGCAAAATATGTAAAGTGTTGGAGAGAGACAGGAAGAAACAGAAGATAGCACCAATGCTAATCCAAATGGAAGGTGAACATTTTGGACCACCAATGGAAGGCTGGAGATATCCCAATGAACCCCACAGGGATTACCTGGAGAAGATGTGAGCAACGAAAGAAAATAGAAGACCGGAAGGTTATTCAAGTGTTATTTGGTTATTATGATGTGCCAGGATTGCCAACTCGTACGATAATTATGGGGGTGTACGATAATTTGAATGTATGATAGTTCGATATCGGCGAAGTATAATTTTCACTGGTTTGTCACTCCAGTGAACTGAAACTAATTACAAATAACACCATTTTTGTCCTCATTGTCTATCTCCACCCCATAGCTACTAAGCCTGCTACCCTTTATCCTCTTATTGCCAGTGTGCCCAGGTCTGATAATCTCAATGAAGAAGGCACTGTTCAGAAAATTGATGAGCAATGTAGAAAACTCGGAATACGTGACATTCCGTGTGAAATAAAGAACAAACCTGAACCTGACAGTTTCTGGAGTGCTGTTAAACATGTCACCTTGGTGGAAATACTGATTTCAAAGAACTAGCAGTCTTTGCATTATCAGTGATTTCTTTGCCCTACAGAAGCACTTCTTGTGAAAGAGTTTTTTTTCTAAACTGGGTTTAATAAAAACCAAAGTTAGAAACAGATTGGCACTAGATACGGTAAATCAACTCATTGTGCCGTCTCAACTTATGAAAGAACGTGGTAGATCTTAAAATCTGCAAGTCACCGAGAAGATGTTAAGGTTTATCTCAACAACAAATTTGTACAATGCTGCAACGGTTGAGGAAGCTGAACTTTCAGATGAATAGTGCGAGAAACATAAGTGCTAAAGTTGTAATATTTGTTGAGGTCATCAATCTTGTAAGTGGATATAATAAACATCATTACTCTTATATTTTCATAAGTATTATACTGATATTTTTATTGTTGTAGCATTTGCTTTATGATGTACGATAATTTTGAATCCAAATCTATAATTTTGAGTGACTGGTACGATAATTTCACTTTTAAATGTTGGCAACCCTGTGATGTGCACATTGTTACCCTGGTCAGAGTGATCGGTCGACGGGGATCGAACCCATGTTGCCGAGGTGTCTCTCGCTCGGTCCCTCGATACGTGCTGTCATTTGCGAAGAATTAGAGCAACTTTTGAAGCCTTATTCTATTGCTACAATTAGCTCCAAAAGCTGAGGTTACATCACCCAATTCTTCATTTGTACCCAGAACACTCGATTACTTGCCCTTTGCTACCTACGCCCTGGAGGTGAGTGACTGGTAGTGGCAAGGACCGTCAATGCCGTCAGCTTTGTAAAGGTGACTTCATCTCGAGCAAATAAACCTGACGAGTTCCGAATTTCAACCACACCTTACACAAATACGATGGCAGAAATGGCAATTACGGTATCGAAGACGTAGGTTTGTTGCGCGAACTGTACTGTTGTGCGCGAAAACTATAATTCAATTTCGCAGAAGGGGATAAAAGGGTTAAAGAAAGGTTTCAAGTAACCCCCGTCCCTTTGGGCTTCGAGATCTGGCAGCGAAATGAAAGAAATAGACGGCACAAGAAATAAGGGATCAACGGATTTCTGTTAGTTACCGGCTTGTGCACGTGCGCAGAACAACAGACAGCCTTCACGGTAAGGCGCTTACCGGCGTAGTCTGCCCTGCCAGGGGAAAATCGAAACAAGCTATTAACTGGCGCAGCGACTTTCACCGAAAATCAAAAGTTGCTCCAAGAAGGACAGGGGGTTAAGTTTGTGCCACTTAGCTCTTGCAAAATGAGGCTAACCACGTCAGTAGCCTCTATCCCTACGTCTAAGTTTGATCCTTTATAGGGAAATACATCGAAATTTCACCAGAAGTACAGGTTTACGGCCTTCCTGAACCAAAAGCAAACCAGACTTGGGATATTCAGCCAAGCGTCCCTCCCAATCTATACAACACTTCTTTCCATTCTCTAACAATTACAGCTGCCTGATTTTTGAACACCTGCATAAGTGAGTTATTGTAGAGAAACTAACTTCCTTCAAAATAATGAAACTAAAAGTTATAATTTCAATATTTCACTGTAATTTTAGACACACTTTTAATTTCACCGCCAGAATGTAAACAAAGAAACGTTTACATACAGACTTCTGTTCAATCATACACAACTCCCAATTCTTTGTGTTTAAGTTACATATTTAACCATATCTCACTTGAGGTGCTGTCAGCTTGTTGTGGTTGTAGTTTGATTGTTCAGTGAATTTACTAAAAACATTTGCCTTTTTCTGATAAGTAAGAGGATGGAGATTTGACGTCATCCAATTTGGCTTTCTAGCACCACAGTCGGAGATACTGCTTCCTCTGTAAAATTAACATGTAATGTATTCTAACTTGATCTCATTAACTTCCATATAATCCAGTAGAGTTCACAAGTGGTTTAACGAAATTTAAAACATGCTTACCTGATTTCTTAGTTTTTTATTTACATTTCTCTTCTAAAGTCTCCGATGTGCTACCCTTTTCCTCCTTTCCTATTTCTTTTGCCTTTTTCTTCAGCAAGGGACAAACCATCAATAAAATCTGAATGTTAGCTCATTTTGTAGCGATTATGCTGCGTATATTGCAATAAACAATCAGCAGATGGACAGTAACAGGTGGTGTACAGGACTCGTATAAATCAAGCCTTCTTGATACAGTACTTACAGTATCTCTCATGAATTACGTTTATTGGAAACTCAAGAAACCACACTTAATATTGCAGCAACAGTGGCACTGCTTACAGTCCAAGTGCCTTGTAGACAACTGCTGGTGTTCTATTTACATCGTGCCAAGAAGTTCCTCACTCTACAGCGCGATTGCGCGATTGCGCGATCAGGACAAAGACATACTGTTGAGCAAATGGCAGTACATCCCTCCGATCAGTATTTGGAATCTGGGGATGACTTTTTTTGGATGTACCTTTAGTTAGAAATGCATTGCTACCTCCAAAACGCCCAGTGAAACTCTTGACTTATATGCTGTCATTCTCAGGTATTATATCCATATTATGCTAGTGGAAAGTCGACAACCTGCTGTTGTGTGGTGCTAGCAAATCTTACATGGGTCCAGGGTTGCCAACATTTAAAAGTAAAATTATCGTACCAGGCACTCAAAAATGTAGATTTGGATTCAAAATTATCGTACATCATAAGGCAAACGCTACAAAAATAAAAATATCAATATAATACTTATGAAAACAGAGTAATGATGTTTATGGTATCCACTTACAAGATTGATGACCTCAACAAATATTACAACTTTAGCACTTGTTTCTCACACTATTCATCTGAAAGTTCATCTTCCTCAACCGTTGCAGCATTGCACCAATTTGTTGTTGAGATAAACCTTAACATCTTCTCGGTGACTTGCAGATTTTAAGATCTACCACGTTCTTTCATAAGTGGAGACGGCAAAATGGGTACATTTACCATATCTAGTGCCAATCTGTTTCTAACTTTGGTTTTTATTAAACCCAGTTTAGAAGGGGAAAAAAAACCTTTCACAAGAAGTGCTTCTGTAGCGCAAGGAAACCTCTGATAATGCAAAGGCTGCTAGTTCTTTGAAATCAGTATTTCCACCAAGGTGACATGTTTAACAGCATTCCAGAACCTGTCAGGTTCAGGCATGTTCTTTATTTCACACGGAGTGTCATGTATTCCGAGTTTTCTACATTGATCGTCAATTTTCTGAACAGTGCCTTCTTCATTGAGATTATCAGACCTGGGCACACTGGCAATAAGAGGATAAAGGGTATCAGGCTTAGTAGCTATGGGGTGGAGACAGACAGTGAGGACAAAAGTGGTGTTATTTGTAATTAGTTTTACTTCGCTGGAGTGACAAACCAGTGAAAATTATATTTCGCCGATATCGAACTATCATACATTCAAATTATCGTGCACTCCCATAATTATAGTGCGGGTTGACAACCATCGTACAAACATTAAAATCATCTTATGCCCCACAATTATCGTACGAGTTGGCAATCCTGCATGGGTCTGTCTTCTTCAAGTTTATCATCATTGTGGGCCAGGCTTGAGCCCCAATCTGTAGATCTGTATCAATCCACCCAGGCCGAGAGAAAATGTCTTGAATTCAAGTTATACGAACATATCAAAAGAAACATTTGCCACCCATTATCACGCGTAAAACAATACACTTGTTTATTTGCACATATTTGTATAATAGCGATTAAGAATTGTTTTGTCGAGTAGCAATTGCTTAATTGGTGGTGTGACTATTTGGCGTCAAGCTCGGAACATTCAGAATTCAGCTTATATTTGATATTTAGTGTATTAACAAGATGGCTCTTCTGTTAATATATACCTAAAGCTTGCGTTTGAGCTCTTCCTTCGTTCCCATGACAGTTCGTATTATTGACAAACCTTGCAATCGTACGACTGTGCAATAAAAACCGAATTTACGCATAGTAATACATCTTGTGTGCTCATACATATATTTATAAGGGCTATCCATAAAGTGCCAACGCCGCGAATTGGGCACAGGGCAAAAAAAACAAGCACTACTAAAGCAATTTTTTATAGACTAGAATTCTGTTAATACTCGAATATCGGTTTAGACATTTCATTAACTTATATTGTGTACGTATATGCCTCCATTTTTTGCTTACTAGGACGTAAAATTGTTTTTAAATTGTTAAGGTTACAATTTGAAGTTGCTTGTGAGGAGACAAGTCGAAATAACCATGAATTTCAGCTGGGGCAACAAGAGACAAACATTAAGTAACCATGGGAATATGAAGCACTGAAGGAAACAGGAAATTCAGGAAAAAGAAGAGTTGGCATACATAAATTGCAGCATGGAATTCCGAGAGAGCGCGCGCGCGCGCGCGCGCACACACACACACACACACACACACACACACACACACACACACACACACACACACACACACACACACACACACACACGTTTGTCCTCTATGCTCTCCTAAACCGCTTGACCGATCACCTCGAAATTCGAAATTGTGTGCTATCCATTTTACTACGCAACGTAATATTCCCATTGTTCTTTGAACTGGCCTTTCTTTTACGTAATGAAGTGAAATAGAAATGCCACATTACATTCACTCGGTTCTCTCTTCTCACTTTTCTTTTACGAAACACATCACACTTCTTTCTCTACACCCTCTTCAACAAACGAGTCACGCAATTTTCGATATGTTTGAAACACAAATGCAACCCATTACATTCACACGGTTATCTATACTCACGTTTCTTCTACGAAACACTCGCAATTCTGTCTCTATGTCCTCTTCTACAAAGAATTCGTACAATTTTCTATATTAGTAATGTAAGTCTTACATTCACATAGCTTTCTGTATTTGCTTTCCTTCCTGTGATATTTGGGGCTGTTCAAAACTACTTTTGCGTTGTTTTGTCGGTGTTTTCGTTTATTTATTTTGATTAATTTGGGCTCTTCATAATATCCAACATAAGTATAGAAGTTGTGGGGACAAAATCGTCAAACCATAGGCAACACCGGGTATTTCAGCTAGTAGATTATAAATAAGCATTAGCTATATGATTCTTTTAATCTGGGTAGTTATAACTTGCAAAAACAAACTTAATTTCAACTGTCCAGTTTCTGCAACTATGTGAAGTATAAAATTTCCATTTCAAGCATAGAAAAACAATTCCGTCAACAATAAAATTGCATTTTCTTGTGCTACCGGTATGCCGCATTATTTTGCCAGTATTTCAGACTGTTTAAACCTACACGAAACACAAATAGGTAGTATTGAGGAGAAAGATTTTATTTTCAGTTGCTGTAGAGTAAATAAGGGTTATACGCAGAAATTACCACTTTGGTTCAAAAGAATGGGTTTACATAAAAAGAAAATTAGTTTTCTCACTGTTAAGCCAGTTAGATAATTCATGATATCTGAGCAGCAAGGCATTAAAGCAAACCCAAAAGCAATGGTAGAGCATGGCCAGCTCGAATAGTACTGCTGTTTCGAAACACAACAGCTGTGAGTTTTGTATGAAATTCTCCCTTCCATTTCGCTCGTGTTTGGTTTGCCAGTTGTTCAAATGCCGAGCTGGCCTTCGCTTGTGTGTGAATGGAACAGTGCGTGGTATAGTGTAAATAACCCGAGAAGTAAGGAAGTTGACTTTTGGTTTTCGTGTTGCAGCTGTAGGGCAGGCACTGTGCAGCTATTGCCTTCATTTTGCTCTGGAAACATTGTTCGCTACAAGTCACTGGCGCGTTTATTTCAGGCTTGTGCTATTCAAAGAGTGTGTGGCAGTTTAAGTTGCGTGTGTGTTTTCCATTTGATTCCTACTTGGCATTTAAACTTTTGTGATGTAGCTATCACAAGCAAAACAATTTTAAGGCTGGGATTAAATCAATAAATTCATAAGGTGATTCCGAGCTACATTAATTTGAAGTCCATTCAGCAAATAAAGTACCGAGTCAATAAGCTCCGAACCGGCTGCCGATGTTTTACTTGTCCGCATGTTCGGCGCTCGTTGCCGTCTGGCGCTATCATAAAAAGGCGCGGATGAAGCCATACATTTTTAACTACTCTTAAAGGCTTTACACTACTGCTTCTGAACACCGAATAGTCTTAGCTGTTTCTTTTACTGCCTAATACTCATTTTATTTGTAAAAGAATCTAACACATTCATTATTATTTGGCGTTCCTTCTTAATTTACCAATGCATCATCTCTTCCTAGCTTCCCCCTACATAACTACAAATATTTACGCAAAATGTTAAAGAAATAACGTAATAACACTTCACAGATTCCACACAGTATGAACACACCCATACACACTTTTTTACGAACTGATGTTAACTTTTACTGCTGCCTTCTGTGTCACGCCTAGCGCCTTTTAGTTGAATAGATGAATAGCTTTGGCTTACATGATGAAAGCAAGAGATTACAGGCTTCTGGTTTATTTTCAAAGCTGTCTGTAACCTTCCTCAACGTTTGCTCTTGTTTGGTCCCTGATGTAAAATCAATAATAAAAATGTTTCCTATTGCGTAACTTTTGCAGTGCACAAATATAGTATTTTCCGAAAACATTTAATTAAAAAAATTGTCACACAACTGAGAAAATGCAGAGAATTCAAAGTAGGCCGATAGCAGCACTATAGTTTACTCTAGGTAAGAAAAAAATATATATGTATTCTAGCTGTTATTTTATTACTTAGTGCATGAACATAGATGAAGCAAATATCGGAATTTTACTGAAAAACACGTTTCCTGTAGAAATTTGGGCCTATAGAAATGTAGGACTCTAAAAAGGATAGAGAAAAAATTCTTCATAGGGTAATGTGTTCAAAGCTGGAAATTATAACTGAGTATGTACTTCATGCTATTAGGAACCTGGCAATAGCGCGAGAATAGAAAAGGACAAGCTAATGACGACTTGTATGCGCTAGATAAAGACAGATATACCCATTTAACTCCATACTGTCTTTTAAGGATGAGATAGGATTTAGAACGATCATTTTGTAAACATTGGGGGGGGGGGGGGGAGTAGTACGGGGCGCTACTGGGCCGCTGATTAGCGGAGGGAAATTCATGGGTGCTTATAGATGCGGTTTTTCATTTGTTTACGACACGATCATTTTAATAATACACATCTGCTAAGTGCTTAGCAAAACTAAAATGTTTAGAGTCAGTTTTGAGAAATGCGAAAGTGTTCCCACGTGCGGGATATTTTGGAAAGGGAGTAAGTTGCATTAATTCCTGTAGCATGTTAAAAAATATTGCCTGAAATATGAAATACAGTGCGTTCCAAAATTAGACCGACTAACTTTGGGAGCTGATATATAACATTACTATAAACACTTTTTGTTAAGGCAAGTTTTTTGCTGCGGTGCTTTGTTTAAGCGCTAGTTAATGTCATTACTTGCCTCCCACCCAGTTAAGTATTTACGGCAAAATCGACAGTGCAAATTAGTATTGCACTTATCTTAGTAAGGCACACAATATTAATCCAAGAAGCAAACACGGAATACGTAAACAAAACACTAACCTGTGCTAAATAAATTGAAGCGTATTTGTTTTGTTTCTTTCGTTTGTTTCATGCACAGTTGGCGAAACCATAGAAATGGCTGGTGTCTGCGAGAGTACGGCAGAATAGGACACGCTGATGCACTCTTTGTGTTAGTCGCATTGGGTGCGCTTTCCAACATGTGCTTTGTATAGTAAAGCTGTGTTTAACTGCAAACAATGAGTTGTCTGTGTTTTGTTTATGTGTTCTGATCTATCAGCTCCCAAGGCAAATTAATAGAAAAAAGGGTTTGTCGGTCTAATTTTGGGACATCTGTATACATGTTCGATAAACTATCAAGAGCAAAAAGGACGACGACTTGCGTATAGTACAGTTTATTGTTGCAGCAGATCCAGGAGACTTGTGCAATTTGGTGATGTGGAAGGACTAAAGTCGCTAATGCACGGAGCGCCCAGGGGTTTCCCTCAGTATAACTGCAAATAACAGCGCAGCCCGAGAGAGAGCAATGCCAGCTGCTGAGTAGGCAAGTCTCAGGGGGGACATTGTCTGGGTAATTAACATTATTCAGTACACTTCCCCAACAATGCTCAATATTGCATAGCTGAGCGAGTATGTGGTGTGCCGGTCATCGCGTTCCAAAATATTACAGTCAACTCGTCTAGGCGAAGGCTGTTTTTCTGCACGACCAGATCGTAACCTGTTGCATAAAACGGTAGCACAACCCTCTTGTAACCGTTGAGCATCCCTTCGCCGTGGTACTGTTTCTGTGTATTTACTTTACAAAGCGGGTGGTTGACTTGTTTATTTCACTCTCGCTGTTGGAGTCCTGTACATGTGTAAAGATATTTCAGTGGACCTCCTCGTGTAAGGGCTGCTAAATGTCTAGATTCGCGTTTTATTCTTGTAATAACGCTCTTCACATGTTCTGATATATTTTTGCATATGTCAGTTGTTTTTCTAGTCTCGAGCACATCCATTGTGTGGAACAGTGCTCTGGATGCCGTGTCTGAATTTATTTCCCTTAGCTGCAGTGTATTCCCACCCTTTCAGAGGTATAGGAGTATATAGACATGGCAAATGGCTGGAAGTTGCGCAGTGCTTAATGGTAGTGGTAGAGTTCACTGTATTATAAGGCCATGGGGATGTGAGGTCCGTGTAGTAAACACCGCGGGACAGTGCGTGATTACTAAAGGCCGGAGGCGTGTGCGTTTTGCCATAGATATACTGCACATAGACTTAACTGTTATCGCTCGTGCATGTAAACAACTGCAGGTAGGTACAGCCTGACCATGAAAACCGCCTCACTGCAGCACAACCTACAAGCATCATAAACCATGCATTCTTGCTTATGCTTACTGCTATTTATTAATTATAATATCGTCACAGAGTTCATTATACTTGGTTACAATGCACATTCCTAAATTATTAAATGTGAAATTCTGACGCCTATCACTGAAGCAGTTTTTAAACAGTGAAAAACTTCTTTCTACGTCACACGATGTCAGAGATACAAATGTAAAGAATTCCACTCTTCGTGTGGCGTGGTTTCCTTCTTACTCATTTTGAAAATTTCACACATAGCTTGATAACCAATATTTTTGTTTAGAACCTTCTGGAATTTAGCGTTCACCTTTTTGATACCTGGCACAAGAGATATCCTATTAATTGAATTAGCTAAGTCTTCTATTATGCTTATGCTCTTGGACACTTCCAAACCCAAGTTTTCTAATTGTTTAATGGTTTTGGGCAACACTACAAAATTGTTGTATACGAACTGAAGATGTTTAGATAGTTCATGCCTTATACTACACGTTGACCTTGCGTCTTGCTACACTTGCAAGGCAGTGCTTAAACAGTTTGCAGAGTATTACGTTACGTTGTTTTCGACTCTTGCTTCTAGTGGCTGTTTGCACCTTTGATGACCGTGCTGTACTTCTGACGTCATTCATACTCTGCCTCCAGCTAAACTGTATTGTATGCGAGCGCACATCCCTCCGGCCTTTAGTGTTTACTAGGTGACAAAGCCATAAGGTGTATCGGAAAGAATGAAACTGCGGAGTTGTTTACGCGTGCCTATCGCACTTACACGGCGAGACAGTGTACGTATACTCTGTTCAGATGTAATCATATATTTAGGACGGCAACATCTCATCAGCAGGCGCATGGGATCGTTCATGTGTATTGCGTTGACTGTAGCCGAGGTTTTAGTATTTCGCTGTTCTAGTAAACAAGTTAACAAGCGATCGCAGGGCTGAACAACTAAGGTCAATACGCCACGTCGCTTTGCCAGATAGTAAGTACAGTGTCCGCTCACGTTATCAGCAGTCTTCTGTTCACTTCAAGGAGGAAACGGACGATTCCCACACCATGAAATTGCATAACGTCATTCGCGCAGATCCTGGCAACGACATTCGCCAAGTCTAAGAAGTACATCAGTACACAAAACGAGGAGGGTGTGAGACGAACCTTCAACTGTTAATCTCTCACGCCACTTAGTTTACTATGGTCTGTGGGTGTGTGTGCGAGAGAGAGAGAGAGAGAGAGAGAGAGAGAGAGTCTGTGTGTAAATCATCCTTGCTGCCGCATCTAATACTTTCATGAAACGCTCTAATAGGTATTGTACATTTATCCGAACCACTTTTATTGTGTTACTGGCCTTGCGTACACACGTATAAAATGTTTATATAACCCATTCTTCCAGCTCGCTTTCTTCTGGCCGTTAGTACATTCGGGAGCGAGAAAAGTAGGGGAGTTCTATGAATTAATGATTATACTAAAGCGATTTTTATTATTGGGATCACACGAGTATAACATTTCCGAGCGTGTTGGCTCAGGCGGTAACGGCTGTCACTCAAATCTTGGTCAATCTGACTGGGTTTTCTTTGTGGTTTCCGTAAATTCCCAATGTAAATAGTGTTTAGATATTTAATACCGTGCTCCAAAATTCCAACTTAAGTTCAAGTTAAGATGAAAAATACACAGAAATAGCGAATGGTGTGTCACCTTCAAAGACAGCAATGTCGTTGCTATAGAAGGCGTAAACAAACGTTGCCACATTAGTCACACTGATAAAATTCACTCAGGTGAGTTATCGCTAGTTGTGTGCGGAGAACCAAGATTGTTTGGACCTTCAGTTGCATAGTGTGTTTTTGGCCTACTATGTTAAACATCTTATATTAAAAGATGTAGTTATGGAAGTAAAAGTTGGTGACGTGGAGGTGAACGTAGAGATAGAGGTAGACCGAGGGTTCATGGCCAGAGAGAAAGATCAGCTTACGGTGGGGGCGTCATATTGCTCAGCCAGGTTAGAGAATTTGTCTGTTCTCTTATTGAGAACAAACTACCTTTGTTTTGATAGAACGCTAGTATAGATTACATTTCCATGTTTTGGCTGCCACGTGAGATAAACCCGAACGTTTGTTTATAGGTCTCGAATATTGAGGGTTAATGGGGGGAGGGGGGGGGGGGTTGCTGTCTGCTTATTGCCAACACTGCAGCTCTGCACGTGGAGCAGCTGACATCTGTCCTGTATCTTTTAAAAATCAGACTTTCGTTTATATTACTTAACAAACAACTCTGATTCCCCTATGTTATGTTTCGAAGAAAACCACAGTACAGTTGACTGCAAAGTTTTGTGTGGTACGGTTGCATGCCATTGCCAGTGTTTTAGATGGTGAAAATTACAGCAATTTACACGAAGCAGACGAGGGAGAAATGTCGGGAATAGAAATAAAAGCAAACGAAGTGTAAACAGTTATAGAAATCGACACACTGGAAGTGTTATCATTTTCTTTGTAGTTGCTGTACTTCTATACACAGCCTCTGACTGTCGTTTCTGCTTCTGTGTGCCAGTGTTTCTGTAAAGGTGAGGAAGAGAGTCACATCTAACCTCTCGTTTAAAAATGTCATTCGTCAAGAACTAACGCGCCATCTATGCTGAATCCTTGTGTTATATCGAGAGTAGTTCGACTATGTTGATTAATAAGGGCTTATCTCGAGCATCAAAACGAATGTTTCTTCCACAGTATGAATATTTTTCACACAGTAGCCATTCAGAAATCCTTAAACACAATCAAATCAATGTTGCTGATAAATTGAAGATGAGGTTCGTAAAATCACCAATTTTGCTTTTTTTTTTTTCCCTTTCCTTTTCCTTCGAGAGACAAAGAGTGCAAGTTAAGCTGCTTAACTTAAATGCTTTGAGCCAGCCGCTTGAACTGGGACAGCGATTTTAGAGCTTTAAGAGATAAGTTTTAAAAGATCAACTTCGCTGTCAGACGTGATAATGCATTTCGCTACATTTATGCGGCCACATCTGTGAGCTGGCGGGCAGAAGAGGGGGGGGGGGGGGGGGTAAAACTTATGAAAGTGTTGGCAAGTTTCTATCGGACTTGCAAAAGAGGAAAGAGCGAGACAGAGACTGTGCTTTATTCTGCTGACAGGGTATGTGTGTATTTGTGTTCTCTGCGTTATTTGTCTAAGGATTGACGCCAGAGTAGGTACTCATTCCGCTGATCCCTAAGTAAAACTCAATATCTGCAGGCGATGTTTCCAGTCTAGCCCCAAATAGCCGTAACTGCTTTAGCATTAACGATTTCTTCAGACCCTTAAAACACCACCAATTGGATTTCCATTACCGTAACATGTGGGAGTCGTCCGTGTTTTTGTATCCAGCGGTGTTTCTTGAGCTCAGGGGAGAATAAACATTCGGGGTTGTAAACTAGCCATGCGAATAAACATCAAACGTTCGCTTTCACTCGCGTTTGGTAGCTGCAAGCTAATTTAAATCGTATTAGAACCACAAGATACCCGGACAGTAGGTCTTCAAACGATTTGGCTGGAAAAGGCGTGGTGCAGCATGTCTTTGTTTCAGTGTTGGAACTACAGAGCGAATAATTTAGCTTCTGAAATTACTATCTCCGCTGCATCTATGGCTACGGCGAAGCAAAACAAGCACGCGAGTGTTAGAACAAGCGTTCGTTTGTGCTGTAAATAACGCTGTAAAAATTATTATTAATTATTTATTTATGCCAACAAGCTTACTGCTGGTGTTTTTAAACACACAAGCCGTGTGTGGGCAATATTTAAGAGGTGGAATCAGGACTGAGAAATGCAATGCCATAGCCGGGATTTGAACCACGGATCTTTCGTTTATCGAGCAGCTGCTTTAACCACTAAGCTACCATAGCCAAGTTGCCAGTACTACATTAAATTCCCCAGCTGATTCGTACTTTTCCCGGTTAGACCACAAGGGAATCTCACATCAGAGATAAATACCCCAAAGGCGACTTGTACTTCATGTTCCGGGGTTATTAGGGGTTATTAACCCAGCGCGCATGGCAGCTCACGTCCCCAAAATATATGATAGGCATAGTACAGTTATTACTTTCTCTTCTACGTATAGTAAGTATGGAAAGTATTTTATTCCACCCAAAAATTCGATGTCGAGGTTTCACCGGAAATGTATTTTGTCCCTCCCCCTGAATCCAAAAAGAAAAATATGTTTAAATGAAGGGGTGTGTGTGTGTGTGTGTGTGTGTGTGTGTGTGTCTGTGTGTGTGTGTGTGTGTGTGTGTGTGTGTGTGTGTGTGTGTGTGTGTGTAGCATAACTCAAAACGGAAAGTCGGTCCAAAACCAAAGTTGGTATTTAATTTTAATATCTTTCAAGGATGTGAGACGAAGGTTTTGAAGAAAACTCTTCCACCCTGAAGTACCCTTTACATGGAAAATCTTGATTTTCTCAAAAATAGCTCTTAACTATTTTGATTAAAATGCCTTACATACAGACATGTATATTTTGAATTTTCTGGTTATAGTCCATGTAGCCCTATTTACTCTTGATGACTTTTCGCATAACTGGTAAACTGTAAAAGATGGACCAAATCTTACTATGCTCAAATATAAATCGCGTTAAAATACACAAGTTATGTCCATATGCATTTTTTTGTAGAGTGAACCATTTCGAAGATATTTCTTGTTATTTGTGTGAGTTTTCCAATACTTTTCTCTACTAGAAGGTCGTTATTCATTTTCTCTCTTGGCCGTGCAAAGAGAACGGAATTTAAAAGTTATAAAATATTGGACTATTGCTCAAAGCTTACTTGTATTCCAACATTCCCCTTGCACCTACAAGAAAATGAGCAATAAGATAATTTCTGCAAACGTTTATCTGGACTGACATGAAGAAGATAGAGGAATAAGAGTTTGTAAGAATGTAGTACAAGAGTTGAGAAAGTCTGTGAGTACAACACATCAGATTTGTTATAGAGAATAGTATAAATACAATACTATTATTTGCCATAGTCAACTTTAGGTCTTAATTTTTGCAAGTATCCCTTATTTTTACTTCTGTTATCCCGTATCTCCATTTTAAAGAGTTGACAATCATTACCACAACTGATATGCCAATGCAGTGGTTTTCACTACTGACTTCATCGTTCAACAGCTTATGGAACAATGATGAATGATAGTTCATGACGGCCGATTAGACCTACATTAGAATGTCGCATTTGAAAACGATTGTTGCTATTGTTGCGCTACTAGGAGAATTAAGGAAAAGTTATAGAAATGCCAGGTTTATAAATGAGGCCATTCACAATGATTTTCGTTAGTTTGAACACGAAGACTATGCCCAAACGCTAACGCCAAACCGTGCACATTCCAAGCTTTCATGATCAAACGAGAGAGAGAGACACTATCGCACTCCACATGAACATAAAACACATATGGAGTCATTTGATGAGAAATGGATTGTATTTCAAAATCATGGTTGTCTTTATGACAAAGCATAAAAAGCTGTTACTTGTTTTATACAAAATTGGGGATACCAGATTGATAACTTCGTCGAATCGTGCTGGATTCTATATAATGCAATGCTAGAACTGTGTTGGGTAACACTGAGCAGATTATAGAAATGTCCTTAAAGGATCTTTCTCTGATTCAATGGGTGAACCCACCATCGTCTACTCTTAAATTTATTTCAAATATGGTAGACCATACACACACAAGTTTGTAGTATCATAAATTGCGCTACAGCACCTTCACTTGTTGCAGCGTCCATTTTTAATCACTTGCACACTTCAATTGTTTTATTTTGATGTTGGCACTATCGTTAATGTTGATGTCATTGTGAATCGCAATGTCATACGTTCACGTCATCGTGTTAATGTGGGTGTTTGTGTATGAATGGGCTCTGAGAAGAGATTCCTTTAGCAGTGCTTGCCATGGTGGCTGGCCTATTTTCACCTGCAGCTGTGTGTTGCACAAAGTAACATTCATGTGCAAGAAGCAGGACGATGTCTCCCCTAGGCAGACTCTCCAGGTGGCATTGCGAAACAAACTTTCCGCGAAGAGCATCCTTTATTCAAGAGGAAGGCATTGCCCATTAATTTGTCTTTACACGGCTTTGTGCATCCCTTGTACTCTTCGGGCGCTTAGTATGTATAGCGCCCACTTAAAACTTGGGCAGCAGCCGTTACTCGAAACTAAGTTCATGTTATGGTACAAGCTACCGCAAACTTTATTATGCAACCTATCACATAAATTATGATTCTGCCGCGGTGGGGGAGATTTTAGTAGTGGTGGCTTCCTCGTGCTTCTCATTCTCGATTCCTAGCTTGCCTTCTGCTCGGTCAATATTACGCACGACATGTTCATCGCTATGTTAAATAATATTGGGTAGTGCTTTCTCGTGTTAGTGAGCCACTCGGCTTCATTCCATCGGTAATATGCTAATAGTGTTGTATCCAGCCGGCTGCTTCTCTGCCAAGGCATTTATTGCGAAGCCTATGTTGCCAGGCAAAGGTCCTGGTACAATGGAGCACCAAACCATTGATTCCCTTACGTATACTCGTCTTATTTCGTGCTTGTCACCTGTGTTTGATACAGTACAGTTTGGATAATTCGAACGTTTATAATTCGAAATCGTCGTTAATTTGAAGATTTTTCTTGGTCCCTTGAATTGCGTAAGGAACTAAACATGAAATTAATTATTGAAAAAGAATTTAATAGTAGTAATACTTTGTCATAAATTTCAGTAGAAAAAAGTTAATAGGGAAAACTAACGTAAATAGGGGTAGCTTAGCGAATTAAAAATCTTAATAGTTTCAATGATTTTTTAAGGGTCGCTTCAATTAGTGCAAACGGTCGCTCTTGGATTGTCTATCGAATACGTAATTTTTTTGGAGCATCTAAGCGCGTGGACCCACAAAATTATAGTAAAGCATATTTTACATGTGTAATTGTGAGTACAGTTTTATTTGGCTGGTCATTTGTTATATGTTCGACGTACGTCTCAGTGGAAATAGTGAAAAGCTTGAAACTTTCATTAAAAGACGTTATCAGAATTGGTGTCATCCTTTCAAAATAAAACCCACGCATACCCAGGGGGAGAAACCTCATAGCTTTATCGGCGACAAAGTACTGAATCAAAGAAGTTTAGAGGCATTATTAGGTGGCATGAAGCGTTGTTGCTTCAAACTGTATTATCAACGTGTGACAGACAAAATACTATGTAATTTGGCATCAAAACCGTTGCATTTACGATTGGCTAAACCTGCTTCAAACGTCACATCAACGTGAAGCAAAATAAATAATTGCTCCAAAACTCTCATAACTTCGTTCATGTGTTTATGCAAAATAGATCATCGATCCGGGGTTGTTTGTTTTGTTGGAATGCAGTTGGAGTCCTTTTTGGCGGTGGAAAAGCTTTCCTAGCTCCCGGCCTTCAGCTGCTATACCTGCTCCTACATTCCCTTGTTTAAAACACGTGCGCCTTCAGTTGTCGCTTGAGCTTCCAACTCCTGTTCAGTGTGTTGCAAATCAATTCCACTGTCTCTTAGTAAACTGCGTGTCCAGTGCAAGACTTCAACTTTTGCGGAAAAAGTCGGTCATTTAAGGAGTTGAAAAGGGTTTGAAGAAAAAAATTTAAAATCGCGAAAGAAAAGATTGTGAACTTACCCGAAGCATAAGAACACGGGCGGAAAACATCTGAATTTTGCTGTCCACAAACTGACACGCACGCGCACATCCTTTTTCCCCACAGTTCATGAGAGATCAAATTGAAACTAAATGTTACATCAACTTTGACAGCGATGTTGACAGGACACAGCAAGCTAAGGGCATACTACTACCGCTTTAAAATTACAGATAATCCAATGTACCCCTACAACTCAACAAATAGGACAAATAAGGATATAGAAGTTTAAACATAGCGTGTTGAACAAAGGCTATCAATAGCCAATTCAAAAGAAAAATATACTCTCAGTTTTTAAAAGGGAGTCTTTAGAATTTGTAAGTTCTGTTAAGTTGGATTTGGATGTACTGTCAACAAACAAGGGTAAAGGAGGATAAAGAGTGTATACACTATAGGTATATAGTTTGTTCATTAACTATAATTATGTATTCTCTGTATTCTGGAAAATCTAGCATTTAGTATGACCATTCTCAAATGGAACATTTTAATAAACTGTTTAAAACACACACACGCCTCACTCTCTTACGCAATCTCTCATTCAGTGTCTCACTCTCATTCAATCTCACTCTCTCTCACACTCACTCTCTCTCACACTCTCACTCACTCTCACACTCTCACTCACACACACACACACACACACACACACACACACACACACACACACACACACACACACTCACACACTTTTCTTTCGTCATTTAAGTTTGCCGGGTAAATACGCTAGCTTTGCCGAGTGTTATCACCTGCTTAGGTAACTCTTCATTTTCAGTAACTTCCCATGAACAGGCAAGTTTAGTATTTAGGTGTACAGGAGAGAGCTGCAAATGTATAGCCCCTAGTAGCAGAAAAAAGCTTTCGGTCGTAAGCCCATCAGCACCCAGTTTTAAGGATACAGAGCGAAAATCGGCTTGTCTGTTCTGTTTTGTTCCTGGAACTTGATCCTAATTAACACACCTTGCTGCTTGATTGCCAATATAGTATCTTGTTGCAACCACTGGAAAAAGCATGAACTACCATTTGAAGAAGGGTTCACCTTAAGTTTTAACCTCTGGGAAAGTGCAATGTATACAGCCATGCTTGGGCTCGGATTTTTAGGTAAATACATATTTTGTTTGCGTCCCAGTACTTTAAACTGAGTTTATTGTGCAGATTGTTCTGGAAGTTTGTGTGGTGGTTTATAGCATAAACATCCTTATGTATGCAAATTGATTTCATACCTCTAAAAATGTAGGAAATTCAATTTTAGTGCAGTTTCAGGGTTCTTTAATCTCGTAGCGCCATTTTGAGCATCACCCTTAAGAGTGTTGAGTTTGTGGGGTTGCAGTGTGAAAAAGCACATGTAAAATTCCATGATATTCATTTGAGCGTCATGTTGCAGTATGTAAAATCTACAATCAACTTTCTGCTCCGAGGTAGAGCCTATGTTCTAGTATGCTGGCAACAGACAGGTTATGATATTGACAATGTTATATCATCGTTTGATAACGTAATTACTGTTGCCTTTGATAATTAACTGTGCAGTGTGGAAATATCAAAGACTGTATGGAATGTGGAAACAGCTTCTGTCTGTTGTGCATATCGTTCCGTTTCACTTTATTTTTAAAATGTTATTGCAATTGTGCAGCTGTATTTTATGTGTAAGGATATATTGAAACAGATCAATGTTAAACGAGTAGACAGCATTTGCCGATGCATTTTTTTCCAGCAAATTGGCTATATCGATCAAGTAGATGTCGATATTTTGCTTTGGAACCTGTATTTAAGGCCACTGCCTTTTTTTTCCCAGGTCTCTCTTGTAGTATTGCATTCCACTCAAAATTTTAATGCTGAGATAAATGTTTTGAGGTCGCCAGAACTGGGGCCTGTATTGTGAGGCTCAGCCTACCTACAGAAAACTGTCAATTTATACTCAGCAAAATTTATTTTAACAGTTTCAATTTCAATGGGTACTATATACGGTTGTACCTGGTTTTTACGTAACCCACTTCTAAGTAATTCGTATTTATACGTAAATTTTTGTAAGTTCCGACGAAATGTTATTTAGAAACGTGTTAGCTCTTATACGTATTTAATTTCAGTGAAATACAACGGAGTTTTACGTAATTATAATGAACATGCATACGCTATTAAAGAAACTCGAGGCGTGTTTTTCTTATCTGGTAACAAAGACGCAAGCTGAGCAGGCGGCTTTCGGCCGCGGAAACCAAGGACAAAGAAGTTTATTAGAGCCTCTGGCTTTCGGCGCGACAATGTCACAGGAACAAACGAAATATTAAGATAAAATTGTGTTTACTGATTAACTGCTGTTTGTATTAATGTTTTGGTTGTTAAGTGTCGCACTGTCAAGTGATTAGTTCCAGGTTTCAGGGATTTTTGGGGTATAAAATCTTGAGAACGCTGATAACGAGCGTTGAAAAATCAATATTTCTATACCAGAACAGCAGTAGTAAGGACATTCTGTCAGTTTTTCACCCGGCTTTGCTTAAACACCGAATTATCAGCATGTGTTACCAATGCCAGTACGTCACTCAGCGAATTCATAGTTTTTCGCTGGTCGATGTAACTATCACATACTGCTACAAATAACTGGCTTTTATGAGAGAAGTAGGTCTTATATCAGGGGAAGACAACTTCGGGCCGTGTGGCGTATTTAAACGAAGAGCCAACTTATACGTTCGTGTGACGTCAGGCGAGAGCAGTGTATTGCTATGCTGCCTAGATCAGCGGCGCTTGTGTTCAGTTCCCCGTGTTTCACACTAGTATGAGACCAGGCTTCAAGATGTAGAAACATTGTCAACTACGTTTCAGGTCTTTGCGACCCCGTATTCATGTATGTTAACAATGTTTCTAGCAGGTAACAAATTGAATTGATAAATTTACAGTGCGACGATTTGCTGAAGAACAAATATAAACACAAGGAAGACTTGGCTGATTGTTATAAGAGTGTTCCTCAAACCAGATTTCTGAGCTTATATGCCCTTGTTGCACGGGTATTATGTATGTTTGGTTCCACGTATGTATGCGAAGAATTCTTTTCGGTTATCAACCTTTCTAAGTCAAAATCCCGAAGCATATTGTCAGATCACAATCCAAAATGCAGTCTTCCGTTACAAATGTGCCGTACATTACTCCCTAACATTGGCAAACTAGTTGCAGCAAAGCGAAACGACAAATGTCGGAAAATGTCCACCTAATTGTTTTATATATATAGCATAAAGCCAAAATGTAATTATAATCTGTGACAATTCCGTACCTAATTGAAACAGCATTAAAATTACGATGTCCCGTATGCCATTTCCTCTTCCCCGCTGTGACATCAGACGTTCAACTGGCTTTCACTGTGAGCATGTGAGCTGAATGAGCTGACGTCACAACAGCGTTACCTTTCTTCCCCTGTCTTATATGTTCTGAAGCCACAAAATTGAGTTCTGACCACGAGGCTTCCGTTTCTATTACCTTTGCAGGTTGTTCAACTCAACCGATAATGCCACATGGAAATCAGCAGTGCAAGAAACATTCTGAATGGATTCGCACAATTTCCAGTATAGCTCCTGTATGCTAGCAATGTTGAGCTACCAGTCTTCATGGGGGCACGTTAGCGCTGTGCAAAATAAAGATATGATGACAATCACAAAAAAGCGCGGCCGAGTAGCGTTACATCACGCTATCGTTGCGTTGGTCCTTTTATACCGAAAATTGCCAATAATATTCACTTGTCCAGGCCTCCCTCCCTCCCCCTGTAGCCGTTTCGCTCATCGGTTGCGCGTTGGTGAACCACCCCTGCCCGCCCCTCTCCACTCGCTTGGTTACCGATGACATATGAGCCTACAGTGTCCATATAAAATATGAAGCCCCGGCGCTTACGACTGACATA
Organism: Tenodera sinensis; assembly: GCA_030765045.1. Lineage (NCBI taxonomy): Eukaryota > Metazoa > Arthropoda > Insecta > Mantodea > Mantidae > Tenodera > Tenodera sinensis. The sequence goes on along the minus strand of CM060972.1, from coordinate 23,503,999 downwards.
CACATACGGGTTATGATGTCCTTCGTGGTGAGGATAAATGGTTATAATACTCGTGGCACCCCCGCTACATGACACACAATTGCCACACAGTGCGTGGTTCTAGCAAGAAGGGCATTAACGCACGCTATCTAATGTTGCTTTCGCTCGTCACCAGATAGCCATCTTAAACCTGCTATTAAATAATTCCCTCATTGACAAACACACGCATTTTCGTTCGGCGCGCAGTAATCGATGAAATACACATTTGTTATGGGCCTCGAAGAAGATGCTTGTGCTGCGATATGGAAGAAAAAAATCTGATGTGTTGCACTCACATGACTTTCTCTACTCTTGTACTAACAATTCTTACAAACTCTTATTCCTATATCTTCGTGTTAGTTGAGAAATTATCTTATTATTTCCTTGTAGACACAAGGAAAATATGGGAACACAGTAGGCTTAGTGCGATAGTCAGATCTTTTAAAGCTTTCAAATTCTTTTCTCTTTGCACGGTTAATATAAAAAAATGAATGACGATGTTCCATTTGACGGAAGTATAAGTTTTCCAAAACTCGCATAAATAACAAGGATATGGTTAACTCTATGAAAAAAGTATATTATTTCGTCATAAATTGTGTTTTTTTTTTAGCAAGATCTACTTTTTTTAATATAGCTAGATTTTGTCTATCTCTTACGGTTTACGAGTTATTCAAAAGTCATCCAGAGTAAATAGGACTACATGGGGTATAGCCAAAAAATTCAAGATATACATTTCATCTGTTATAAAAAATCTTGAACCGTGGCATTTGAATCAAAATCGGAGCCATTTTCAAGAAAATCAAAATTTTCGGAACATCAAAATAAAGGGTAGTTTAGGGTGGAGCAATTTTCTTCATAATTTTTGTGTGGTGTCCTTGACTTCAATACCAACTTGATTTTTAACCCACTTTTCGTTTTTGAGTTATGCTGTCCACACACACGCGCGCGCGCGTGGACATTTTTCTAAAAATGCCCTTTTTTGGATTCAGGGAGCCTCAAAACATATTTCCGGTGAAATCTCACCGTCGAATTTTTGGGTGGAATATAATACTTCCTCTACTTACTATACATAATAGAGAAAGAAAAAAGGTGTAGGGTTTAAAATCTCGACTATGAGCCCTGTCCATATTGCGAGTTCTGATTGTGATCTCTATTTCTCGAGTAGTTGGAATCGAGACACAGCATTTCTCTTGGTTGGTTTATAAAACGGCTAGTATATTAATTTATTACACAAATAGACAACTTTGAAGTCCTATGAAACAAACCCTACGCGTGATAGCATACATTTTACGCTTTTATGCTGCGAAACTCTATAAGTTTACATTGGTAATGTAGCTGGAATCATGTGTGTCATATATACATATAACAAACAAACTCCTAAGATCCCTGTGGGGCTAGGAACTCTTACCAATTATGGTAGGGTTAGCTCAATAGTACATACGGTTATCCGCTCCCACATTTCTTTCCACTTTACCCTGTATGTCGCCATTCTCATCCACTGCACACCCATCACTGCATTAAATTCTTGTGACCTCTGCCGCGGGCGTCCTCTGTTAACCTGGTGCATTCTGGCCACGTGGCCTCCCCAACTCCATTTGGTCCTTCTAGCATTGGTGGTTGTGCCCATTTTCTTCCTCCTCTTCCACACGATTCAGATGGTATGCATGTTACACTGGGTTTGGGATGAATGTGGTTATCGTCTTGATGTGACGAAGGGATGATATATTGAACATTTGTGAGTTCGCAAATTAAACTTCAAGACTTCCTCCACGTATAACAGATTCATTACAGCATTAATAGCTGTGACTTTGTAACAAATTGAAATGCCTATTTCTTTTATAACAGCCCTGTATAATCAAACATTGAAGGAGTTGCTGAGGTTTATTAAATTAACATTTATGGTGTTATATTTTATTTAGCTACAAAACTATTTACTTTGATAAAATACATTGTTGTCAACATGGTCCTATGTATTCGCTTACAAATCAACTCTGTTTAGAATGCGATAGAGTAATGAGGTATTTATACTGAGTGTATAATTTGTTCGCAACTAAGATTCTAACGTATTAAATCAGAATTAAAATTAATACCTGAAATCACGGTTTTTTTTTTTCTGGTACGTTGCATTATACGATTTTTGCCTCTGTCAGATCATACAAAATATCTTATCTCGCTTAGTATATGCCACATAAATTACCTACGCCTTTCATGACCGTACTTGCTCATAAATATTACCAAATCCACAATAATTTCCTACCCACAGAATACAGTTAACCTTGATTTATATCAATGGATCGGTAATGTTAATTATGAAGTAAAGTATCCTAATAAGAGACACCGGAGTATACTATGTGCTGGTATCTGCTGGAAATAACTAATATAATGCATTTGTTTGGATAGCACATTGTTTGTGTGGGCATGTAACAAGGACTTTGCAAGCTGAGAAGCACAAAACTATTGCTGTACTCTTTGAGGTCGCGAAGCTCTACGAACGTGACTTGTAAACACAATTAAATTACTTGTTGGTAATATAGGACCCATAGAAGTCGTTATAAGCTGATGTAGTAATGTCTACAATAACGTCCTTGAACATTAGCCCCCCCACGAAATTTCAGTGTATCCTAGATCCTAATAAGAGACACCACGTGGTCCCAAATAAGAGACAGCACCTTCTGCACAGGATGATATCCTGAGGTCACGTGAGAGAAAAGATGGATGCTATCGAGGCACATGAATGCTGTGATGAAGAACCTTTCACATTCCTTTTTGTTCTAAGAACGGTTATTAAGCCATTATTGTTTGCAGCGAGAATTATTTGCTAAATTATACTTTTTTAACAATATCTCTTGTTTCTTATATACTGCATACATCCATTAGTGCAGTTTCTGTGTTGATTTATACAAGTAAGAAAGTTCAAGGTGTTATCTGTTAAACGGACCCCATTTTGGAAATCCTGACTTTTTTACCTTTAATTTCAGAGGAATTTTTGTAAATAACAGATAGTTATCGATCGTTTATGATATAAGAACTGAAAATATCTACTTTTAGGAATGCAAAGCAGCATCCAGATATAAAAATATTTGTGCTGGTAGATCTGATAGTCAAATTTGGCTTATATACATGTATATATGAAGGTAGTAAGACACATTTGTGTGATAGCTATTAATTGCTTGAGCCGCAACCAAACTGAGGCACGCTTATGAGGTATTATCCAGACTAGTACACCTTGGTGATATCAAAGCTTGCGGTCAGATACCGGTGTGGTACCACGTGCTTTCTCTGGCGCTTTAGTCCTTTAGTGCAGAAGTTACCCAACAACCCCAAACATGTCACTCGTCAAAGGCCTTTGGTATTTGTTTAACATCTTTTAAGGATACGGCACGAAGATTTTAAAGAAAATTCCTCCACCCTAAACTACCGTTCACATGGAACATTTTTCGAAAATTTTCATTTTCTCGAAAACCCTAACAATTTTGATTAAAAGGCTATATATTTAATTTATTATGACAAATGAAATGTATATTTTGAATTTTCTGGCTATAGTCTATGTAGTCCTGTTTACTCTGGATGACGTTTGCCGTTCAAGAGGTCGCGAGTTCGAATCTCGCTTAGGGTAAGTTATCCGGGTAAGGTTTTTGTCCGAAGTTTTCGCTACCGTGAGAAGAGAATGTCGGGTAACTTAAAGCATCATTTCACCCATTTCATTTCATTCATTCGTCCGATATGACACAATGTTGGAGGACGTTAATTAAAAAAAAAAAAAAAAAAAAAAAAAATGACGTTTGCATAGCTGTTAGTCCATAAGAGGTATACTGTACAAAAAATGTACATCTTTGTAAAACACAATTTGCCTTTTTTTTTAATATATATATGTAATGTAATGTAAACCCCGCGCGACAGCCCACGAAGGGCCAAGGCCTACCGCCCAGCCGCTGCGTCCCCCACCTCTGCCCACTACAGGCGTCATTGGTGAGGTGCAGTACTGGAGGGTGGGACGTGGTCAGCGCCCCGAGCCCTCCCGGCCAGTTATGCGGTCTTCTCGACCTGGGGCCGCTACTTCTCCATCAAGTAGCTCCTCAATTGGTCCCCCCGGGACCTAACGAGGCTGAGTGCACCCCGTGCCAGACCTCCCAGAGGGGATAAAATCCCCATGCTGGTACCGGGGATCGAAATATATATATATATAGCAAACCATTTCGGAGATATTTCTTGTTATTTATGTGAGTTTTAGAAAACTTCAACTTTCCTCCAATAGAGCATCGTTATTCATTCTTTTATATTTTAATCGTGGAAAGAGAAGGGAGTTTGAACGCTTTAAAACATTTGACTATCGCTCAAAGCCTACTGTATTCCCATATTGCCTTGCACCTACAAGGAAATACGCAATGAGATGATTTGTACAAATGTTTATGCCAAATAGCACGACAAGAGTTTGTAACAATGGTTGGTAGAAGAGCAGAGAAAGTCATGTGAGTGCAACACATTAGATTTTGTTAATTGGAAATGTTTTCCTTTCCACGCCCGAATAAGTAGAATTTGGGAACTGTTTTGGAACGCTCGTTTTCGTGTTAACGAATTTCTACCGTAGTGGTAGACGGCGACCTGTGCCGGTATTGTACGAGGGGGTCGCTCTAACCGAAATGAAAGCGTTTGGATCTGCGAGCGATGTAAAACACAATGTTAAACGCTTATGTTCCATGTGCTGCTGCAGCACTGCAAATGGATCTGAATCGACAAAATTCCTCTTTTTTTCGTGCTTCCCACTCCCCTTTTGCCATTCCCCGTAAGTGTGATGTTTAGGTTTACGAGTATGCCTGTTTTATTTATACTGTGCTTCAGTAAAGCCATACAGGGAGCAGACATTTTATGTCGAACTTGTACCGTTGAGCAATGGCTCATAAATCACCTCTATGCGAAGATACAGTTAAATTTAACACTCCAAATGACACTATTCTCTGCCTATAGTACATAAAGGCGCAAATTCGTTTTTACAAAAATATGCTTTCAGCTTGGTGAAGTATTCCCGAAGTTTTCTTTTTGTTATTCGGAGATTTTTAAAGTATACTTATATGTTAAACTTTGAATGGACCTTTAAGCAATTACCCCGACAGACTACACGAAAGTTTTTCATTGTTGAACGTATGTTGTATTGTTGTATGACCCACTCAGAATTTTAGACTAGTTATGGCAGAAATAAACGAGATTGTTTTCCCTCAACTGAAAAACCCTGGTAAAGTTACAAATGAGCTTGTCAGTGATGTTATTTTTGTACAAATTTTTAGTTTTACATATAGAAATTGGAAACACGAAACCTGGAATATAATGAACAAGATACTTATTGTACAAGCAGTATTGTCAACCATTGTTGCATGATATGTAAACGTACACACTGCAGTATACAGTGAACTCACACAAGAGTGCGGGTCCAGGCCCAGGCACAGGCACAGGCACAGGCACAGGCACAGGCACAGGCACAGGCACAGGCACAGGCACAGGCACAGGCACAGGCACAGGCACAGGCATAGGCATAGGCTCACGCACACGTGCGTAAATTATTATGAAAGCAAATGCTGTAACTTATGTTTTCTAGTTTTTGTCAACAGAATAGTGAATTAATATTCTGTGATTGCAAACTTCCACCGTGCCCCCCCCCCCAAAAAAAAAAAAAAAAATTATATATATATCTGCCGACGTCCATGTCCATGTCTACTTAATCTACCACATACTAACGGAGGTAAATGTTTGCAGGAATACTTTTATACACTTGGTTGTAGGTACAAGTGCATACATAAAACCGAAATAATAATACTTTTTAAAGCTCTGTCTCTATATAGGCTCTTGAAGTTACGCACTCTTTCCACATCACGAGGAACAACTGAATGATGACATTTTAAAAAAAATTATAAAAGTATTCAAATTCAAATCAGCAGCAACGGATAACTCGGAAATGACCGAAGCCACAAAACATAAAGAAATAATTTGAATTTGGTTCCATTGATATGTCACATTTAACATCTAGCCCAGGGATGGGGAAGAGGGGTGACAGAAATGCAATCGAGTATTTAACCTCTCCAGGTACTGACACACTTTGAAGGACTGGCTGATTCTCTGAGGTAGAAAATAGCGGGAGGTAATCGCTGTGAGGCAGGGTTAAAGGTACGATACAGGGGAAGTGACACAATGTGTAGGTTCTCCCCATTCATTCGTTTACTATTTGTGTAACTTTGGGTTTATTTACGTTGGGTTTTCTTTATAAATATTAAATTCTCGCACAAACAGTGACGCTCTCACGCATACTTGCAGATTTTAGGGAGAATGGGAAATAGTCCTAACTAAAGAAAAATTCTCACCAGCCGAATCAAACCCTGGACATCTGTATTTAAAAGTTAGCGTGCTAACCACCAGACCACAGGGGCATCCGAAATAAATGTTGTGTTTGGAAAAAGTCTTTAGTCTCTCATATGGTTTACCATCTATATAAAAGTAAACAAAATTATTTCATAATCAGGATTAGTTTGTTGCCTGTTTCCAGAAAATTCACGGTGTACTTTGCCATTATAAACAGTGGTTTGGAGGCGGAGTTATTTTCTTGATTATTCCACTCATTCCGGATTATCATTTTTAGTTAAGTGAAGCTATTGTTCTCTACGTACATACTTTGTGATATTGGTGGATTATATTGCTGGACTGTTATTAGCTTCAGGTGTGTATAATAACAAAATTAGAGGACCATTCAAAAATGCGAGAGAGAAAAATTGACGAATATTCTACTGAGGATTTTGATATTTTAATTGAAGAGGCGGTCAACTGTAATTTTAAATATATCAGACTTACGTACTAGCGCAAGTGCGTTTATTTATATTCTTCATATGTATAATTCCTCATTTCCTTGAATTAAACGCTAAAGTTATTGTTCTCACAGCCTGCTGGATTATTTGTAGCACCAACTGTGAAAATAAATCTTAATTAAATTGTATGAAGGTTATTGTAAGTTGTTTACTTTTAAATCGCTGTTAATATTACATAAACGAATTAATATTTCGCGAAATACTGGAAACGAGTGCCACTTGAGCTTTTCATGTTTAGGATAATTTTTGTTGCACTTGGTGCTTTCAAAATTATAAGCAAAGCCACGAGTGATTGTCGAATTGTCGATAAATTCTCGAGTTACTAAGATGGAATATCTGGTGTTAATTTCGTTCAATACAGAATTTGTCAAACTTATTCCAAACATTTTTCCTGTTGTATTCTATGGTTTTCCTCTTAGAATTATTTCAGCACCGAAGCGAGAGTCAGCCATACTTGACATTTGAATAGCGGCTCTATTGCGTCGAATTACGTCAGCTGCTACGCATCTGTTGGCACAGTGCAACTAGATTCTCTAATCTGATCATAACCGAAAAGCAGAGGTAATAATGAAATGTGATAATTTTTCGCGAAGGAAGGCTTATCATTGGTTGAAATTTGAAATTGTTATGAACGTGATTGGAATAATCATATAATGTTCGTGTCGTATCTTTGGTGGAATGAAAAGCAAGCAACATATACAGGATTAGGGGTATAAGTGCGGATGTCTTGATAAACGGTAATGTAATATTGTTCATTTCATTACACTTTCCTCAGTTACCAGTCCGCACTTGTAACACCCTATATATGGTCTACCAGCTATAGGAAAGTTACAGACCAAATTAAACTAGTAAAATACGGTAGAAGTCCGACAAGGGAGCGTGGGTTGGAATGGTTTCTCGTGAGTGAGTGAGTTGTGTTTAAGGGCCCGTCGACAATTAGGTCATTAAGGTCCGGGAATGGTTTCGGAAAACATTTTTGCAAGTTAAAGCTTGATCAAAGGATTTCATGATTTAAACATTTGCGCAAGTATGTCCAAGTAACTGGCGCAGTTTAATATAACAAAAAAACATTAGTGTTTAATAGATGAATAGAATATCACCAGAGGATTGGAGCACAGGTTTCAATAAGTTGTTCATTCATAGTGGCATTAAAACGAATAAAGAATGAAGACAAATACAATGCTCTGGAAGTGAACATTTGGGGAAACAAAATACGCTTGTAGCGTGAAGGTGAATAAATTGTCGAGTTGGTGGAAAACGTCCGTGCCGTATGTTTTGGTGCCCGTGGGAACAGCGACACTTTGGCATTATTTGTGCGAGTCCTGGGGAACAATTAGCTTGTCATTGTGGTGCTTCAGATGTGTAAATAAATGTGTTATAATTTCAAGGTCATTTGTAGTCGCCAGAATTTGCCACAGAGCAGAGAAAAACGTTTTGGAAGCAATTTTAGATTGTTGTCGTTAGTTCGTTGCATTTGCAGGCATGTAAAAATAATCTGGCTACCTGCTAGTAGATTTATTTTAATGGCGTCACATTTCGTTTTGCTAGAGAGCATAAGGCATCGATTTGCATTAATGGAACTTAATGGCAATTTCCCCCTGTAAGCTGTGTCCGTATTTTATAAGCGGAAACCAGAGATTTTAAAAATGGATTTGGTAGGAAGGGTTAAATTAAGTAATATCTGCTTATTTCTGCTTTACTATAAATTAACGAATAATTTGAAACCTATTAATAGCTAATATGTAACTAAAACACTGAAACAACCTGGCATTATTACGGAATTACTGAAATAACGTGGCAAGATTGCGGAATTACAGAACACTGACGGCACTCTCTGTTTATAAGGAAAACACATGTCAGATTCGCCATATTTTGGCTTGATATATTGGATTCATTTCATCATAGTCAACCCACAACCTCTGTGAAGCAAAATTCCCCGCAAAAGACTAAAATCAAAGCCAGTGAAAATGAAAATGGCATTCGAAAGCTGTGGCGACGAAGTTTACCGAGGCACGCCAACTCGCACTGGGATATTTAAACGCCCTCCTGGAGCTTTAAAAATGGCCGATATTGAAAAAACGAAAGTGTGCCATGAAAGTACAAAGTATGAACATAATAAAAATGCAGAAAATAAAAATAAAAATTTCCGGCAATTTTAGACAAATTTCATCGATATATTGCCTTAATGGTGTCATTGGAATATTCCATTTGTTGCTGATGCGAATTATTAATTGTGCATTGGGGTATAATGTGCTCTACTTTATAAAGCAATAACTTTGCATTTTTTTTAACAATGTTAGGCATACTTTGCTAAAACAAAGTGAAGTGGAGAGAATCTAGAAGAGAAAAGCTCATCTTTTTTTTTTTTTTTTTGCTCAGAATGACAGAACTGCAGATGTTACCTGGTTCCGTGACACCCTTCAGTGTTGGTTTTCCCTTTGTATATATGTATTATTAGAACCATTACGTCTTTCTAAGCGAATGTGAGAAATTATTGCTTTCTTGGTAATTATGAAGTAAATAATTTAGTTGGGAATCGTCGGATGTACACGAAGCTGAATAAAGCGATGGTGGGTGGGTGGGTATATTTGGTAAAGTTTACGTCGTTTCTCAGTTTAATTACTTTCCTTTATGACGCTTGGCCCTCAGTGAGATAGCAGCCCTTTTGATCCGGGTAGAATAAAATCATTTGAATCGCTCGGAAAGCTTCCTTCATTGCTGTTTTCGAGATAAAGTTGATTGAATATCTGCCTTGGAAATCATGTGATGCCGTCTTTGAAAGCTGTGCAGCTGTAGAAATAGCAAGCTACAAGAATAGAAGATGAACATTGGTTGACTTTGCTGCATCTTTTAAAGCTATGCTCAATGCCCCTTTTTAATTTCTCTGCTGGAAAGTAGGGGAAGCATTGTATTCCACCCAAAAATTCTATGTCGAGATTTCACCGGAAATATGTTTTGAGACCCCCTGAATTAAAAAAAAAAGCATTTTTAGAAAAAGATCCGTGTGTGTGTCTGTCTGGACAGCATAACTCATAAACGAAAAGTCGGTTAAAAACCAAAGTTGGTATTTAAGTTTATTGTCTTTAAAGGATGCGACACGAAGATTTTGAAGAAAATAGCCGCACCCTAAACTACCCTTTACATGGAAAATTTTTATATTCTTGAAAATGGCCCTAACGATTTTGATTAAAATGTCATATGTTTGAGATATTTTTATGGCAAATGAAATGTATATCTTGCATTTTCTGGTTTCTGGTTCTGTAGTCGTAGTTATTCTGGACGACTTTTTGCATAACTGGTAAACCGTTAGATAGACCAAATCATACTATACATATGTAGATCTTGCTAAAATACACCATTTATGTCTAAATAAATTTTCTTGTAGGCTGAACCCTTTCGGAGATATTCCTTGTTATGTGTGTGAGTTTCGGAAAACTTAGAACTTTCGTGAAATGGATCATCGTTGTTCATTTTTTTATATCTTAAGTGTGCAAATAGAACGGAATCTCAAAGCTTTAAGACATTTGACTATTGCACAAAGCCTACTGTATTCTAATATTCCCCCTGCACCTACAAGGAAATAAGCAATAAAATAAGTTGTAGAAATGTTTATCTCAACTAACACGAAGAAGATATAGGAATAAGGGTTTGTGAGAATGGTTAGTACAAGAGTAGAGAAAGTCATGTGAGTGCAACACATCAGATTTTTTAAGGTTACATTAACGATCTCTTATCTCCATTTCACATACAAGCAAATAGACAATAAATCATTGCTACAAATGTTAATCTCTTAACTGGATATAAAAGTAGGCTGTTAGAGTAGTTCGTTGAAGAAAGAGTAGAAATTGACATCCATTTTAACCTGTTGTATGTATTGCCTTCTATGAAATGCACAAACAGTAACTCAAGTTTGTCGCCATTGAGTTGAAGTAGATAGGAAGAGTAAACCTCGTTGAGAATAGTTTTTGGAAGGGTAGAAGTGGTAAATCAGTTTATTTTTCCTCGTGATCACGCATAGTACGGGATATCAAAAATGTATAGCAAACTAATAAGTTTAGTATTTCTTCGTATTGTGACCCGCCAAGCTTGGCAACGAAAGACAACAGTAATTAAAGGATAAAGATAAGAATGATCGCTTGTTTGGGAGGAGTTTATCACTTGCGCACCGTGACGTTTTCATTGCAGCATGCAATTGTCTTGTTGGCTCGATGCTTTGATGTGATTCGCATGGTAGGCAATAATCGCTTGCATAGCCTGTAAACTCGACGTTTGAGAGATGTACAAAAAACGGGTGGCGTTAATAAGAGCGGGTAAGCACCGGGTAAATGTTGGCTTTAGTGCGCGGGGTGATGGGCTGCCGACACGATTTGATTGGATGAGACGTCGTGATCAAGCGCCTGATTGGGTAATTGGGCGGGTGTACGTCGCTCGCATCCTGCTGCGAGGGAGAAGTCTTCGTCGGGCCTAAATGAGAACGAAATCTTCCATCCATCCATCCCTACTAGCAGCGACTAAGGCAAGAAAAAATGAAGCACAGAAGGGAGACTCGTAGAAAGTAGGAAATTTGCTTTTACTCCACCTCACTTGTATTTGAGAAAGTCTGCAATATGATATTTTATGGGAAAGGAAAGAAGGGTGCTCCTTAATATGGTAATTCCTGCCAAAGATTTGCTATTCCCAATGAGAGCGGTTTTAAAGTGAAAATTAATGACAAAAAATCTGATATGTTGCACTCACATGACTTTCTCTACTCTTGTATCTAAGAAATGTTTATAGACCTCCAGCAACTGTTATACCGTCGATCGTTAAGATTGTCAAATCAATATAACCGAAACCAAGTGCCCCAAACTCCTGAACCTGTTATACCAAGAACAATTACGTAGAACAGAGAAATATTTCATTGGATCACTGGACGACAACTGTAAGCAGAAAGGAGAAGAACGAGGCCAAAACGACAGCCTGATGAGACTTGGACAGCCTACCAGAGACGAATAGCAGCGGCTAGGGAACAATAAATTGCATGAATACTATGAGATTCCATATAACTTTAAAATATCACTAATTTTCCTTATTGTTATTTAGTTCAATTTAGGTTAGTAACTTCTGCACATTCTATTGTGAACAAATTGTAATAAATAAGTTTAAATAAATCAAAATATCCGCACACTACGTCCAGGTATAAGAAATTACGTATCTGGACATAGCTGGCAGATATTATTTTATTTATTTATTTATTTATTTATTTTTTTCTACTCTTGTACTAACCATTCTTACAAACTCTTATTCTTCTATCTTCCTGGTGTTAGTTGAGATAAACATTTGCAGAAATTACTTTTTTTCCGTATTTCCTTGTAGGTGTAAGGGGAATATGGGAATACAATAGGGAATGAGCTATACTCAATTCTTTTAAAGCTTTGAGATTCTGCTCTCTCTGCACGGCTAAGATACAAAAAATGAATAACAGTCTTCAATTTGACGAAAGTTTAAGTACTTCAAAACTCACAAATAGCGAGGAATATCTCCGGAATGGTTCACTCCAAAAAAAAAAAAAAAAAAAAAAAAAAAAAAAAAAAGAGGACATCAATTGTGTTTTTTTTTTAACGAGACCTACATTTTTGTATAGTAAGACTTCGTCTGTCTCTTATGGCTTATCAGTTATGCAAACGTCTGTCAAGAGTAAACAGGATTATGTGGGCTGTAGCTAGAAAATTCGAAACACACATTTCATTTGCCATAAAAATATTTTGAACATGTGGTAGTGTAATTAAAATCGTTAGAGCCATTTCGAGAAAGTTATAATTTTCCATGTAAAGGGTAGTTTAGGGTGGATCAATTTTCTTCATAAAATTTCAAATGTGTTGAACGGGCAACATGACAAAAATATTGTGGAGTGACATTCCATGCTGAGTTACGTCATGTGACATGGAGCGAATATTTTCGAAATTCCAAATACTTCTTCGTGAGAACAGTCAATCTTTCGGGATGGAAGCATGTGGTCGTATACTGTAACTGCATTACCTGGTGATCCCTTCCAGGAATAAGTTCTGGTGAATACCACACACAGTTTTATATTACCTCATTCATTCAGACGTTTAAAAACTATTGTATTTATTTTGGCATATTTTTGTCATTTTCAGTACACAAGAAATAAATATTTCCCAAACTTTTAGCACCTAAAAATCCGAGTGTTAATGATCGGAAACGCGTATTTGCATTAATTTGCCATCGAGTCGTATCACTTACAAGTTGTATGTTCCACGATTATTAGCGTTTTCCGAGGCCACGGTCTAGGAGGAGCTGTTGGGGCGTGGATATCATTGCATATTCAGGAACATCATGCATATTAGAAAGGGGCTTTCATCAAAATTGCATGCTCCCGAACTCATTTCGAATTTAAATGACAAAGATAAACACATGCATTAATGCTGGCATTAATTTCGGAGTTGCTCCTGGAGTGCCGAGATTGGTGTCGAGCTCGCCGCATTAGTGTTTCTTGTTTTAATATTATTTAGTGCGTTCCCACGAGCATTATTTGTAGAGGAAAACATTGCCATCTAGCAAAATCCTTTGCTCTCCCATTCCTCTAGACTGGGGTAATACATAATATAGGACATAGTGAACGCACGTACGCACATGCATACATCTAGCACTCAATCATCTCCATGTTGACGCTGTAGCTGAAGTAGCATTGCGCCCCCCCCCCCCCTACTACCATTCCTCGTAGCTTACACTTCACTTCGCTCCCTCGACAGAATTTGCAAGTCAGATGGCTGTCCTCCGTCCGTCCGTCCATCCGGCCGTAATTCCGCTACCTCCAACTCTTTCACAGCTTTGCAAACGTAGGGGTAGTTGATGATTTTGGAATGAAAATGGGATGTTTAAAATATGGACTACTGTGTAAAGTCGCCGCACAGTTTCTGAGTTGCATGCTTTGATGTGATTTCCAGGTAATTATCATAAGACTAATTTGGGCAAGATTACTGAAGTTTCTGCAACGATAGAGCTGGTTGTCAACCAGCTATGAGTCATTCTCTGAAGATGCCCAACGCAGTCTTGGGGGAAACGTCAGAAAATGCATCGACTGGACCACGGCCTACAAGCCCTAAATCTACCATCTATTGGATTTCTGCAACGATGTCTCCATAGTTGTCCCAAAGCAAACAGAGAAGGGGCAAGCTACTGTTCAAGGGATAAAATTGATCAGCGATTGAATACTTTTATGGCAAGTTAGCTCTGCCTGAAGAGGCATTATTACCGAGCAGGATGGATCAGGCGGTTTGATCCACGCGGGCGAGCTTCGTGACCCATGGGTGTTTCCCTGGGTCGCCAGGCGAACACTAGGAGGATTTCCATATTCCAAATTCCTCACCTTCCATTTCGTTACGTTACCATTAGGTTTCTTTCAGGGTTGGAAGCGTCGGCAGCACGGCAAGGAGAACAAATGCGCTCCGGAAACTTCGTCCCGTCTCTCATACTACTTCATTCTCATATTCATCTGCACGCATGTTACGCAACGTTCATAACGCATCTTGAGCCATAAAGCTGTCTTAAATGAAGGTTTTATACATCCCCCAAGGAAATGTTTAATGCAGATACATAAACAAAAAGTTTCAAACTTTGTGGAGTTTGATTCCAAGTCGCATTGTAACACAGTCTGTTAAATACTTCGTTTTTCTTTTGAGTGCACCATTTCCGAGATGCTTTTTTTTCTTATTTGCTTGAACAAGCCAATACTTACGCTTTTTCAAATAGGAAAATGTTATTCGTTTTTTTTTTTTTATCGCTTGGCCTTGCAAAGAGAATGGGATTTTAAAGGCATCGCATAGCAACCAGTCCTTAAAACACCCTACTATCGCTTGAAGCCTACTGTGTTCCCATATTCCCCTTGCACCTACAAGAAAATTAGCAATAAGAAACTTCCTGAAAATGCTTTAATCGATTAAGAAATAGATAGGGAAATAGTCATTTGTAAGAATAGTGTGTATGAGTTAGTATAGCTCTGCATATACAGGGTACAAGTGAAATTATCCGCCGGACTTCAACAGCGAATTTTTCATGTTGTGAATAACAAAGTCTAATACCAAAATGTTCCAAAGTTTATAGTTTTCTAGAAAAACTATTTTCATAAAAGAAATATCAGCTGGCTGAAAAATTATTCATTGAAGGTTCTTGATTTATAGCTATATTCATAGAAAATTGAATAAACAACTTTTTCCTTTGGCGTATTTCAATAGATTCAACGGTTTTTGTGTAAATTAAATTTAAAAACCCCACAATTTATTGAAACAAAAAGGCAACAAATTGCGAGTTCTTTTAAATTTAATTTACACAAAAACCGTTGAATCTATTGAAATACGCCATAAGAAAAACTTGTTGCCTATTCAATTTTCTATGAACATAGCCATAAATCAAGAACCTTCAGTCAATAATAATTCAGTCACGTGATTTTTTTGATAAAAATACTTTTTCCAGAAAACAAACTTTTTAACATTTTGGTATTAGACTAGCTTGTTTTTCACAACATGAGAAATTCGCTGTCTGGCGGATAATTTCTCTTCCATCCTGTATTTGCGAATAGGGATTCTCCAAATTGAATTATATTAAAGCCTGTATCGCAATAGCTTCCATGACGACCACTTGGTGTATGTTCTAAGGCTATGGAGTTTGACTTTGTCGCCAAGTGTCGATTTCTTAAACGTAAGCAGTATCAAAGAAGTCGGTAATGAAGAGATGTGTATCGCGTAGTATTTGGAGGTGCTTTCGTAAGTCAAACACAACCTACATGTGACCAGCTTGCCACTACTACACAATGCACAGCTGGGGGTTAAAGGGAGGTAAAGTCCACACATAGTGGAAGGAGGTAAACCCAAACTCTCCTCTCTTGCAAACGTTGAACGTCGCTAATCCTGCCTTCGGTAACTATGTTTACTCTTGAGAAAGCGCAGAGGATAATGTGGACATATGTGATCCATTTTGGCTTTTTCAAGCGGGAATAGTATATTGCGAAATATTTTACCAGAAGTCAGACTTGATCATCAGCGCTGAGACGCCGAGAAAAATGACTGAAAGCGAGTTTGTGGGACGACTTGTAAAAAGGGCAAAGAGCAACAGAATTAGGAAGCGAAATGGTGTTAGTGCTTTGGTACGTCACGGGGATTAAAGTTGTCACAATGATTTATCAAGGGCAGAGGACTAGTGATGCAGTAGCTACAAGGTACATTGATAACTGTACCGTAGGGGTTAATTCATCAATTAAGGTAGAGAGGGAAAGCCTCGATAGGGGTTATCTGGCTTCCCTTCCGAAAAGGAAACCTACATTTCACGTGTCATAAATTAGAAACCACCTTCATTAGCACCGGATAGGGTTTAGCTTTCCGGAAGCAAATTCCGCGAATGCAACTAACATATACGTGAAGCGCACAAAGTTTATCCCGTTGGTGCATACGAACATAGTAATTTAGAAGATTCTAGAATTCACGGAATAATTATGTAAAGTGGTAATTGCTCTTTCTTACAAGTGTGTAGGACAAGGAAATGAAGTTATTTAAATTTTATAAAAATCCTTTTTTGGTTATCCTTTCTGATACATTGAATATTCATCTGTCTTTCAAGATAAGCTGTTTGGTGCGTTCTTGGTAACACAGGTATTGAGTTGTATATACAGATACACAGGGTGTTTAAAAAAACTGTGCTATATTGCAACAGGAGTTGGGATTGGTCAAAACTAGAATAATTGTTCCTATAAACATATGTCCTAAAACAAATTCGTGTTGAGATATGATCCATTTTACTTGTGTTGAGTTTTTACACACTTCATCCAACAAGCAAGCTCCAGGAACACTTTACTCTCACAAACGTTTAAGAGAACAATTGTTGGTAAGCATTCAACACCAAAGAGGAGTTCTGATGATTTCTGCCATTTTGTCCTCTGGTAACATCTACATGTTATGTCGATATTACTAAAGAGCATCCTCCAAATAGTTACTATACATCCATACACAAGATTCAGCTCTTTGAACACAGTTGGCTGCTCTCCTATTGGGGCACATATATTGGTCACACGCTCTTGTAACATATGCATATTGTCGGTGGGTTTGGCATACATCAATGTCTTTAAATGTCCCCATAGTCAGAAATACAAGGGACTGATCTCCGGCGAACGGGGAGGTCATGTTACTGGACCTCCTCGACCAATCCATCGTCCATTAAATGTTGCACGACACGTACAAAATGAGGTGGTGCCCCATCATGCAGAAACCACATGTGTCGTCTTTCTACACGCACAATGTCCTCCCAAAGCACCGGTAACTCGATGATACACAGCTTCTGTTAATCTGTTCGTCATAATGCATGTTTCCAGGTGTCTCAGGCACAGTTTCTGTCTACACATATTTTGTCGTCAAATATTGACTTCTTAAACGTAAGCAGTACCAAAGAAGTCGCTAATGAACAAGTGTTTATCTAATAAGATTTGAACGTGTTTTTGTAAATCATACGCTACATAATGTAACCAAATCGCCACTGCAACGCAGTGCACAAGAGTGGTAAAGTGCGCGTATAATGGAAGGAGATAAATCCGACCCCCCGTCTGTCGCAAATGTTGCTGATGTAATGCTGGGGTGCATTATTTCATACCATGCTTTCCTTCATTTCCATCGTTTCCCTTCATTCTATTTCCTTATCACCTTTCAGGCGTGTAGTGTTGGCAGTGCCGAGCAGATGGCACGGATGACTGCAAATGGTAACTGCTGTTCTCGGCGCTAGGTGACGTTTGACCGGCCTTGTCCTCCGTCGGGGGACTCGCAATGCTTGGCGGGGCCTGGCGCCGGGATGAAGAAACCTCGGCACTTGTTATGGCTTTAGAATATACGCTTCCTGTTTACCTTTGAGCGCTCTTGTTTAGGTAAAGGACGTGAACTAGATATGCATTGAGCAGTGATGTGATTATGCACACTCACTTCCAAGTAAAATCTTTGAACGTGTATTGGATGTTATTATGTTTTTTCCCTCTGTTGTGTATCGCGATATTAACATTGTTATTGTAATGAAAATGTTTATAATAGCGTGGCTAATATTTGCTCGTCGTGTTGGAAGACGAAACTAGAAGGGTTAACAAAGTGTGCAATGCTCCCATCAGATAATATCGTGTTAAAGCCGTGGAACAGAAAACGCTGTCTTGGAGGATTTAGCCAGCGAAAGCATTATAAGCAAAGAAATCTTTGCTTAAACATTTATGAGTCTCTCACCACATACACACAGACTGGTGAAGGAAGTTCGTTTCATTCTCTTTTCTCTCTGCACTGTTCAAACAAGGGCGCAGAAAGCTCTCTGAATTTGGAATTTCATTGTTATTTTCTTTTCGCATGTTTAAAATTCTGTTCCTTCAACTTCTTAGGCAAGAAAGGAGCAACTTTTATCCCTGAGTGGGATTCTCGGTTTATTGCTTTAGCATAATTCCTCTGTTCTAATAATTCCCCGTTCTTAGGATGCACTGGGCATAATATATTTCTCTCACACCCTTCAAGAATGCCACGATAATAATCCCACAGTAGATAACGCCTCGATCTCCCGTTTTCACCCAGTTCGCAGGAAGGGAAACAAGCTTTACTTGCATGAAGTAAGAGTTCAACTTTTCGAGAAAGGGGAATATGCGTTTGTTTTATGGCATTTACTTCATTTTTGATCTCCCCATGTGAAGGAACGTGGTAGAGAGCAGATTCTAACATAAACTGTTCATAAATTCTCAGCCCTGAACCCAATAGTTGTCATTTTTACTTTCTCTACTACGTATAGTCAGTAGAGGAAGTACTGTATTCCACCCAAAAATTGGATGTGGAGATTGCACTAGAAATATATGTTTTGAGGCCCCAAAAATGAATTTAAAAAAAGAAAGAAAAAAAAACATTTTTAGAAAAAGGTCCGTGTGTGTGTGTGTGTGTGTGTGTGTGTGTGTGTGTGTGTGTGTGTGTGTGTATGTCAGTCTGTGGACAGCATAACTCAAAAACGAAAAGTCGGTTGAAAACCAAAGTTGGTATTTAAGTTTAATGTCTTTCAAGGATGCGACAAGAAGATGAAAATTGGTCCACCCTAAACTACCCTTTCCATGGAAAATTTTTCGAAAATTTTGCCTTTCTTGGAAATGACCAACGATTTGATTAAAATGACATGTTTTAAGATATTTTTATGAAAAGTGAAACATTTTACATTTTCTCGCTATAGCTTACTCTGAATGACTTTTGAATAACTAGCAAACCGTACCAAAAATGTTGATCTCGCTGAAACACAATTTGTTTTTATTTGTTAGCCATGCAAAAAGAACGGAGTCTCGAAGCTTTAAAAGATTTGACTATCGCTCAAAGCCCACTGTATTCCTATATTCCCCTTGTACCTACAAGGAAATAAGCAATAAGATAGCTTCTGCAAATGTTTATCTCAACTAACACGAAGAAGATATAGGAATAAGAGTTTGTAAGAATGGTTAGTACAAGAGTAGAGAAAGTTATGTGAGTGCAACACATCAGATTTTTATTAGTTCGACTTTGTAATTCATGTGATTTAAAGGCGATTCACTTTCTAAATACTTTGTCACAATGCAATCTTGTATGGATAAGTAAAGGCAAAATATTTGATCATTACTTTAAACAAACTGAAATACCCTACGTTGCCCGTGGTTTGACGATTTCATCCTTACAACTCTTAGACTTCGATACTATAAAGAACCCAAAATAAATAAATTAAAACACCGGGAAAATAATATGTAAAAGTACTGTTCAACAACCTCAAATACCACACGAATAGAAGCAAGTAGAGAAAGTTGTGTGAATGTAATGCGTTGCGTTTCAATTTCAAACATATCAATAATTGTTAGTAGATGAGAGAGTAGAGAAAATCATGTCAGTGTAATGTGTTGCATTTCTATTTCAGTCATAGAACATTTTATGAATTGTATGTTGGCTTGATCTGTTATATGATCACTGCACAGAGGAGCCCAGGTAAAGTTTCGGCAACAACGTTGTAGACAACTTGCTGCATAACTTACATTCAATGTTGTCACCATTTGTAGTAAAATATTCACTCCCAAATTATTGTACAAGCTCAGCAATAAGTGAATATGTCAATGTTCGTCCTGGAGCCTTTTTTCTGTGTGGCACGCACTCGAGAAACACTATGCAGTGTAGACACTATGCCAGTTTGTGATGTCACTGTACTCGCGCAATGACGCGCTCATGGGGAGATAACTTGCGATCGCCTCATTTCGTGATTTTCCTATAGGTACAACGGGAACAAGAGAATCAGACAATACAGCGTTCTGGTGGTGACTGCGAGAAACTTCATGATTAAAATGTTTTTTTAATCACATTTTTAATTGTGCTAATCTACGTATATCATCTGTTCGAAGTGGGAGAAATAACAGTAAAATGTGAAGTTGCAAAATGGCCATGATGATCTAACAAGAAATCCAAAAATATAACTCCAAAAACTGCTGGGGAATAAGAACACATGGCAAATAAAACCCAGTATTTTTATCCGGAAGAAGCAGGTATTTTGTAAGTCTCGTCTTCGGACCATCGAAAAGAAGAGGATTTTCCTTCAAGCCTTTGTTATGATTGAACAAGATTTGCAACACAGAGATTATCACAGTTGACAATTAGTGCAATAGTAAGTATATACATATTTGATGTATAAAATTGAAAATTTAGAATCTGCTTCGGAATGAAATTTGATATTAGTTGTAAACATTAGGGGTAGGTCCTTCAACGTAGACTTAGATTGGAGAGGGATTGTTTTTGAAGCAGCAAAAAATGCTTGTGCTAAAAGATACTTGCTAGGTTTAGAACGGCTTCTACCCAGAAACCCAATAAAACCTCTGGAAAAGTCTGAAGTGCTATTACAACATACAAGGCAAAAAGAGGCTAAATTTAGTTGTTTTTTTTTCTTTCTCTTTTCATGTTTCATCGGGCCTTTCAGGATTCTCAATTTAATTAAGCATCATCGTTAATTGTTATGCAATTCTGAAATATTTTAAAATATTTGAATAAATCTAATTTCTCGTTTTTATCTTAAAGGGGAACGTAGTTAAAAAAATCATCTCGAAAAAGTATTTATAATCTTATATTTTCTAACTTAAACAAGTGAAATTAGGTGCAATAATACCTAACCTTTTTTACATACTGTGTAATTGTTTCAGAATCTTTTGATGCCTTGAGTTGCATTATACTTTTTGCTATCTGAAAAACAGTAAGGTGCATTTGCTCAAAAAATATTTTATATATTTAATTGAAACTTTTTATGAGTTATCTTGAATATACAACACATAACCTAGTGGAACAGAATTTTATGTGTTATCGCTTTTGAAATAAAAGGTGTTACTTATAATTCTTGAAAATCCATTCGAGTAAAGTCTCCCCAAGTTTAGCCTCTCTCTCTCCCTCTTTTTTAATTATGTTCCAGTGGATTATGTAGTACATTGTAGTAGTTTTGGAGAAAATGCGCGTTTAAGATGTCAGTTGAGTTAAAGATTTACTTTGATTTTTATTGTTGTAGAGGTGCTTCAAAAGTAAACACTTAAAAACAAAGTGACCTCAATTGTTAACGAATTTTGCCATCTTGTTCACAGCCTTCTAAAAGAGCATAAACAAGAAACTGACGGTCGAAACACAAGTATAAAAATCGTGTGTTGCACTCACATGACTTTCTCTACACTTGTACTAACCATTCTTACAAACGCATATTCGTATATATTCTTCGTGTTAGTTGAAATAATCATTTGCAGTACGACGGGCCCGTAAACCCCACTACTCACTCACTCATTTGCAGTAATTATCTTATTGTTTATCTGCTGGTAGGTACGTAGAGAATATGTGAATACAGTAGGTTTTGAGTGACAGTCAAATCTTTTAAAGCTTTCAAATTCCTTTCTCTATGCACGGTTAATTTACATATTAAGTTTAATAAGGATGTTCCTTGACAGAAATTAGGTTCTTCAGAACTCACCAAATAAGGCATATCACCGAAACAGTTCACTTTATTAAAAATATATTTTAGATAAATTGTGTATTTTGGCAAAATCTACATTTTTTTTGTATAGTAAGATTTGGTCTATCTCTCAAGTTTTACCAGTTATGCAAAAGCCTCCACGGTAAATAGGACTTAATGGGCTATAGCCAGAAAATGCAAGATATACATTTCATTTGTCATAAAAATATCTCAAACATTTGGCATTTTAATCAAAAACATTAGAGCTACTTTCAAGGAAATAGATATTTTCGAAAAAATTTCTCTTCAAAATCTTCGTGTCGCATCCTTGAAAGACATTAAACCTAATACCAACTTCGGTTCTTAACCGACTTTTCGTTTTTGAGTTATGATGTCCACAAACTGAGACACACACACACACACACACACACACACACACACACACACACACACACACACACACACACACACACGGACCTTTTTCTAAAAATCTTTTCTTAGGATTCAGGGGACCCAAAAAATATATTTCCGGTGAAATCTCGATATGGAATTTTTGAGTTGAATACAACACTTCCTCTACATTACTAAACGTAGTAGAAAGTAAAAATGGCTACCTTTTAAAGAGAAATTAAAAAGGAGTTGTGGAACGGTAACATTCATTGCTATTTGAATTGTTTGTTAATACTTAAGTCATGATAAAAGCGTGAAATCAGCAATGCTTTAAATTGTTTTTAATGGAAAGAGAAAATGTAATTTTTAAATAATTTTGCCTACATCTTACCCTTTAAGAAAACTGTGCATACGTAGTGTCAAAAGGAAATAACTTAACACATGGATTGATGTATTATCAGAAGCAAGAGTCTATTTAACAAGGCGCTATTGTTGTACCTTCAAAATGCTGGGAAAATATGCAGCCCCTGTTTCATGCCGTATTTCAAGGGGATGCTTTCCTTGATGAGGAGCAACTGCAACTTGTGAGCCCTCTCTTCCCCCACCATTCAGATTTTCTGAAGCCCTCTTACTTTTCCTTATTTTTTGCTTCCCCAGCTCTACACGTAAAGTCGTGGTATTTTTCATTTTGAGATGGTTATACGCTGTTGAAACGTTTGAAAATGCTTTGTATACACAGCTCGCACATACACGATGCGAACGAAATAGGAATGGCATTTGAAAGTGCAGAAATCTGCGTGGCTGGTTGCGTTTGTAGAGGCTACGGCAGGTTTCCTTTACTGCTGTTGCCACTTAAAATCTTCAGGACCAGGAATGCATGAACCTAGACGCTGCAAGTGTCAGAAGTCACCCAGTTATCCTTGGCATCATGAATCACCGGGGATAGAATATCAGTCAGTTCCCCTTTATTAACTTTGAGCTCATTAAAAAAGCAATATGTTTAACCCTAGAAATGCCAAGAATTATTACATGTCTGAGCAGTTTTTAAAATAAATTTATTTTAAAATTGGGTATTATTATCTTACATTTTTTACACGAATCACATTATACCGACAGGGAAGTACTTTATCAGCACCTTGACATTTCATTATTTCTCAAAAAGACCAACAATGAAACCGAAACAATTACAAAATCAAAAAATTCAGACAGAATTTACAACAGTGAATAAGGTGGGCATTAAGTCCCCCCCACCCCCTCTTCTGGTAATACTAGGGTTAAGGTGTCGAATATTATACTTGAATTACCGTTTCTTAACAAAGAATTGATCCACAGTATTCTGTTTTAAACATGTGTGGCGTTTGAACGAAGTACAATTGTACAATTGATGTAGGAACCGTACATTGAATCAAACTAAAAAGCGAATATTTGGCGTACATATAGTTTCGTTCTTGCCATCACAGTTAAATTTATTATACAATGTGAGCGTTAAATTTAAAAAAGTGTAGAAATCTGATCCATATAAACGAGGCTTTACTGTATATTTATTACCGATGTACCAAGGGATGTTTTCAATGGTTCGTAACATTTTGAACTAAAACATTCAAATATCTTGAAATTGGGGTTGTTTGCTGTACCCAATAATTGAATTCCATGGGTATGTCCACAATGGATTTAAGGCTAGGTTTCTTGTAATTGTGATCTAGGTCCAAGAAACAAGTGCATTTTGCTGTATGAGGAAACATATCTTATTAAGCAGTTAATTACAACCTGATTAGATTGCAGTAATACGTTGTGCAAAACCGACTTTATTTCCGACCTGGAAGGCCGTTCTCGGTACTAGCAACATTGCTTGGCTTCAACTTCAAGAGGAGTTATTCGGTGAGAAATCGAAAGGGTGTTGCCGAATCTATTTTTTCTGGATTTTACCCCTTTTAATAAGTACTTAGCCGAATGGTTTATCAACTTGGCTCATGAATTTTGTATCCGTTTACTGAGTACGAGATTAATACACCAGTACAGTATTTGCCTATTGGCACGTAAAACTGCATGTAAATATTAAAAAAAAATTAAAGTTAAAAATAATGTAATTTTACAGGTATAGACAATGTTTCAAGTTTATGCCCAACCTTATGAGAAAGAGAACGAGGATTTTTCTGCACCTGCTGATTTCTGTACTCTCTCCTGATATTACTTGGGAGTCGTTGCTAAAGGAGAGGGCGTTCATTTCGTTGAAGTTAACATGCCTTAAGGGTTACATACCTTCCGTATTAAGACACCACAACGAATTGGAACGAATTGTCAGTACCATTCGTTCTCAGGCTTAGATGCTCTGCAGCGTCCAAACTGTGCATTTCCGGACAGAGGGTTCCTTCTTGAAAATCGATGCTTCCTATTCCAACATACTAAAGCTTTGTCGGTGTTTTTTGGGACACAACACGCGCATGCTCTCTTTTTTTTTTTTTTTTTTTTTTTTTTTTTTTTTTTTTTTTTTAAATGTTTTCTTGAGAATTTTCGGCTTAATTGCCCCTCAAGTTTAGGATTTGAACTTACCTAAAATTGCACGAGACATTAACTAAGTTAAATTTTCGTATCCTACATCGGAAGACCAATTTAATAGACTGCATAATTGATCGTTATGTTAAATTTAGTATTAACTGTTGTTTTTGCTTTATTTTTCCTACAGATGTAATGGGAAATAAAAACAATTACGGAGGCGAAGAATCACACACTTGAGCTAATTTTGATGGTTAATGTTTGAGAGTTAGCGTGAAAGCAAAGTTTTCTAGTGGTGGAGCGAGCGTGTTGCTGTAGCCAAGTTGTAAGTGCAATACATCTTGAGTTCGTCATGAAGGCGGATCGATAAGCACGTGGGATTTGCTGTAGCTTTAAACTTGGCTTCTAGCATGAAGTTGGGCAGGCAGACAGGCAGGTAACTGGAAAAGTTGCCCAGCGCGCTTCAAGTGTTTGCAATGATTATGTCGTCGTCGTCGTATATCCAGAGATAAACAATCATGATTGATTTACCTACTTCAGGTTCCAGCTACGTCTGGATGTGTTTTGATGCTGTCAGAGAAGTACTATCCAGTAAAAAGGTGGTTAGGCGGTAGAGGAAAATGCGTTTTTTACTTTCTTTACTACGTTGTGAAAGTGTTGTATTCGACCCAAAATTTCGATGTCGAGATTTCACCGGGAATGTGTTTTGAGGCTCCCTGAATCCCAAAAAGCACTGCGTGCGCGTGTGTGTGTCTTGTCTGTGTGTGAAAAGCATAATTCAAAAACGAAAAGTTGGTTAAAAACCAAAGTTTGCTATTTAAGTTACATCTTTCAAGGATGCGACGCGAAGATTTTGAAGAAAATTCCTCCACCCTAAAGTACCCTTTACATGGAAATTTTTTCTAAAAAAAAAAAAAAAAATGACTAGTGCTGATATAAAATGCCTTATATGTAAGATACTTTTGTGGCAAATGAAATTTATATTTTGAATTTTCTGGCTATAGCCTATGTAGTCCTGTTTACTCTTGACTTTTGTATAACTGGCAAGCTGTAAGAGATAGACGAAATCGTACTGTACAAAAACTGTAGATCAGATATGTCCAAATGCCTTTTTGTGAACAATTGCTGAGATGTTCCTTGGTATTTGTGTGAGTTTCGCAATGCGTAGACGTTTCTCAAATGGGAAGTCGTAATTCACTTTTTTATCTCTTGGCCATGCAAAGAGAACGAAATTTCAAAGCCTTCATATAGCGACCAGCTTTAAAAGATTTGACTAGCTGAAAGCCTGCTGTATTCCCACATTCCCCTTGTACCTACAAGAAAATTAGCAATAATTTATAGAAATGTTTATCTCGACTAACATGAGGTTAAAGGAATAATACTTTGTAAGAATAGTTAGTACAAGAGTAGAGAAGGTGCTGTGAGTGAAACAAATCAGACTTTCTTTTATATTCAACTTGCAGGACTTCACCAATACTCATACATCGCTCTACCATGTAATGTAGAGGAAGTCATATAATATGTGATAATTCGCAATACAAGTAAGATCCTGATATTATTTTAACAACACTTTAAGAAACAAACTAATGACCTTAACCCTAGCAATGCCAAGCCTTATTCCAGAACTTATACTACCAAATAACCACTATTGGTAACAAAATGTCTGCACATTAGATAATAAATTTAACTAAGATAGCAATCACGTAACTATAAGTACGTCAAATATTCACTTTTTAGTTTGATTCAATGTACGGTTCCTGATAAATTGTACAATAAAGTGTGGTAATGCGTACTGTACTGTAAAATGCTACCTGTAGATCTCAAATATTTAGTAGTGTCACACGGTGCTGACGCGGTATGTCTAAGCAGCTATAAATAGCGCCGGAAGAAAGCGTTGACCTTGATCCCTACCCGTCAGTACACCTCCCTCTATCTCCTCAGTTGTCCTATTGTTTTCAAACGGCATGTGCCATTAAGTTTATCGTGTGTTTCAACCGGATTGTTTTTGTCTTATCAAAGTGTTTAGGAATGTAATTCAGTGTACAAGTTTAGAATGCCATCAAAGCGAGGGAACATCGTGGTTTCAATGTATAAAATGTTAGATGTTATTAATAGAATCGATAAAGGAGAAACATTGAAGAAAACTGCTGCTGAATTGGGAATTGCTACGCACCAGTTGACAAACATTATGGCATACTTGAAGTGTCAGCCTGACACCACTTCAACTGAACTAATACTGATACAGCGTTTGCATGGTCGTACTTCATCCAAACGCCCCACTTGTTGAAAACAGAAGACTGTGGATCAGTTCTTTGTCAACAAATTAAGTGATTTTATGTCATTAAGCTTTTTATGTTTTTAATGTCTTGCAAAGAATTCATACTATGTGCTTGACATAATTTTGAGTTTTTTTGTGGTCATAAATGGCAAGTCTGCTTGTTTAAGAATTTTGTTTTGTTTATGGCCCATATAACCCAGATTTTCGTTTCTCCGAATTGCCTTTATTCCCAGTTAGCCCAGATAAATGAAGTTTTACTTTATTTATACGTACGGTAAGGGCAAAACAGTTGTGAAAAGAGCAAATTTCATGGAGTTTTATTATGGCGAAAGAAACGACTCTATTGTCAGATTAGAGGATAGAGTAGAAATGTTTAAAACATTTCATTTTCCTCGCCGATTGTCGAACGGAATGTAATGAAAACGGTGGTAGTTCCCACACTCATGTTCCGCCTACCCCTGGTTCGTATTCTCTGCGTTTCCCCTGCCTCCGGTCCTTTTTTTCCGGTAGTCTCCTACGCCACTCCCCCATCCATTTCTGCGTGTGTCTATCTTCACTCTTTCATCTGTCTACAAAAATACCGTCAACTTTTCCCAGCATTCATTATTCATAAGTTTTCACCTTTTTCAACAGCTCTTTCTACAGCACTTTAAGGGAAATCCCCCCCCTCCCCCCTCCTACTCCACTCTACATCGAACAGATCTCGAAATTATTCTAACATTGCAGATATTTCAAGCGATTTAAGACACACCTTTTTACTTATTGTATGTTGACATTACTCACATCCAACAGGCTTTCATCCAGTTCATTAGGCATTCTACGACTTTTTGCATCGGAAAAGTGTTTATTTAGTACGTATTGAATTCATTTGTTATCCCAAGTTGCTTACAATGTATGTGTTTGACAATGCCGCAAATGGAATTCATGTGCATTAGTGTGCCAACAGAAATTTCTTATCCGAACCCAAGTCTTAACAAACGCCAAATTTGAATGAGAGGATATTTTTAACCGCAGCTCCTTGTGATATTCATTTGATTCCTGTGCTTATGTGCTTCTCAACAAAAACATTTCTACCCTCATTCAATAAAAGTGGTGTTAGAGGCAAGCGAATTTTAAATAGCTACAAAACAAGAATGAAAATAGGCCTAGTCAATACAGTCGTTGCCAGTTTTACGCGCGAGGCGGTTTCGGTGTGACACAGTCAAATCTTCCATCCCTGTCGCCCACTTGCTGGAAAATCGCAACGTCACTGTATTGGCTAGACCCATGTTTATTCGCGCCCGCATGCATGTGGTGCCATTTGAGGAGAAGAAAACGAATAGCGACTTACCAAATGAGAAACTATTTGAAAATTCAAAGCAATCAAAGAAAAACCATGAGGTTTAAAGATATCTAAAGATAGTAATTCCCCGCAAAATTTAAGATATAGGTACATTTCATTTGCCTTGCAAGTATCTTCTACACGATACTTTAATCAAAAGCATTAGGAAGATACTGAAGTTAAATACCAAGCTTGGTGTTTAATCTACTTTTGATTTTTTAATTACCCTGTTCGCTTGCTCATACACGAACACACACACACACACACACACACACACACACACACACACACACACACACACACACGCACACACACACACACACACGCGCGCGCGCGCGCTTTTTCTAAATATGCCTTTTAGATTCAGGTACTTACAAAACGTGTGTTATTGTTGACATCTCCACATCGAATTTTTTAGGGTAACGTGATACTTCTGTCTGTTGTAAGTATTTAGCAAAGAAAGTAAAACGTAAACCTTGTTTACTGTATGAATAATAACATTGTCACAATGTTTTGCTAGATTGTGCGCGTAGGGTTTGTGTTCATGAACGATAAAAAAAAGGCCCCATGTGTTGCACTCACATGACTTTCTCTACTCTTGTACCAATTATTCTTACAAACTCGTGTTACTATATCTTCTTTGTTAGTCGAGATAAACATTTGTACAAATTATCTTATTGCTTATTTCCTTGTAGGTGCAAGGGGAATAATACAGTAGACTTTGTGTGATAGTCAAATCTTTTAAAGCTTTGAGATTCCGTTCTCTTTGCACAGTTAATATATTAAAAAAAATGAGCAACTAACACATAACAAGGAATATCTCCGATATGGTTCACCCTACAAGAAAATTTATTTTGACATAAATTTTGTATTTTAGCAAGCTCTACATTTTTTGTATAGTATGATTTGGTGTATCTTTAACGGTTTACCAGTTATGCAAAAGTCGTCCAGAGTAAATACGACTACAGAGGCTATAGCCAGAAAATTCAAAATATACATTTCATTTTGTCATTGAAATATCTCAAACATATAACATTGAAATCAAAATCGTTGGAGCCATTTTCAAGAAAATCAAAATTTTCCATCTAAAGGGTAATTTAGGGTGGAGCTATTTTCTTCATAATCTTCGTTTGCATCCTTGAAAGACATTAAACTTTTTTGAGTTGTGCTGTCCAAAGACTGACACACATACGCGCGCGCGGACCTTTTGCTAAAAATGTTCTTTTTGGATTCAGGGGGTCTCAAAACATATATTTCCGGTGAAATCTCGACATCGAATTTTTGGATGGAATACAATACTTCCTCTACTTACCAGTTGAGAAAGTAAAAAAGATGAAAAACTTGGTTCTCAACAAATGGGGGGTTAGATATTCTAGCAGCCAACCATAAATATTATTCAGTTATACCCGACAGTCCTGTAACGTTGATTATTTCGCTTGCTGGTGAATGTATTTATGTGAAGTATGGAGCTTATTGAAAAGTTAGGACGGACATGATTAAAGGGCTTGTATCAGCGGCCAGTAACCGAAGCCAACTCTAGAAATGGCCAACAAAACTAGAAATAATCATTAAAAAAAGGGAAAAAGCACGGGCAGTGAGTAACTGAGGTGGGAAGAGGTTGAGCCTCGAGTTGAAATTGGCTTCGGATCTGGACCGTAATGTTAACATTGGGTTAGTGCGCCCATCAGAAACAAGGGAGCTGTTGTAAAATGTTCATCATAGCATGTTTCCATGTTTGCTGTAAAGTTGAACGGCAAAGTATCGGTTGGAGTGGAGGTTGTCATCGTGCCCAGTGGATGTGTATCGGACAATGATACTCTCGCCTCCAGCTACAGTCTTGATACACTGATATTGATTGTTGAGCTCTACTGCTGCCTTCATTTCCACACCGTGCTACTGCTACTGCTTGTTGATCAACAATTCCCTCGGATTTATTTAGTTTTTACAATTAGTTACAGTCTCCTAGGGTACATAAAAGTGCTGCATTGTATTCAAAACAAAGAGACGAGTGTGTGAGTGTGCTATGTATATGTCTGACAATGAAAAACTCCATAAACTTTAAGGAACCCTAGGACTAAAAAATGGCTCAAATATTATTCACGATTTTTAGGTTTATGCATATAAATATTGAGTCCTCGAATTGGACCGATATTTTTGCTTTCTCTGCTAGTAAGTAGAGGAAGTATTGTATTCCACCCAAAAATTCGATGTCGAGATTTCGCCTGAAGTATGTTTTAAAGACACCCTGAATCCATAAAAAAGAATCTTTAGAAAAAGGTGTGTGTGGATGTGGACAGCATAGCTCGAAAACGAAAAATCGTCTAAAAACCAAAGTTGGTATTTAAGTTTAATGTCTTTCAAGGATGCGACACGAAGATTTTGAAGAAAATTGCTCCATCCCAAACTACCCTTTACATGGAAAATTTTTCGAAAATGGCTCCAACGATTTTGATTAAAGTGAAACGTATATGCTACTTTTGTGACAAATGTATATTTTGAATTTTCTGGCTATAGCCTATGTAGTACTGTTTACTCTGGATGACTTTTGAATAACTCGTAAACCGTAAGAGAAAAAAATCTTGCTATACAAAAAATGTAGATCTCGCTAAAGCACACAATTATGTCCAACTATTTTTTTTGTAGAGTGAACCGTTTAGGAGATATTCCTTGTCATTTGTGTCAGTTTCGGAAAACTTAGAACTTTCGCAAAATGCAACATCGTTAATTTTTTTTTATGTTAACCGTGCGGAGAGAACGGAATCTCAAAGCTTTAAAAGAGTTGACTAATGCTCAAAGTCTACTGTATTCTCATATGCCCCTTGCACCGACAGGGAATTAAGCAATAAGATAATTTCTGCAATGTTTATCTCAACTAGCACGAAGAAGATATAGGGATAAGAGTTTGTAAAAATGGTTAGTACAAGAGCAGAGAAAGTCAATGTGAGTGCAACACAGGTTTTTTAGATTCCGCCATTAAAGGTCTAGCGTAGGCTTTAAATGCAGTGTGCTACGTATGTTGAAAAAAAATGTTTTTCTGGACTTTACATTTTTAATACGCTAACTGCTTCATGCGCATTAAACTTTGTTCTATGATTCTGGAATTTTTCCAGTATCTGCTCTATTTACGTCACGTCAACCTCAGTCTTTGGTTTCGGAATCTGAAAGTTTGTTTAGGTTTAAAAAATTAAATACACAAAAGGGTTTAAATAATATTTTCAGTGTGTCAAAGCAAAATTAAAAGTTATTTTAAAAGTAATTATTTTTCTTCCTGCCAGAGATTGATGGTTTTTGTTGGGAAATTAGAGTTTGTAAACTGATTAAACTGCTGTGATATTTTATGTTTTGATGCACATGGAATATTTTGAATATTAAGGTATTTTCGCATTGTGAATAAATTGAATTATTAATTCCCTCAAAGCTCTAAAACAGATTGTGCTGGAACTTTGTGTGGTAATTTATAATATGAACACCCTTAAGTGTGCAAAGTACCGATTTCATACTAATAAAAATGTAGAAAATTCGAATTTCGGTTCCAGGCTCCCTTAAGCCCATCCATAGGTCATCTCTAAATTCTGAAATATAACATACAATAATTACATATTTTCATTATGGTACGCCAAGGAGGTTTTGAATATTTCATTATTTTAACAGCATTCCAAATCAAACGAATAAATGTAAGTTACTATTAATGTTAGTACATACACCAGCTAATATAGTGTGTAATTAGTAAACCTCTTCCAGAACCTACACGTTGAAGCGTTTTGCAGTTCACCAGTTTGCAAAAATACATCGAGTTTACCATTCTCATCGATGTCCAATTTTTTCGAAAGGGGTAACATATGCCGACTGTCATTCTTTAACTCCCAGCAGTGCATTGTGTAGCATTGGCGATTTGATTACATGTACGTTTGATTTACGAAAACACCTTTAAATCCTATGCGATTAACATGTCCATTAGTGACTTCTTTGGTACTGCTTACGGATAAGAAGTCTTTCAATTTTGGGGACAAAGTCGAAGTGCATAGCCTTAGAAAATACACCAAGTGATCGTCACGTAACACATGGATATACAGACTTAATATGGCTCAATTTGGAGAAATTGTTCGCTATAGTCACTATGCAAACTATTCTTGCCAGTTCTTATTTCTCTACTACATTTTATTCGACATAAACATTTAGTGTATGGGAGACAGAGGAAGTGAAGAAAGACACTGAAGGGACTGAGGAAAGTTACGAGAAGCAAAAATTGTGAGTTAATCTTTTGAGAGGAAAAATGGGAAGCACTGGTTAGGGAAGTAAGCTTTGGGTGCACAAAAACGTACTTCATAGGAGTGCACTAGAAAGATATTCGGGAGAAAATAGTTTTGTCTTGAAATTCTTGTTAATATTAGAAATCGTCGAAGTAAAAGATGGCTTATGAAGGGCGCCAGAAGAATATTAACGACTGTGATTACACTTTAAAGGAGAATGAAGTGATAAAAATGTAACCTGACTGACTTTGTCCTTTTGTCACAATACGAAGTATGGTATTTAGGGGTATGCATTGAAAATATATATGCATTTGATCTTGAAATGCACGTTTTCAGTTTTGGAGAGAATATACTAGACTTTACACTCCGCGCTGTAATGAAAAGCGAGGGTTCGCTATACAAACATAAAGTGTTTAATTTATTCATATATCTTGTCGTTACCACTGGCTTTTGCATGGATAATTCATGAAGGTTCATCTTCCATGATTTATTGAGAACAATGTTTACATAGCCGGCAACTTCATATGCGGTGTAATCTGCTATCCAGGACGTTAACGGTTTTGGAACAGGCCTGGTTGCTCGTAATAAAGGAATCATGGGAGAAAGATGCGGTATTCCGTCTCACTCCTTCATGCACGCACGCACACACTAGGTAGCGCCAACACTATGCCTGGTTGATGACTGATTGCCTGGATCTAGAACAGGGATAACTCGGTGTATGTGCATTGAGAAACGTGTAATACATAAGCTCCAAGTTAATCATCTTCAAGTCCTGACGTCCATTAACCGAGTAGTCATATCGGACGATTAATGAATGAAATGAGGCCGGGGTCCGTAGAGCTTAGAGTTACAGGACATACATCCTGGTAAAAAGTGTACATACAATACTACAATTTAAATCGATTACTGATATTTCCGTATTAAAATAAAAGCCCCAAGATTTTAACAAGACCAATGCACCTTTAGGGCCTGTATTACGATCTACGGTTAAGGTTTCGGTTAACAGTTAACTTGAAGTTACACCCAGATGTCAGTAATGACCTTCGGTTAAGGGCTAACTGAGAGTTATTTCTGGAGGTACACTAACCGCAACCTCAAGTAGGGGTTAGTGCGTTAACTTGGAGTTTACTCGTGTTTCACACACAAATTCACAGCGACTCTGAAGATGAAATGCTGGCTCAGTATTTAATACAAGAGCGAAGAGATTCAGAATGCGCAAAGATAATTTCGAGGAGTGAACGTGGAAGAGTTCCAGCAAATATACATGTTATCAAAAGCTTCGACATCCGGAATTTTAGCGGAAATAAGGCATCGAATAGAATTTACGACAGAATGGCAGTTTTCAGCACGTATATAACATTATACCAGCATATTTGTATATTCCCGACATTCTTAAAATGAAATAAATTAAACCAACATAAATTGTAGGTATTTCTTGATGGGCATTAGGTTAGGGAAATATAATTCTAGAGCCCAGTAAGTGTAGTGGATTGACACAAACAATACGATGTTTTGTGCGATTTTCATTACATCGGCACCACGTATTAACTAACGCAAATGTAATAAACGGAGCATGGCAAATTACACATTTTGCGAACAGAAAATACACGGAAAACTATACAATATCTAACGTTGCATGTTATTCATTGTGGGCAGAACGATTACCGTTTAAATAGTAAACGTTGCATTATATTCATTGTGGACACAACGATTTTGCGCTTCTTCAAGGCACTTCAAGGCTCTGAATGAATAGTGAATAAAACAGAAGCTATTTTTAGGTTATGCAATGTGTACAAATCTTCAAACCATCCCACACATCTGTGATGTGATTTACCCACGAGATAGAATTGCAAACACAGTAAAAGCCTAGTGAAAAATGTTACCAACTGCTCTGAGGGCATCATAATCTTCAGGGTAACAACCTACAGTTAAATTGAGTTCGTAATACGAGGCACCGAGCCTAACTAACAGTTAGCGATAACTGAGAGGTAACAAACCGTGGCTAGTAACCGGAGATCATAATACAGGCCCTTAGTAGACAGTATAATGATTGCATAGCCTTCAGAATTAGATACACATGCTTCAAGAAAATTAGCAATACTTCAATTCTGGCGCTTTTTGACAGGGCAGAAATCTGATGTGTTGCACTCACATGACTTTCTCTACTCCTGTACTAACCATTCCGTGTTGGGGCTTTGAGCGATACTCAAATCTCTTAAAGCTTTGAGATCCCGCTCTCTTTGCACGCTTAACATATAAACAAATGAACAACGAAAGTTTTAAGTTTTCCGAAACTGACATAAATAACAAGCAATGTCTCCGAAATGGTTAATTCTACAAAAACATTTATTCAGACAAATTGTGTTTCAGCGAGACCTACATTTTTGTATAGTAAGATTTTGTCTTATTTCTTGCGTTTACGAGTTATTTTCAAAGGTAAACAGGACTACATAAGCTATACCCAGAAAATTCAAAATATACATTTCATTTGTCATCAAAATATCTGAAACATATGGCATTTAAATCAAAATCGTTAGAGCTATTTTCAAGAAAATCAAAATTTTCGAAAAATGTTCCATGTAAAGGTAGTTTAGGGTGAGGCTATTTTCTTCAAGATATTCGTGTTGCATCCTTGAAAGACATTAAACTTAAGTACCAACTTTGGTTTTGAAGCGACTTTTCGTTTTTGAGTTATGCTGTCCACAGACTGACACACACACACACACACACACACACACACCTTTTTCTAAAAATGTTTCTTTTTTTCTTTTGTTCAGGGGCCCTCAAAACATATATTTCCGGCGAAATCTCGAAATCGAATTTTTTGGTAGAATACAATACTTCCTCTTACTTATCAGCAGAGGAAATAAAAAGGAAATCGTAATAAGGATGGAAGAAAGAAAAAGAAAACATTAAGTTGACATTTTCTATATTGTCTGGGTGTGTTAATGATCAGCTCAGGAAGGAAACCACACTAAGGGCTGTTCGCAGGGGTGTTTTGAAGAACTTGTAGAGGTCTTGTTGCTGACGGCATTACTGCAGCGACCGAAGTCGCAGGCTTGTAAAAGAACATTTTCATTCTTGTAGCGTCGTACACGTTCTCCGTATTTTAAGGAACCACCTGTTCTGTCGAGTTAAAAACCTTGGCTACATTATGCATACCTGGATAGAACACAGACCGTGATGTCATAATTTAGGAATGTACAAGATGAACCAACTTCCATGCCTGTCGTTTAACCTGTAGTTACATCAATGCACAAAGAAAGGGAAAGCAGAATAACCGGTTATTCTTGTCCATCTTCAACCTGACCTATAATGTTGGTCTCTCAAGGTTGATAGTATCCTTAAGCGTTATTCATTTCAAATTTGCACTCCTACAACACAGAGGTAGTCAAACTTTTCAGTTCGCTCACCTATAAGCACCCCAGTGCCTTCGTATAAAGCCAGACAACAATAGTCATTAATTAAACGACAGTGATAATGTTTATGTTGCATGAGAAAAATGCAGCGATGGACAGCTTTTAGTAAAACATATGAACAATTGAATAATCATATGATACCCCCGTAAGTATTCCAGGGTAATATCAACAGAGGGTTGCTTTGTTTCTCTTCATTCAAATGTTCTAGTGGATTCAAAATCATATAGCTAGCACAAATACTGCAGACCTGAGGCACTACGCAAGATAAGCAACGTAACCCCGGTCAGGTTATGATCCCCTTATACCCAATTTTTACTCTCTCTCTGCTGGTAAATAGGGGAAGTATTGTTATTCCACCCAAGAATTCGATGTCAAAA
Organism: Tenodera sinensis; assembly: GCA_030765045.1. Lineage (NCBI taxonomy): Eukaryota > Metazoa > Arthropoda > Insecta > Mantodea > Mantidae > Tenodera > Tenodera sinensis. Next base: position 23,467,629 of record CM060972.1, on the reverse strand, counting down.
TTTCCCCTGAATAATAATAATAATAATAATAATAATAATAATAATAATAATAATAATAATAATAATAATAATAATAATAATAAGCATTTTTAGAAAAAGGTCCGTGTGTATGTCTGTGTCAGTCTGTGGACATCATAACTCAAAAACGAAAAGTCGGTTAAAAACCAAAGTTGGTATTTAAGTTTAATGTCTTTCAAGGATGCAACATGAAGATTTTGAAGAAAATAGTCCCACGCTAAACTACCCTTTACATAGAAAATGTTTCGAAAATTTTGATTTTCTTGAAAATGGCTCTAACGATTTTGATTAAAATGTCATATGTTTGAAATATTTTTATGACAAATGAAATGTATATCTTGAATTTTCCGGCTATAGCCCCTGTAGTCGTATTTACTCTGGACGACTTTTGCATAACTGGTAAACCGTTAGAGATAGACCAAATCGTGCTATACAAAAAAATGTGGTTCTTGCTAAAATACACAATTTATGTCGAAATAAATTTTCTTGTAAGGTGAACCATTTCGGAGATATTCCTTGTTATGTGTGTGAGTTTCGGAAAACTTAGAACTTTCGTGAAATGGGTCATCGCTGTTCATTTTTTTATATGTTAAGTGTGCAAAGACAACAGAATCTCAAAGCTTTGAAACATTTAACTATCACACAAAGCCTACTGTATTCTAACATTCCCCTTGCACCTACAAGGAAATAAGCAATAAGCTAATTTGTACAAATGTTTATCTCAACACCAAGAAGATAGAGGCATACGAGTTTGTAAGAATGGTTAGTACAAGAGTAGAGAAAGTCATGTGAGCGCAACACATCAGATTTTTATACCAGCAAACAACTCAACTGGAAGCTATAATAGCTTGGGAAAAAAATTTACGCTGTATTTTTAACATACATTAGGTGTTTGTAAATATAAGAAGCCACAACACATTTTAAATGTATGGCCCCAGGGTATTTTTGAAGTTATGGAACACAAGTTTCCAGTTTTTGCGGGATTTCTAGAGAAGTTGAGAAGTTTATTCCGGAATTTCGACTGCTCAAGCTGGCAAACAGCTTCCTGTTTTAAATTTTTCCGCCGCTCTCTCTGATCTGGTTTCATCTCGTTATAAACTGCATTAGGAAGGTCAGGGCTGTTTTGGAAATGCCACGTAACATTCTTCGTTATATAACATACCGCAAAAATTCCTGTTCTGAAGTAACATCACGAATTTGCATTAAACTAATGGTATTTGTTATTTCACAGCTGATGAAGCATGTATTCTATCTGTCAGCTGAAAGCATATCTACTCAGATTCTACTTAATTAACTATGGGTTTGCTCATAAGGATACACAGATCGTATTTATTGCAACAAATTGTGGGTGCTTTTAAATTTAATTTACACAAAAACCGTTGAATCTATTGAAATACGCCAAAGGAAGAAGTTGTAGTCTATTCTATTTTGTATAAATATAGCCATCAATCAAGAACCTTCAATCAATAATAATTCAGCCAGGTGGTGATAAATTTTCTTGATAAAAATATTTTTTTTCCCCTAGAAAACTAAACTTTTGAACATTTTGGTATTAGACTTTGTTGTTATTCACAACATGAGAAACTCGCTGTTAAAGTCTGGCGGATCATTTCACTTCCACCCTGTATATAAACGGCTCATCACCGCATTCTTCATGGCATATCGCTCATCTTGCCCACTTTTCCCATCACGTCTCTTCATATATCTAATCCAGTGCACAATAAGCATTAATCAGCTACTGTGTCTTATTTGGAACCATGGATGTCTCTTATTAGGATCCAGGATACACTGAAATTTCGTGGTTGCTGAAGTTAAAGGACGTTATAGTCGACATTATTAAATCCACTGTGTCTTATATCACTAACAAGTACCATACTTTACTATATTATAAGAAAAATCTGCGCTAACAACGTGACATTGCATAAAATTCACTCCTGTTTACCATTTTAAATAACGTTGAAGATGGACGGATAAGGAGTGTATTATGGAAGGCTGCAGAACGTATACGCGAAGTTAGTTCTCACAGTTGAATCAAAATTTATGGTATAATCTCTGGCTATTTTCCTCCCTCAAGGATTGAACATTTCTGTTTGCCGTCCCCCACCCACCCATCCATACACGATGTTGAGCTGGAGATTACTGTTTCGCAAACATACAAGCTTTCATACAGGTAAATAAATAAAGCGCGGACATCTCTGAAGCCAGGAAGATATTCATCTTTATATCAATGCTGAAGAAACAAAATAACGCGACGGAAATGCTGAAGATTTACCGGTGGGATGAAAAGTAAAAGAATAAAGTAACATATTGAATTGGATCGCTACGCTCGGTGACTGCGTCTGAAATCCCAATGCTTTGATGTGGATCTTTCAAAGGCATTTTATAATTTTCTGCAGTCCCTTCCTTGAATTTACACACACGCCGGGCTTTCATCTCTGGAGCATCTTGCCGGCATTCTTCCCGTCTGCTACGGTACATTATATCTGTGGTTTGAACTTCGTGGGGTTCATCATAAATGCTTCCATTTGCTGGATGACTTTACCGTGTTCCTTCGCGGTAAAGAACAGCTGTGGCAACAAAGCGTTGATGTATAAATTTAATAACTACTTTTGCGAATCGTCTACTGTTTTTACTTCAGTACTAAAGTATTGCCTCATCCAGGTCACACTTTAACTTTTTTTTTTTTTTTTTTTTTTTTTTCACGAATTTAAGCCAAAATTGAAGTTGCCTCGAAATTCAGACAATGTGAAAACTGCAAAACCATCATTAGCAGCAAGTGCACGTAGCGTAAAATAAGGTTAAACCATCTACTGAAGGTTTCTGAGACTTTTACAAAATCTTTCCTGACACTTAACGATCAAAAACCAGCTAGTTATGCCAAGCAATAAAAATCTGAGCTATGAAAGCCATCTCTTCAGCCTAAGCAACAGCTTCCTACAATAGATGATGCTATATCAACTGAGAGATTAAACGAACAATAAGGGGAAATAAAAAATAGATTATAATGGTCTCAACTGCGGATATAATTGTTTCTAAAAGAATCGATGACAATTTACAAGAATTGCGTAGTTAATTCGCAGGTCAACATATATGATTTGAAAAATTTATTTATCTATAATGTACTTTTTAAATAATTATAAAATATATATTAGGACTAAAATGTTATAACATATTTTATCATTGTGCATGTTATAAAATATTAAGTCGTGCATTTACACCCTCAGCTCCACAGTACTTTTTGAGCATTTCATGTGCAATGCATCAAAAATATGTAGGTTAAATGTTTGCTTCGAAAGAAAATAAGTAGTGCATTAATACGTAGTTGTTCCTTGCCCTTTTATTGTATTTAGGAAACAGTGAAGTGATATTTTAGCCTGTTTGGTTTAAAAAAAAAAAAGCTATTTTGAATTTTAAAAAAATGCACCATGCCTAAAGAATAATCCCCCAGGGAGGAGGAACACACACTTTGGACGCCATTTTAAAGCGTGTCCACACCTTCCATTTCTGATAATGTGCATTTGTTCTTACTTTTGAAATAATTTAGTGTATTCACAGATTATTTCAGTATTATTACTGATATATACTTCGTGTATAATATTACGTATTTTATTTGTGGCAAAAATATAGCGTTAGTTGTGCAGTAGATAATTTGTTGTTATTTCTATGAACAGACCCGTGTTTACAAGCACTATATGTGAGGTACTACATAATACTTGGCAAAGCCATGATGCGTATCGGAAAGAATGTGAAACTGACCAGCTGTTTACGTGAGCTTATCATACAACCAAGGCAAGACGGTGTTTGTACACTCTGGTCAGATGCAATCATATCTTCAGGAGAGCAACGTCTCATACATCGGCAGGCGCGAGAGATCATCTATTTGTTTTTTATCACTGCCTATACGCCAAGTTACTGATATTTCGCTCTTCTAATAAACAAGATAAGCGATCGCAGCGCTCGACTACCAAGGTCAATACGCCTCGTCGCTTTGCCAAGTAGTATATTTTAAAATCTTAAATTAAAATTAAAATATTGAATTACTAGACTGTTTTAGAATGCTAAAAAGAAAGGGAAGTAGCTCAACCTTATGCAAATCAATGAACAAAAACCGCATGGGGAAAAGATAAAAGTTGATGACGAAGTGAGTGACCAAACAATATAAACTTATTTTATTTGGCAAAGCGCCCCCCCCCCTCTCATATTAAAAATCTATCTTCTCCCACAAAAATCTAGCTAGAGATCTAAAAACTGTTTCCAATGTAGTCCAGACTATGAGTAGTAAAATGTCCGATTAGAATTTGGATATTGTTATAATATTTTTAAAAAATAATTAAGGATGCACTGTGTTTATGACATTTGTACACTGCGTTATTAAATTTTTTAAGAAAAAAGTATTCATTACACGAGGATGTCCATCCTTAAATCTGTTACAAAGTTAATAAGCGATACTTTTCAAAGGCAACTCTGTGGTTCAACGTCTTTCGGACGAGATAGATTTTGATTATACCCAATAAAATTTATATTACTATATCAAGTAAATGATTAGAGATTGGAATAAAATTTGGTACACACATTTCCTGAATTGTTGATGATGTCTGTACAAACAATTAAATCTTTAACTTGAATACTTCGAAAAATCACACTTTACTTCGATGTAACCTTAATAGTAAAAAATACACAATAAGCACATTGATTGTTTGGGAAAGCCAGGAAAACTATTTTATGAGAATTCCAGTGATTTCTGGCTAACATAAGCACAAACATTTGTAAGTAATTAAAAATGCGAATTCTTGCACTTAGGTGTTTACTTTCCTTAATGATAGTTTTGGATTAAACTAAGCAAAAAGCTATGAACATACATTAATTGTTCTAGCGAGATTACTTTTTGCTCGTAAACATCAATTGAATATCTAATCCTGTTACTATGGCGGCAGATAAGAAATGGCAGTCAGTCGTTTTACCATTTTGCCAGAAAAAGTTTGAAAGGTGCAGTAAAAATAGGGGAAATCGTGAATATATAGTTGTTAAAATATTGATTTTCGTCACGAGAACTTAATTTGCTTGAAGAGCATGACTGTTTAGCTATTTCATATGGAAACTTTGACACATAATCGATGAACGTGATAGCTGCAATGAAGTAAGCCAAAGCAGTAACTTTTGGCAATCTTAAGCATCCATTCAAAATGTGTAGGACTGATTGGCAAAAGATACTGTGTTAGAGCCAGTGAAACCTGCTTGTGCGATACAACAGACGGTAGAGAGTAGAATAAATAATAAGCATGACTAGGCATTGGATCCTCTGGCTGAATTTGGCAAAGGCCTTGGACGGCTAGATGCTTAAGTTAATTTAATCAAAGGATGTCTTATACCTTGAGGATGAAGAGCTTTTGATGTGGGTTAGTCCATTGTTGCATGAGGGCGATGCGGACCGCAAGTACGTTAGCCCCCAGCTGCTGCTTGTTGAGGTACAGATTAAACAGGGCAGCGTCATAAGATGAACTCCATTACAAACGTCCTCTGCAAAGGGATTTCAGGGTGGCCCCTTCACTGCGGTGCCATGGGCAAAAGTGTTCCTATGTTCTGTAATAAATTGTCTGGAATTTTGTCGAAATGCATTCTACGCTACAAGGAAAAGACGGATCATTCGCAACTAGAATTGAAATTTCCAGCTTCCTTGCAGACATTTGAACAGAATGTTACCTTTTGATGCTGGACATCAAAAGACCGTAATAGTTCCACTTTAATAATAATGATAATAATACTTATTGCTTACGTTTATCTTGTTTTCCAATTATGTTTAGCGGTTAAAGTATTTCATATAAAGTTGTATCATGCTATATCGAGATGGAGTTCAAATGTCATTTTGGAACCAAAGTGTAAAATTAGAAACTACGTTTTGTGGAAGATAACCGTTTCCAAGAATGACTATGCAAATCTCCTCACATCTACAAACACTGTAAGAAAAACTACTGAACCTTCTCTAAGTATCCCCTTATTTTGCACTAGAAATGGCCTTGACCAGAGGGTAAGAGTGGATAGGTTATATTCGCCTTACGTTTCACAGTTTGTGGAAGAAATCCTAATTGAAATGTGATTAAAACTAAGCTTAGTAAAATTTCGTTTTTTGCGACAACTTGTATTTGAGTTTGAAGCAGAAGCATTTTGTACTGATGGAAACATTCTTTTCCGCAAATGTTGTGAGGTGAAAATTGGTGCAGAGAAGCTGTTTCATGTCCAGTAGCATATTGGATATGAGAAACATACGTTAAATAAGTAATTGAAATGTCAGGATCATTTTTTTGGAGACGGAACAGGCCCATACGCCTAACCCATGACGATGATGTAGTTGAAACTGAATTTATTAATTAATTTGGACCACACTTTTATATCCTTTTGTCTAGCCTTTGGGTATCCTTTGATTTTTAAGTATTTTTAGAGGTATTTTAGGCAATTTATGGGTCAACTTCCGTGCCTTAATTATGTTTGAAAGCTTCAAGCTGTAAGTGGGTGAACATTTAACATTCTCTACATTAATTAGAAAGCACACCAGGAATCCAATTGCGTAGTTGCAAAATCTTGCAATATCGATACCACTTTTTAAATAGACGAAATAAACTGTATGTCATGTAATTGAGTTGCAATACTACTACCCAGAAGTAATTTTTAATGCGAGCTTGTATAACGGAAACCCCATAAGATACTTTAAGGGCACACCAAAGTGACATTTAGCCTGTTTGGCCAAAAAATATTTTCGATCTTCTCCCACACAAATCGAGCTAGAGATCTAAACCTTTTTCCAATTTAGTTCAGAATATGGATTTTGATATTATCTTTTTTTACAAAAAAATAATATAAAATGTGCTGGTTTTATGGCATTTTTACACTTTTTTCCAAAATTTTCTCCCTTTAATTTGTTACAAAGGTAATCAGAGATACAATTTTAAAAAAAGTCATTTCTGTTGTTCAAAATCTGTTGGAAGAGATTTTGATTGTGCCCAATAAAATTGGTATAAATCAATTAATATATCAGGATTGTGATTAGGTATTGGAATTAAATTTGGTACACACATTTCTTTATTTGCTGGAAATTCCTGTCCAAAAATTAAGCCTAACTTCAATACTTTACGTAATTACCTTTTTCACTTTGGTGTACTCTTAAGAAGCGAATTTTAACCTAATATATTTAACGTATACAATAACAGCAATCATAAAGCTGTAATTTCAAAACGCAATTTTCGAGAACCAGATACATGCGGAACAGTTTGCCCAATGCTTTGACAGCACCACAGATTCGGTTTTGGCACCAAAGTAGTGTCCTTGAAGCTAAGAGATACTAGAAGTTCACCAATAAAACAGATTGTTATTTTGGATCTTACCGAATGCAAAACAGAGTACAGCTAATAAAGTTTCCGAAAGCGTCACGTGTGTTGACACATAAGCACAAAGGCAAATTGAAATCGGTACACTTGCTGAACACATTAGGGATTCAGTTGTCAAGACTGTCCCCACAAACTGTCTTGTTACTTAAGGATAAATTTAGATGTGGTAGCGGAGCAGTCGTTTGGAGCCATTGCGGAATTTCCCTCAGAGAAACGGCTAATTTCCTGTGGCCATCGACGCTCCCAAATTCTATGGAAGGGGCGTCGCCTCTTGTAGGTACAAACACGACAGAAGGTGAAGAAAAAGAAGCAGCGAATGGCCATTCTGTGTAACGTTGCGTGTTGGATTCTATTGTTAAACCTTTTGTCAATTTCTGGTTGGATCCTTCACTACTCCGCAGTGCCCTCCTTTCTTTCACACCCCTTTCTTTTCGATGTGAAGCTTTCAAAGAGAAAGCTCGTGCAACAAATTCCTGGCGGAAGTAACGAATTTGGACATTCCACTTCCTTTATTGTAAGTGCACGACCAAAAGAGCTCTGTTGCTTTTGGTGCAATCTAAGTTCTGACATACTTTTGCTTTTAAATAGCTTGTTTCTAAGAAAGACAATTGGATATGTCTTCTACAAGAAATAAGGATATAAGTCAAAAATAAATATGGCGTTTAAGAAGTACAAAATATATGAATGCCCTTCTTATTGGATAGACAACTTTTCCCACAGATATGCATTTAAGCCTAAGTGAATTAGATTAAAAGGACTGTGTCTACTATTTGAATTTCAAAATGTGGATGCATTTTTCTTTTGCTGTTAAACTGGAATTTCTCAGGCGTTTTTAGTTTTATTGCATTTGTTATATTGGTTTTCGATGAAAGATAAGCAACTTCAAGCCATTGGAGCTAAATAGATGAAAGTTGAAGTATTTGTTTGCGCTAAAATAACCCTTCGATATACATTTCAGGTTATTGGTATTATTTCTTCAGAATTGCCAAATGTTACTCCAAGTTCAGTCCGTCACGTGCTGCTAGTGTTGTTCTCTAGCGAACCGTCGAGACTCTCTGCAGCTGCCTGTCAGACTTGCAGAGCTCTTGGCGGACGACAAAACAGCGGTTGATGGAGTTTGTTTTTAGCGTAGTGTAACATGAGTTTGAGGAATTGTAACTTCATATATCTTATTTTTTATTCTTTTTGGACATCTTTATCACTTTGTTTTAATTCTGGCTTTTGCCACTCTGTTTTGTATATTTATATATATTATTTTGCTTTCTATTAGTAATTTTACTTTTTATTGAAATTTATATCTGGCTTTTGCCGTGAATTGTTAAGGGTGCTGATGAGCACATATTTGAGCACCCCTAAATCTACATCTCCTCATGTTACTCCAAGTACGGCTACATTTTTCCCACACGTATTCGTGTAGAAAGGTGTTTTTGCAACAGTTTTTCCAACATCAAAAAGCGAATCCATACGCACCTCAGTGCTTGTTTATGAAAAGAGGATGAAAGGATTAGCTGAGATCTTAGATCCTACAATCAAGTTTGAGACGTCTCAGCCAGCAGAAGTAGATAAAGAAAACACCTTCTTTAAACAGACTACTCCATTTTTTAGTGTGCCATACATCTGCAACATAAGGTTACATGTCTATTTTTCGGAGGCGAGGGCACATTACCGACCGCCTCCGTAGCGCAGTTGCTGGCGCGCTTGCCTCTGCTGTGGAGGGCCCCGGTTCGATCCCCAGTACTAGCATGGGGATTTTTCCCCGCTGGGAGGTCTGGCACGGGGTGCATTCAGCCTCGTTAGGTGCCGGGCAGGACCTACTCTCGTAGTATAAACAAGCTACGGTGCTCTGAAATACATTACTAGGTGACATCCATGAGGCGTATCGGAAAAATACAAAACTGCCGAGTTGTTTACGCGAGCTTATCATGTAAACAGTATGTGTACACTGTTTAGAAGCAATCGTGCCTTCAGGACAGACACGTCTGTTATGTCGGCAGGCGCAAGAGATCATCCATTTGTGTTCCATTATTGACTACGCCAAGTTACTAGTCTTTCGCTGTTCTAGTAAACAAGATAACAAGCGAACGCAGCGCTCGACAACCAAGGTAAATACGCCTGGTCGCTTTGCCAGGTAATACTAGGATTATATAGTGGTTCTGACTTGAGAAACGCTGCTGTTCTTACTGCTGAACTCCCACATTCTTCCAGACTCCGGGGATGATAGGAAATGATTCTGGTTAAAGCAAATCATGGTCAGGTGGTAAGCTGAAGTTATCCGTCTCTCTTAATTATCAGGCAGCAAACTTAGCCACCGTGGCTATTTACCAAAATCATTTGTACGGTAAGCATCCGAATACTATAACGTAAATTTAACCTACAACAGATATACGTATTACATTCTAATATTCAACGGCATGTCTTTACTACCAAAATTCACAGCTAATTACCTAACATTTTCTTATTTGCGCCTTAACAAATTTCTGTTTGTAATTAAATAAATCTGTGAGGTTTTCAGTTCGGCAAACATTTACAATAGGATCAGATTTGTGAACTCTGTGCAGGTTTTAAAAATCTGATGTTTTCTATTCACATGACTTTCTCTACTTCAGTACTAACAATTGTTGCAACTCTTATTCCCCATCTTATTGCTAATTTTCTCGTAGGTGCAAGGGGAATAAGGGAGTACAGTAGGCTTTGAGTGGTAGTCGAATCTTTTAAAGCTGGTCACTATATGAAGGGTTTGAATTTCCGTTGTCTTCGCACGGCCGGGGATGAAAAAGTGAATAGCGACCTTCCACTTGAGAAAATTATTATTGCAAAACACACAAATAACAAGGAATATCTCCGAAATGCTTCAGTCCACGAAAAAATACATATGGACATAACTTGCATGTCTGGTCCATCTCTTACGGTTTACCAGTTAAGCTAAAGTCAAGGGTCAACAGGACTACATAGGCTATAGCCATAAAATATAAAATATACAGTTAATCCACCATTCATCTATGTTAAACATATGGCATTTTCATCAAAATCGTTAAAGCTATTTTTGAGAAAATCAAAATTTCAGAACAATGTTCCATGTTAAGGGTAGCGTAGGGTGGATGAATTTTCTTCAAAATCTTCGTGCTGCATCCTTGAAACAATTAAACTTAAATACCAACTTTGGTTTCTAATTTTGTTTTCGTTTTCTAGTTCTGCTGTTTACAGACGCGCGCGAACTTTTTTCTAAAAATGCTTTATTTTTTCAGAGGGCCTCAAAGCATATTTCCGGTGAAATTTGGACATGGAATTTTTGGGTTGTGATTTCCCTTTGTCATTGGTGGAAAGCTAACCTTAGTTGAAACCATACCCAGCAGGAACGCATTGCAGGCAGCCTAGCTGTAAGAAAGCTGATATTTATGATGCTAGTATACTTAACGGTGATGGCGGAGTCCATTGTACTTCGCACGTATTGTTCAGGCCGCGTGTTCCCACGGAAAGCAATTTGTATAGCAGTCCGGAATAATCAGGTCTCACCCGAAAAGTGGGCACCCCCGCTGGAGGTTTTGATGTATAATCCTTGTCCGCCAACAATGTGCTGGCAATTTCAGAAATGCATTCATACGGCGTGGTGGTAATGGATGTATCTGTTGCACCCGGCCCGATTTTCATATTCGCGTTAATTCCCACTGTGGAATAATAGCATTTCGCACGTCCCTTGCCACTCCAAAATGGGGCACACTGCGTGCCATTTTAATTCCTCATCGGGGTTTGTAAACTGATGAACCGGAAATTATTCAAGATAAGGTAGAGTGACTACTAGCCATGAAAATTATGGAAAGGTAACGAAATTGAATGTATGGCCATGATTCGTCCTTTTCATCAACATCTGAATGAATGAGTTAAAATTCCTCCACATTAATGTAATAACAGAAATTAGTAATACAGAATTTTGGTGTTCATAAACTAAAGAAAATCGTTAATACTTACGTAGAAGGGTAAGGACTTATGTATACCAATAAATATGGCTGGGTTTTCATACTGGAATATTCAGCCATTAAGGTAAATATTAATTTAGATATTTAAATGGCACAATCCCAAATTGCAGTATCATACTAAGAAGATTATAAATATAACATGCCATTTTGCAGAGCGTATAATTAGAAAAACATTTAGTTCAACAGTTCCAAAGTAACGGTCCTCATTTATTTCGTTCAAGGGCTTGTTCTTTAACGTAAGTCACTTTATACTTATCGTTAATCTCAAAACGTAGCAGAAAAATATAGGGAGCAATCCATTATACAGGGAACGAAAGATTGCGGAGTTTGGACTATAGGAAGTGGGAGGGGTCTGTCACATGAACACTGCACAGAGGCTGGATACACTCCATTAAGTACACCCAGTTTTTGCACAAATTCAGCAATACGTGCATATTTCGCCTTTCGTGCTGCAGACTTTTTACTGTGTGGAAATAGTGAGCATATTTGAGAGGCACTGTGCACTATAGGCAGTGTGTTTTGTACCGTCACTACTCGCGCAATGACGTCACGTGGCAGGTAACCTGCGATCCCCTCATTTCGCGATAGCTGTATAAGGGTTCGAAGCCTAGTCATTTCTATTCATACCTTGCGCCGTGGCGGAGTGGTTAGACCATTCGCTTCTTCCCAAAGCGGGGTTCGATCCCTGCTGTCGACATGTGGGATTTGTAGTGCACTAAGCGGCGCAGGGCTGGTTTTCCTCCGGGTTCTCTGGTTCCCCCCGCAATCTTATTCCACCGGTGCTCCATCTTCATTCCCTGTATGTCACCGCCTGTGGTGCCGCATGTAGTGAAAGCGGGCGTTGAACACTGTTAGCCGTCACCCGCCCCTTTGCTGGGTGTTAATTTTAACCTATGATTTAATGACTAACATTTTATAAAAACAGGAAATAATTATTTCATTTTAAAATAAACATAAAAATAATCAAAATTAATACTTAAGTTTTAACAATAAATGAATTTAGTCAACATCATTTCATGCGACGTTTATATATATATATATAATAGAAAGACAAATGGACACAGCAAAAGTGCTCAATTTTTGTTTTATTGGCGAAAAGAAATGTCTGTAAAAATGTAAAAACAAACAAAAAATGACAAAGGGTCTGTGGAATAACGATTCCGCTTCGGATGGTCAGAGTCCCATATCTTGAGTGACTTCACCTCAAAGAAGCCATTTTCATTACATTTGTATTTGTATATGTATATATTAATGCATGAGAATTTGTAAGCAAGGAAGCAAATAAGTTCGAACTATCCTGGACTAAAGCTAGGAAGGGCGCAGATAAACCATTCATCCATCACTGGTCCGGCTTTTAGTTCGAAGGCAACTGCGTAAGAAATCTTGTACCCTGTAAGATGTCCTGCACTGATCTTTAATGAACTTGTTTTTAAGAGCATTTGTATTTTTTAAATGATTAGTTTCTTGGAATAATCGAAGTAAATCCAGTGCTGAACTAACTTGCATCTAGGAGTGCTTGAATAAGTTGAATTACTAAATAATGCCTTGGTACACCGACACTGTGTAGAAAAATTAATCTAGATAAATGCATTTCAGTGCTGACACAGGAAGAGTGAGTCACTAGCATTAACTAGCCGATGTCTCTTTTACAAGCAGTTGCCCTCATTGTCTGAGCTGTCAAAATTAATGTGCCATCACTGTCCAGTTTGACAGGCATCCAACTTCATATTGTATCCGCTACTGGAGCTTTCAAATGCAGCGTTCGAGATGGTTTTAATGTATTTCTGGCATTATTGTTAATGCATGTATGATATATACAGTCCACTTTCATTTACACAGAGCAATGTTCCTTTATTCTTGTGGCTGGATAGAGGTACCGTTTAAACATTTATTTTCTGTATATAAACATATTTACGTATGTACTATAATAGAACCAACAATTGATTTTTGATGTACTGATGATAAAAAAAAATTACTAACGGGTTGAGCCGTGTTTTTTCCTGTCATAGAAAAGCGCGGTGAAACCATGCAACATTTTAAAAACCACTTAAAGACTTTACTTGCCAACTTTGTGAAAAGATGCTGAAACTGGGACCGTCATTGCCCATACTTTTTGGCACCTCTTTAATAATCTGCACCACTCGTAGTTCATGCTGAGAAAACTGATGTTAATTCCTTGCAGATCTTGTACCTACACTTTGTTTTGAGTTACCCCAGAGATAGAAATCGCAGGGGGTTAGGTTGGTGGACCGAGGAGGCCACAAATTCTGTCCTGTAACACTTAATTTTCGGCCCTAATGACCCAGTTGTCGACGGGTCCTTAAACAATGTACCCATCCACTCACTCGACAGGTTGGTCGTATGAGCTGTTACAGAGTTTTGGTGAAAAAAAAAAGGCGAAATCATGTCCCCTGACTTAATCCTCTAAAAGCGGGGTCGCAAAACTGTATTCACATGTGTACGGTCGTCAACTGTTGACTCAAAAGATGGTCCTATAACTTACAACCTAATCTTGTTCATGTCGAAAAAGTTGGTGCATGGTGCGCCATTAGCGGAGAAAGGTGTCTCAGAGCTCCAATAAGCGATAAGTGCATGCACTATTTGGAGAAATTCGAGCATCAAGAAACAAAATAGGTTTAATTTCCAGAAAACTGTTATTCTGTTCATGAGAAAGAGTCAGCGGTTTCCACTTTGGTATCCCAGCCATATGCAAAGACTTATGTAACTATCAGTGACTATTAATGTAACTATGCTTTTAATGCAAAGCTGGGGAATTTTACTAAGGGCAAATGAATGACACTAATTTCATCTGCTACGTAGCTTAACAGGTTTCGAAGAGCATCAACAAGAAGTTTATTTCTTTTACGTATAAGGTGCAAAAGTTTTGCCTTGTGCATACTTATAGCTGGAAAACAGTACGGAGGGGGGGGGGGTGCTCTTCTTTTCTGCGTGCTTGAAAAACTTTTATTGCTACTTAGGGAAATGGAAGGGACGGAGGAAGGAGATTGTGACAAAGAGTTGTGGAAGTTTTTGAGAAAACTGTTTGCTCAGCGGAAAATTGAAGAAGATTGCTTATTTTCTAAGATACTGCCGGCAAACCGCATACACGAAGCTCCTCAAGCAAGAAAAATATTTTTCAGGTTGTCTCGTTTAAAAAAAAAAAAAAAAATCTTGGTTCACGTGAAACTACAAAGTCGTTCGGGCACTTGAAAGGCACTCGACTCCTTTCTTAATTTGTAGAATTTAATAACGCTTAAAAGGCACCTCTACAGCGTCGTTAGCATTTCTGTGTGAGATCCAAACTCTTTATCGAACTTTAGAAGAGTAGAAGAGATTTATGATCTTGTCACTTGTTTGTAACTTGCTTTTCTTATGTTACAGCGCGGTTCCGACGAGCTCCTCTCCCAAAGTGGTGCTGTGAGCAATGGTTCTGTGATGAGTCCTCAACCAAATCATTCGGATAACAACAATGATGCCAAAAAGGTAGGCCTTTTTAATTAACCTATTTATTTAAATAACTAACCTTTTACGGTTTTGCGTAGGAAATAGACCAAGAAGTGGCAAGAAAAAGGCTAGGAGCATAAAATTTGTTATTGTGGAAATGCTTTCAATGCATGTAGGTACTAGAAAAAGAAAGCAATTTTGGTTTTTATCTCTATTATAGAGAATAGAATAGAATCTTGAGACGCATGTGGGATTCGTAGACTTTGAAAAGGCATTTGACCTGGTAGACAGGGAACTAGGATATCCTCTTTTTATGATAAAAAGAGGATATTCTAGAATGTGATTGAGGTAATAAGGTCTCTATGCAAATACAAAATGTAGTGCTAAAACTAATTCTGAAACTTACATTAGAATTCAGACCAACCAGGGCGTCAAACAAGGTTGTAGTTTATCTCCCACATTAATATATACATAGGCGCTGTGATATGAGAGTTGAAAGAAACGATTGATAAAGGTATTAAAATAGGACGAAGGTTATATCTGAATATAATTTTATGTATTGATGATGTGCTAATTTTCGACTAGGAAGATAAGCTGCAATATGCACTACATTGCTTAAATAAAATGTGAAAAGTTCAATTTTAAAATTTCATTTAAAAAAACAAAGATCATGGCCTTTAAGGGCAGACACCCGGTCAGAAGTAAAATAGTAAATACAAGATAACAGAATGGAACAGATTTCGATGTTTAACTATTTAAGTACGGTAGCTTCATTTGATAAGGACTTTTTAATTTAGTAGATTTTTAAATATTTGTGGAATGTTAAAGAAAACCCTGAAAAAAAGGGGGAAAAATCAGGAATGAAACACAAATTGCGTTGCCTGTTTTATTATATGGTAGTAAAACATGGAGTGTGAACAATAGGGGTTTAAAAAGAATTTATTCAGTAGAGATGAGATATTTAAGATCAATAAAAGGAAGTAAGCTACAAATGGACCTAAGTATTGAATGTGCGTTTAAAACATTATAGCGATAATTGGTTAAATCATTTGGAATGGAAGTCAGGAAATAGAATCCCTAAAATAACAATGAAATATCAACCAGTAAGTATTCGAGGAGTAGGTGGACCGAGGAAGAGATGAAAAAATAGTGTGAGATCGGAATAGACGTCTAATCCGTGAGCGAAAATGATTTGGATTATGACATTTTCTTTTTAACGCTTCTAGTTTTCTTTGGGAAGCGAGAGTGCACCTAGATTTGGTTCTTGTTATGCCCTGTGCTGCAATTTCAGATTTTCATGATTCTTGACCGATTATTTTAACCACCTACAATGAAAGTTACCACGTTATTATGATATACATGTTACTTTCAAATAGTTGAGTCCTTGGGTTATTCATTGCAAATGTTGTTTGTTAAGTAACGTCCTGTTGCAGATTATTTGTAGTGAAGTTCTACTTAGAATGGCTTCAGCTTAACAAGTTTATTTAATACTATTGGTTCTACGCTCTCTTTGCCTGTATTAATAAAAAGTTCATTGTTTAAGTATACGTTGTTTACTATATGAAGGGTTGTTTGGCAGCAACATGATTTTTTGCTGCTTGGAGACACAGCCCCTAGTGTTGAAGCTTTAACCTTCACATTGAAAGAGGACAAATTCCGGTAAATTTAGCTTTCTCCAAAACTGAAAACAAAGTGCAAGGCCAACCTAAGGTTGAATGTTTCTTCAACAACCAGTTCTCTCTCAAGGGCACCTAACTATGGCTATAATCAAGATCACAATCTTACGATAAAGGCATTTTGTAAACCTGGCAAACGGAATCACTTTTAAAGTACAACACCAACATAAAATTGTATACCTATACAGGTATTTTGTTCACCTTCTCTCCTACGTAGGGGAAGAATTTCGAGGTTTCACCGAAAATGTGTGTTTTGAGGCACCCTGAATTCAGGAAAAAGGTCCATGCGGGTCTGTCTGCCTGTGGACAGCATAACTCAAAAAACGAAAAGTCAGTTAAAACAAAGTTGAAATTTAAGTTTTATGTCTTTTAAGGGTGCGACACGAAGTTTTTCCACCCCAAACTGACGTTTACATGGAAAGTTTTGCTAAAACTTGCTTTTCTCAAAAATGGCTGACGATTTTGATTAAAATGCCATATGTTTAAGATATTTTTGTGGCAAATTAAATTTATATTTTGAACTTTCTGGCTATAGCCCATGTAGTCCTGTTTACTCTTGATGACTTGTCTAACTGGTAAACTGTAAGAGATCTAATCTTACTATAAAAATACTAAAAATGTATGTCATCAAACACAAGTTATGTCCAAATCCATTTTCCCCCCGTAGATTGTTCTATTTCGTTATTTTTTAGAGTTATGTAATACGTAAGCGTTTCTCGGTGGCGCCGTGGCCGAGCGCTTAGCGCGCTCGCCTACCACCTAGGCGGCCCGGGTTCGATCCTAGGGACCCGCATGTGGTATTCGTTGTTGTTGTTGTTGTAGTGTTTAACGCCCGCTTTTACTACTACGGCACCGCAGGCGGTGACACTGATGATACATGGAATGAAGATGGAGCACCGGTGGAATGAGATGGCGGGGGAAACCGGAGCACCCGGAGAAAACCCGCCCTGACGCCGCTTCGTCCACCACGAATACCACATGCGGGTCCCTGGGATCGAACCCGGGCCGGCTAGGTGGTAGGCGAGCGCGCTAACCGCTCGGCCACGGGTGGTATTCGTGGTGGACGAAGCGGCGTCAGGGCGGATTTTCTCCGGGTGCTCCGGTTTCCCCCGCCATCTCATTCCATGTGTCATCAGTGTCACCGCCTGTGGTGCCGTAGTAGTAAAAACGGGCGTTAAACACTACAACAACATACAACAAAAAGTAAGCGTTTCTCAAATGGAAGGTCGTTATTCAGTTTATCTCTCGGCCGTGCAAAGAGAACGAAATTTCAAAGCATTAGTAAAATATTTGACTATCGCTCAAAGCCTACTGTATTCCCAAATTCGCCTTGCACCTACAAGGAAATCAGCAATGAGATATTTCTGCAAATGTTTATCTCAACTAACAGGAATAAGAGCTTTAAGAATAGTTAGTACAAGGGTAGAGAAACTCATGTGAGTGCAACACAGATTTTTTCTACTTCAGATTGTAATCACCTGGTTTCTTAATGGGAGATAAAGTGAATTTTGCGCAGCGAAACGTTGAAAGCATGTTACTTCAGAGTTAATGTAAGCGTGAACGGGTACAGAAAGGATGTTTGAATATAAAGTGGGTGTGGCATTCCCAATAATAAAAGAAAAATTGAAAACGCGCTGTGTTGATATATTGGAGCACGCTTGACAACTTTGACAACTACAGTGGCGTGTGACGTTTATAATTTCTCGTATTTTCCTTTTCATGCTGGTTTGCCCATCGATTGCACCGATATGCATATTGACTACCTTTGCGGTCTGGAGTTTGTTTTGCTGGCTCCCCTACCTGATCCTGGTTCCTGTTCAGGTAGGAACATTTCCTTCCCCTCCATCTGATTCCGGAAATCGCGAGTGCTATTGATTAGGGCTTTCAATCCAGCATTAAAGTGAACTTTGGAATTATAATGTAGGAGCCACTAATTTGATATGGATAATAAATTAAATATTATCCAAGGAAAATGTAATTATCGTAAGTAATGCCACGAGAGATTGTCAGTTTATCTAGAGAATTTGACTCACGAGTTGCATTTATTAAGACTATTTCACGTATTAAACGGTAACTGCCAATGAAATGCCATTTAAATTAGTAATTACTAACCATTTAAAAGAAACACGTGGCATGAATACATACATCGGCGCGTTGGCACGGCGATTATGTTGATGCTCCAGTTTTTTAACATGTTGGTAATTGCAGAAGTTGGAGTATTTGCTGTTAATTTATAATTTCACTTAGCCCAATTGATTCCAAGCATATTTCCTCTTGTATTCTGTGTTTTGAGGTTCCTTCTTCAAATTATTTAATCTATTTCCGCACCAAAGCGAAAGTCAGCCATATTTGACATTTGAATAGCGCTACTGTTGCGTCAAATTACGTCAGCTGCTGCGCATCTGTTTCCACGGTGAGCCTGAATTTTCTAACCTAATCATAACGTAAGAAAAGCAGAAGAGGTGAAATTGTTATGCACATATTGGTTGATTTCAGCCAACTCCCGTGTGAGTGGAATAGTCAATATTAACATACGACTCATGTTTTATAAACTAGTAACCCTGTATTTTTATAGTCAGCCATTGCAAGTCATAATGGAAGAAAACATTACGCATTCAACCTACGGAGTGTCCAAAAATTCCGGACCGGCTGCGCAATGTTTTGCCTGTCCGCCCCCTTGGTGCTCGTTGCCTTACCCGCTATCATAGGCGCGGATGAAACCATACAACATTTTAAACTACTTTTAATGGCTTTACGAAAGGAAATGGTTATTGTAGCTCTGAGAAACCCAATATTGTTCATGAAAGCAACCTTTCATGAGGGAAAAATTGGTGTATGGTGCGCCATTGGCGAAGAAAGAGTTATTATGGGCCATTTTTTGGGGGGTTAACAATTGACACCCGTACATATTGGAATACAATTTTGCTCCCCCCCCCCCTTTTTTTTAAGAGTATTGACAGGGAGCTCGAGTTTTTCTGTTTTCAACAAGACTCTACAACACCTCATACAGCCAATCTTTGGACGAGAAAAATAAAATTGAAAGTATGATTTAGGACAGAACTATTAGTAGAGATTTTTGGCCCCCTAGGTCCCCCGACCTCATCCCCTGCGATTTCTACCTCTGGGGTAACTTAAAAGGCAAACTGACACACTCTGGAAGAATTAGAACAAAATATCCCCTAGGAAACTGTCAGCATTTGTCAACGTGAACTACGGCGAGTGATAGTTTCCTAAATAGGTGCCAAAAATGTGTGGACAACGACGGTGACCAGTTTGAGCATCTTCTTTTTATAAAGTTGTTAAGCAGAGCCTTTTAAAACTGCCGTGTGGTTTCATCCACGCCTTTCTATGATAGCGGCAGACGGCAATGAGCGCCGAAGACGCGGACAGGCAAACCACCGCGCAGTCGATTCAGAACTTTGGCTCTCTCGATATGTCGCTCATATACATATTAATATACAACAAATTATATTTTAGAGAAATTATCACATGTTATTCAGCCTATTACTTTTTCTACAGGTGGTAAATATGCGAAGCATTACCCAACAGTCGATGCCGGGATTCCAGTGGAAATGCATGCTTTAGAACTTCCGAATCTAGAATAAGTAATATTAGAAAAAGGCATGTGTGTATGGAGAGATAACTCAAAACGAAAAGTTGGAAGCACTAGTATCGGATCGCTCCTACATTTTTAATTTAAGCTTCGTATACAAAAAATTCTTAAGCATTACTTCATTTTAATTAGTTTAAGGGAATAATAAAATGAATATTTCATATAAACTGTTTTATATTGAATTTACGTTTTTTAGTGCACTAAGTTTTTGTCTTATATTTTGTGATTTACCAGTTACAAAATTAACAGAATTCTTTCCGAACGAACTGCAGTGGAGAGGTTTTCCAGAAAATTCAAGGTACACCGTTTATTAATGTTAAAATACCTTAAACACGTGGGATTTTAATCAGAATCATGGGTGCTATTTTTGAGAAAATATAGATCAGCAGTAGTTTTTTCATTAAAGGTTACTTTGCGATTGGAGGCGTATTTTCTTGAAAATCTTCTGATTTACACTCTGCAAAGATGCTGATGTATTTATCCCAAATTTTTTCAAAAACGCGTTTTATGGGCTTAAAGGACCACAAAGCTATTGAAACCTGTCATTTGTTCTCAGTTACTCTCGTCTATGGAGACAATATTTCAGTTGTTTACTAAGCTTTATTCCAAGTAATTGTGTAAGTGAATATAGATGTTATTTTGTTTATAAATGACACGCTGTTGTGGTTTAGTTTTCGCGATAATTTGAGGGTAGTATTTTGGTTAAGAATTCAGCGAGAACTCCGGCGAGGGAAAATGTGAATGAAATTATAGGCATATCGATTTTCATTACACACGGAGCCTGACTCCCTAGTACCGGAATTGCGCACAAGTATTTCGTACAGTCTGCTCTAGCAAAGTTGTGTCCTGAAGAAAGCCGTTCGTCCTGGTCCATAATAATGGCTGTAAACCAGAATGTACACAGACCGCCAAAGAAAATCTAACTGCTCCTCTGGTCTATGCCACATTATTTGACGTTGTACGAAGGTGTGGCCATTTCATTGGCTACTTTAGGCGTTGCCCTTGCACCGTGGCCTAATGCAGCCATGTACAACGATAACTAATGTGACAGACCGGAGGTGCAGAGAGATTTTCTTAGGACGTGTCAGAGTCTTCGCGACATAACTCAAAATTGAAACGTGGGATACTTCGTATTGAAGTTAAAATTATTCACGGATGCGACAGTAGCTTTACAAGAACGTTCCCAACTGTGTTTACATCTAAAGGTTTTCTTAGTTTGATTTTTTTAAATGACTCTAATAGTTTAAATATCACATATTTAATATTTACATGACTAGTGTATTTTGTACAAAAGTGTAGTTCTCTTAAAACACACTATATTTCAAATTACTTCCTTTTTGTGAGACCTAGCCATTCGCTATTATTGGTGTGACTTTGGTATTTTTAAAGTGTTATCGTATTGAGCATTTTCATCCACATCTTAGAAATATTTTGCAATTTTAAGCCCAGCCTACAATTAAATACAGAGTGTCCCAAAATTCGACCGACTAACTTTTGGAACTGATAGATAACATTATTTTAAACACTATTTGTTAAAGAAAGCTTTCTGCTGCGGTGCTTCGTTAAATCGCTAGGCGAGTTAATGTCATAGATTGCTGCCTCCCACCCAGTTTAAGTATTTACGGTAAAAGTAACAATGCAAACTATTATTACATTTATCTTAGGAAGGTACACAATCTTAATCCAAGAAAGAAACACAAAACACATAAACATAACACAAACATCTTATTGTTTACAGTTAATCACAGTTTTACTATTCAAAGTAAATGTTGGAACGCACGCCCATTGCGATCAACACAGAGTGTATCGGCGTGCCGTATTCTGCCATACTCTCGCAAAGTCACCAGCCATTTCTCTGGTTTAAAAGTTTGTCGGTCTAATTTTGGGACACTATGTAGAGTCTATATTACATAATAGGGTAACCCATTCCGCGGTCTCTCTTCTGCGCGAGAGAACCGAAGGTCAGTCAGAGGCACACCAAAATGCTTGCCTTATTGTAGATGCAGGAAATGTTAACTTTTAAATAGTATCTTAAAAATGTTGTCGCTCACTCTCCTGAGTTCAGCAGCTGAGTTATCAATCCTTTCCTAGATTAGGTGTTTTCGAAATATTCTTGGATTTCTTTCCATCGCAAGGAAGCATTTCAGTACTTTTAGTTACTTGTTGCTTAATTTGAAAGCATTATTGATTAAAATGTACCCCGACAAAAGTCCTTCTCTTGGAGTATCTTGTTAATCCGTGGCGTGAAATTATTTTTGAAGGTGGAGTCATTTCAGGAGGTGTATGATTTGATAATAAGTATAATGTTTGATAAACATTTAAAGTTGTAAAAATGTGCTCCATACATGGGTTTGAATTATGTTATTCAACGATAATGGTATCGTACTAATGGTCATAAAAGCCTGTAAATGGAATTAGCTAATGGGTTAATGTTTGAAGTTATATATCCGCTATCTAACGGTAGTTGCTACGTAGTAATCCAAGTAGGTCGGTGGTGTCCATGTCATATTCAGCATTGTTTATGAATACAGGAAATGTTGTGAAAAAGAACTCCCTTTGTTTTACTTGTGGAATGCGTTATGTTCTCGTATGTCGGCAACGTGTAACATGATAGAGGCACTTTGGACGGGAAAGTCCACGTGTCTTGGAGGGGATAGCGCAAACAAAACACAACCCGCATAACGTTACGTCAACTTTCAGGCGCATCTCATGGATGGAGTACGTATGTCACAGAGCGGCAACCATTTCTTTTAAACTTCGCTGCGCATTTGTTAAGTAGAGATAACCTTCAACATAGGGCTACTAATGCAATCGATAAAATGAACATCGAAATTTCCCACAAGTACAGTGAAATCCTCTTAATAATGATAATAATAACAATAATAATAGAAAAACGTACTTTTCTTTCAGCTATGATCAGCATAACCCAAAATCCAAAAAGTTAGCTAAATACTAAGTTTCATACCTCACTTCTAATTAAGGAAGCGGACTAAGCTTCTTACTTTCTCTACTGTCTACGTATAATAAAGGGAAGTATTGTATTCGACCCAAAATTTTGATGTCGAAATACATGTTTTGAGGCACCCTGATTCCAAAAAAGCATTTCTAGAAAAGGTTCTGTGTATATGTGCCTGTCTGCGAACAGCATAGCTTAAAAACGAAAAGTGGGTCAAAACTGAAGCTGGTGTTTTAAGTTCAACATCTCTTAAGAGTGCAGCACGAATTTGAAGAAAATTCCTCCACAGTATCCAGCCTTTACATTGAACATTTTTCGAAAACTTTGTTTATCTCAAAAATGACTTGATTAACATATCATATGTTTAAGCAAATGAAATGTATTGTAACAGATGAAGAAAACACCAGTTACTGCTATTCACACTTTATTGCCTTTTAGTCAGTTAGCGTAGTGCTAACGTTACACTTAGATTACTTTTGTACTAGCTCAGAGCAACAGAACAACTGCCGAATCACAAATAAGAACTGAACTGCTCGTCGGCACGATTCCTGAACGCTTCGTATACGTCTTTTTTTTTCCTGCTGCCCGATGCTTGGCAGCGACTTATATAGGTCCTTCGACAGAGGGAAAGTTCTGGAGGTAGAATATTCGGAATGCCTGTGGCGGAACGGTCCAGAAACCGCACCGCCATGTAATAGCTATTGTCTCGTACGCTCCTATTGTCAGCGGCCTGTGGCGGAACGGTCCAGAAACCGCACCGCCATGTAATAGCTATTGTCTCGTACGCTCCTATTGTTGTCGGCGGCAGGTCGTTAGGCCAGGCAGGCGACTGGCTGGGTCCCCCCTCCCCAGTGTAGGCAATCAGATGCGGCGGGTGCGGTGACAGTATATTCCGAATTTTCTGACTATGACCCATGTACTACTGTTCACTCTTGATGACTTCAGCATAACTGGTAAACCGTAAGAGATAGACCAAACCTTACTACACGAAAATATATTTCTTATTTCAATTTTGTTTATAGTCGCCTAACTACGTGGTATTATTGCGACTGTGCATAAAGTATTTACAAAATAACTGTGTTAGTACAATAATACATTCAGTTACATTATTCGTTAAGTCTTGAAAGCTAAATATGTATGACAATGGATTATTAACAAAAGTACTGTTTTAAAAACAATGGTGGTATACTAATATTACAACTGATATCCTCAAGTGTCTTTTAGGAACTGTAATATGCTGCTAATCATTTTAGAATCGCTAAGTAAAGTAGGATCATCAGCTGGAAGCTTGTTCTTCGTCCGCCATTTTGTGTATCCTGAATATTTAGTGATATGTACAATAGTTCAAATCATAGGTCTTTTTAACACACAATTTATGTCCAAATTCATTTTTTGTGGGGTGACCCGTTTTTGAGATATTGCTCGTTATTTGTGCTAGTTTTACAATGCAACACTTATATTTGCCACAAATGGAAGTTCGTTATGCACTTTTTATATCTTAGTCGTGCAAAGAGATCAGAATTAAAGGCTTTAAAAGCTTTGCAGCCTACTGTATTCTCATATTCCCCTTGCACCTACAAGAAAATCAACACTAAGGTAATTTTTGCAAATGTTTTATCTCTACCAATGTGAAGAAGAAAGAAGAATTGTTTGTAAGAATAGTTACTACAAGAGTAGTGCAAGTCGTGTGACTGTGACACAGATTTTTGTCAGAATGAAACTCAATCTATTTACCTCATTTTGATGTGAACGATCAAAATGTTAAATTCACAGCTTGCTTTTAATGTCAAGCGAAGCCCGTTTCCTGGTCATACGGCGGAGTACATAGGAGTAGAAGAGATTCCGTCGCGCTTGCTCCATGTCAGTTTTTGTTAAGCTAACAAGTTGAGAGATCCAATGGTTGTGGGAATGGGAGTCCGACTTAGTAACTTGGAGTGAGAATGCTAAGTTCTCTAGCGGAACAAATCAAATCGGCTTTTGGAAGCGCCAATAAAAAGCTCAACCGTTGGTGGAACTTATTTATGACCTTTAATTTGACAGGAGAAAGGCTGCGACAGTTTTTTTGTAGGCTGTCACGTTGCGTTTCTTGCTCTTCTAAAGGGTCATTTGTTAAAATGGCACTACGGTCTTTTGTTTGCCTTGGGCAGACAGGACCAGCAAAGCACAGTGCTTTTACAGTTTGTTCACCAGCTGAAGGTCCCTGGCAGGAATGCAGCCAGCCACTACGTCAGTAAACAATTTCCCATAAACAGTTCTGCTTCTAATCGCGTTTACGATAATGTTGCCAACCTTGGAATGCGTATTCACGCCAGATTAAAGCAAAGAAATCGCTCAAAATAACACAATTTAAATGTTATTACTAGTTCATGCAGTATATTTAGCTTATAAAGCGTAAGCAAGGTTTTCAGCTACTCCGTCTTTTCTCCACTGGTCATTTTCTGCCTTTTCTATATTTTTAAAAAACACTGCGAGTCTGTTTCGGTCTTAGATGATAATCCTTCAACGTTATATCGTGAAGAATAAGTCAGCTGTTTTATTTAAGTATTCATTCTACCTTGACCCAAACTAATCCTATGAGATTGAGATCGCACATGTTTTGGGGCAAGTAAACGACAATGTGGCCCAATAAAACCAACATAACCAATATTTATAACAGTTTTGGAAGAATTCAGTATAACTTCTCCTTCCCTCCTGCAGGATCAAAGAATAAAATGCATATTAAAATTTTGGTCAGTTAATAGTATAGTAATTGTTCCTCTAAGAGCTTCTTAAGGTTTATTTGTTCCAATCATCCTATAAAGATCTGTTTTACAAATAGAACTGTCACTCTGAACCCCTTTGTTCTACAAACAATAACATAGCAGATTTCACAGCACTCCTAGACGGAGGATTAACTGCTTTTCATTACTTTACCATTACTTCCGACACAAAACTAATGACAAGTACTATTTCACAACTGAAATTAAGACACTAGCCGCGAGTAAACAGCGCGAATAATATTGGTAGTAAGTTGGCAACATAACCAGCAGAACGATTACGCGAATGTTCACAAAACCAAGGTTGCTACTTGGCAAAGCCACGAGGTGTATCGGAAAGAATGTGAAACTGCCGTGTTGTTTACGTGAGCTTATCGCACAAACAAGGCGAGACTGTGTGTATACTCTGTTCAGATGCAATCATATCTCCAGGGCAGTACCATCTCGTATATCGGCAGGCGCAAGAGATCATCTATTTATGTTGTATCACTGACTATACGCCAAGTTACTATTATTTGGCCGTTGTAATACACAAGATAAGCGATCGTAGCGCTCCACAGCCAAGGTCAATACACCTCATCGCTTTGCCAAGTAGTGCACTGCGTAGAATATCTCTCCCCTGCCCCTCATTCCCCTTAGATGATGAGGTGGTGAACAGACAGTAGCCAGTTTGCTAGTGGTGCGAAGGTTGTGCAGTAAATAAGCTGCTGGTCCAGATGGCTTACTCAGTTGGTGTGCTGATCTGAACAGGTTCACTCACCCTGTTTCATCCTAAACATGATTCCATGGCCCATTGTACTGTCATTTCTTTCAGTCTCGGCAGTGTTCTTAGATTTTCTGTGGGCTGCAGATGTTTCAACGAGTTGACAAAGGAATGGTGTGTATTTTGTCGCATATTTCATCTTCTTTTAATCTCATGATCCCTCAAGCAACTGCATGACTTTTGCCTCTCCTCTTAGTTTGCCATGCTTTCATTTGGTTGGTACCATAGATGTTGAGGAATCTGTAATTTTTCTTTCCATACGCTCAGGTATGACAATTATGGAGTCGTACATTGGAGGAGTTGCAATCGTTCATCTATGGCTGACACAAAATATAATGGCGGGTAGCAGGAGGAGCTGGTGAACACAAAATCCAATCAGAGGCTTGCCACGCCTTGCGGTGTTGTACAGTTAAACAAGCTAAGTGACATATCTTTGCGCCCACAAAACGTATTTGTACAACTGAAAAGAGAGGATGGTCAGCTATTAGCCGCCATTATATTTTGTGTCTGCCATAAGATGAGCATGCGGCATGGATGAATTTTCGAATACAAATTGTCATTGAAGTAGCCAAGCCAATTTAACGCGGTGTTCTATTTAAAATGTAGTTTGATTTGGGTTCAAACAAACATTTTGCCAATTTTATAACCACGCTTTCTTGAATTAAGCCAAAGAAATAACCTTGAATCAGTAAATAACCCATTAATGTTTCGTAATACGAGAATTTTCGAAAAAATCCAAAATTTGCGAAAACTTTTCCATGTGAAGGGTATTTTCGGGTGGAGGGATTTTCTTCAAAATGTTCGTGTCGCATGCTTGAAGCATATAAACTTAAATACGAACTTCGGTTTTTAAGAGACTTCAATTTTTTAGTTATGCTGTTCTCTCTCTCTCTCTCTGACACACACACACACACACACACACACACACACACACACACACACACACGCACGCACGCACACACACACACACACACACACACACACACACACCTCTTTGTCTAGAAATTTCCTTTTTTGGATTCAAGAGGCCTCAAAATATATTTCCGATGAAATCTCGACATCAAATTTTTGGGTGGAATACAATACGTCTACTTACAGAAAGTAATTTGAGGTCATATTTATCTTCATATTTTCTAATTTTTTTCGGTCATAAATGCTTGCATATTTTAGGCCTTAGGCATCCGGATCCTGGTGATAAAGATGCATGCAAGCAGTTTATCTTAGGTGATGCAATAACTCGTTGACTTTATGCACGTGCAGTGCATGATGAATTTATCTGCAGGTGCGAGGGTTAATTAGTCTTTTGTATGTTGGATCGAGACGGTGTTGATGTTGCTACTTCAGTGCAAGGCACTCTTTAATCTAACAACGGCATCACGAGAGGCACTTGAAGCCCTGAGTGGGAGGTGCAATGAATGAAGTCGGCCGCTATAGGTTTACATCTCACGCGAGAAGCAAACTACCGACCATTCTTGGAATTGAGGTTACCTCGAGTTACAGTATCAAAGAGAAGACAATATCAACGGCACACTTAGTCCAATTTGGAGGAATAAACGCATCTTTTTGTTACATCAGACAACTTTATTATTAATTAAAACATTTATTTTTACATTCTGTACATGTAGTAGAGGCAGTATTGTATTCCACCCAAAAATTCGATGTTGATATTTCACCGGATATACATGCTTTGAGGCCCCCTGAATCTCAAAATAGCATTTGTAGGAAAAGGTCAGCGCATGCATGCGTGCGCGCGCGCGCGCGCGTGCGTGTGTGTGTGTGTGAGAGAGAGAGAGAGAGTGAGTCTGTGAACAGCATAACTTAAATCTGATGTGTTGCACTCACATGAGTTTCTCTACACATGTACTCCTGTACTCCTACAAACTCTTACTCCTATATCTTCTTCGTGTTAGTTGGGATAAACTTATTGCTTATTTCCTTGTAGGTGCAAATAGAATATAGGAATACAGTAGGCCTGAGGTATAGTCAAATCTTTTAAAACTCAAGTTCCGTTCTGTTTGCACGGCTAACATTAAAAAATGAACAACGATGTTCCACTTGGCGAAAGTTCTAAATATTTCAAAACTCGCACAAATAAGGAATATCTCCGAAATGGTTCACTCTACAACAAAATTTATTTGGGCTTTAATGGTGTGTTTTAGCAAAACCTACATTTTTGTATAATACGATTTTGTATAATTCGATTACTCTTACTGTTTACCAGTTATGCAAAAGTCATCCAGAGTAAACAGGACTACATGGGCTATTGCCAGAAAGTTCAAAATATACATTCAATTTGTCATAAAAATATCTTTAACATATGGCATTGTAATCAAAGTCGTTGGTGCCGTTTTGAAGAAAATAAAACTTTTCGAAAAATTTTCGTTGTGAAGGGTAGTTTAGGGTGGAACATTTTTATTCAAAATCTTCGTGTCGCATTCATAAAATATATTAAACTTAAATACCAACTTTGGTTTTTAACCGACTTTTCGTTTGAGTTATGCTGTCCACAGACTGCCAGACACAGACTACTAACCTACGCGCGCGCTGACCTTCATAAAAATGCTTTTTATTATTATTTTTTTAATTTTGGTTTTTATTCATTAGGCCTTAATACTTTACGACTTAGAGAAACTAAAAACGAAACGTGGGTTAAAAACCAAAGTTCGTATAAGTTTAATATGTTTCAAGGATGCGACACAAGATTTTGAAAAAAAAAAAAAAATACCTCAACGTAAACTACCCTTTGCATGAAAAATTTTGATTTTCTCGAAAATAGCTCGTAACGATTTTGATTAAATTGCCATATGTGTACTATATATTTTATGGCGAATTTAGTGTACTTTTTTAATTTTCTGGCTGTAATCTATGTGATAATGTTTACTTTTACGTAACTAGTAAACTGTAAGAAATAGACCAAAACTTACGATAAAAAAAAAAAAAAATACACGTGACCAAATGTATTTTTTTGTAGGGTAAACAATTTTGGAGATATTCCTTGTTATTTGTGTTAGTTTTGCAATAGTGACTTTCCACAAATTATTGAAGATCGTTATTTACTTTTTATATCTTAGCCCTGCAAAGAGAACGAAATTTCAAAGCGTTAAACGATTTTATTGTCGCCCATAGCCTACTGTATTCTCACATGTCCCTTACACCTGCAAGAAGGTGAGCAATAAGATAATTTCTGTAAATGTTTATCTCGACTAACATGAAGATAGAGGAATAAGAGTTTGCAAGAATACTTAGTTCAAGAGTAGAGAAACTGCTGTGAGTGCAACACATCAGAGTTTTGATGGTGAAATAGAAAGTGTAAACATGTATTTTGGATGGAATTTTTATGTTCTCGCGTTGTCGATAAGCTGTTGGAGGGTGCTTTCGTGTTAGGGTGTGTAAGTTGGCATCCATAGAGTAGTAACACAAGGTTCCTGTACTGGAGGTTCATAAATAGCATCACGCCTTTCCTCACAGATCAATATACTAATTGTGTCACTGGACGTTGCATGTAGGAACAGCAATGGAAATTATAGACTTGAAAATGGCATGTTTAAAATAGCGTGCAACTTTAGTAGTAATTATAACGTTGCTTCTCTTGTGTTATGGCAACGTTTATTAATTGTCTGAGACGTGTTTACAATGTGCAGGACGGACCTTTGCATTCGGAATTTCGTGTAACTTTGGAATAGAGCTGAATGTGTGGTATTGGACAGGAGGTGCCCAGCTTACAAATATAACTTGATGTCTGTTCACCAGCTCATGGTCTTAGGGGAATGAAGGGGAGAGGAGAGACATTCCACGTAGTGTAACCAGAGTTTTGTAAACTTCCTAGGTAACGTTGCTCCTGGTTAAGTTGCCAACTTTTATCCAATATTCTCGCTATGTTTACACGCTAAGGCGCCAATATTTCTTAATTTCATTTAAAAAGTGGACGAGTCACTAGCGGCGTCTGCGTGGGTTTTCTCTGGATTCCCCGCCACTCATTACACCAACTGCTCCATCACCTTTCCATTCATCCGTTTCGCCTGCGTTTAATATCAGCCTCTTTCTCACTCTTATACGTGGTGCCTGACTGACCAGTCGCCTCCAGGTCTTCACTTGTCCGCTCCATAGGTTAGTCTGCTCCCCGACAGACATCTGACCTAGGTGCTGGCTTGTAAATCCTGCGTAAGTGGAGGGTAAAAGGATAAAGAAGAAGAATAAAATGTATACATAATAGAGAAAATTTACGTTAAGCGCTAAAACCACCTGATCAGTTTTCTCCGCAAGCATCACTTTACGACAATGTAAACACGAATAGTTCAAGACGACATTTCTGATTTAGTTTTAACTGGGTCACGGCAAATATGGTGGACAAGGGTTTGCAGAAATGACCTAACTCTACTGCAAGACGTTATTGCCACAAACCCTTACGATAATATAAGGGGCAACCTTTGGGATAACGTCTGGACGAGAGTAAATGAAATTGACAAAATGGAAGACAGGATTGAAAGAATTGGAAAGCAATTTAAAGGAGACTTGTGACAACGATGACATTTAAAGCGGTTTCACAGAAGACGAGGATGTATCAAGTTTAGAAGAATTAAAGCGATAAAAGGCCCAAACGATTCTTTCATTCATTACAAGTGTTGTCTGGAACTGCAATCGCGCTGTGGAGTGTGGATCTTGTTGGTACGATGTAAACAAAGTAGCACCACCAGTTCAAAATGACTGTCTACAGGACAGTTGAACGGTAAGCAGTGCCAGTGTTGCTGCAATATTATGTCGAGTGGCTCTTGAGTCTTCAATAAACAAAATATGAGCATAATGGCTTTGTTTTATGCGGTAATTAGTGATGCTCACTGTTGAAACAGTAAAACATCGGCGCGAGAGAGGAGGGGAAAAAAAAAAAAAAGAAAGAAAAAAAAAAGAAAAGAAAAGAACAGCAGCGCGATATCTCAAAATCTTTTAACCACAAGGTCATGGCTAAACTCCTGAGACAAATGCAATAGTGGCTGTGTAAACACTGTTAAGTAAACATTGCACTGATACCTGAGCGGGTGACTTCATCTACTGAAGGTAGATACGTGACTCACATCTAGAGTTGCCAGGGTTTCAAGCTAAAAATACGGGAGATTTCAAAAATGTTTCCTTAATGCGAGAACATATTGTCATTAGGTCGATTTTTCTCTGTATTGATATTAGAAGATGTATGCTTATTGCACAGAACTAGGTTTTACATGTTTATTCGTAATGTATGAATGTATTTACAAAATGATTTCGTAGTCTCGCTTAATTCACTCTTTTAAAAAGCCATAACGAGCAATGGACGTAATGTTTATTACCCTTCCAGGTCCTGCCCAAAAATAGTATCTTCCCAAACAGAAAGATAAACACACATGTACTTAGGTTTCTTCTTGGGTGGAGTTTTGTTCAGTTGATTGCGGCCATCGCCTTCCATGATTTTACTTGCTTTATAGAAGCACAAACAAACAAAAAACGTGTTTGGCTACACTCTACCAGCTAATAAGAATGCTCGCTGCTACCAACAGCTAATTAAAATACTGCTGCCAACATTGGTAAAAAGGAACTAGCAGTTCGATATATTGCACATTCCAGATATCCTTCTAAAACTCAGCAGTGTATGAAATAAGGAGAAATAGTCTAAAATACGGGAGCCGGGAGAACCCGGAAATACGAGAGACCTGGCAACCCTACTCGCATCCTAGCTTTCGTGTAAGTTTTAGTGTTCAAAAACCATTGCGCGAGCTATGTATAGCAATACCCTTTGCCGTGTTTGCTTATAGCTGAATTGACGCTAGCTTTTTTTCTTGTACTCAGGAAATCACTTACGGAAAACTCTTTCCGAAGCATAGCTGTAGTAATTTGCTTAGCATCCGCGATTAACTAGGGAATTTCACCAGATACACATAGAAATCTCCCATCCTTTATGTTACCAGTAGTTGTCAAATATCACCCTCACAGATGGTATTGAATTAAAGAAGCGACACATCTCTTGATGCAATAAAGCCAAGAAAGTGTTTCAACGGAGAAGAATGGCATATTTAAGATGGAATCCACTGCAGTCTCGATAAATGTACAATGCATGTTTGGAGGCCAACTAACGATCCAATCTTTTCCGCTGGGGTTTGCTAGCTGGAAGATAGAAGATGATTCTCACGCTCGGTTCGGAAAGTGTAAGTGTAAGTGAAAGGTAAATTGGCAGTAGATGCGAGCGCCATTTGCTTGGCCATGACCCCTTGCCGCAGGTAGGTGTGACCTGTCCGCCGTTCCCCTCCCTTCCAACACCTCGCTCGCCTGGTTCCCGTCCGGTCCCGAATTTCTGTTAAATAATTGAGTAGCACTGGCCGAACTGTCTCGTCCAGTTGATGTAACAAACTCGCATCACCATTTCTACGGCCATGGTTAATCTTTCAGGTGTGATGTTTGCTGAGCTGAGGAAAATATTTGCTGAGCACACGCGTATCAGGCTTAAGATCGTTATTCCAGTTTGGAGAATATGTTAAGTAAATACATTATACTAATTTGTACTTTCTCTGCTACGTAGAGAAAGTATTGTATTCCAGCCAAAATTTTCGATGTCGAGATTTCACCGTAAATGTTTTGTGGCCCCTGAATAAAAAAAATAAAAAAAAAAAGAGTTAGGAAAAGGTGTGCGTGTGTGTGCGTGTGTGTGTGTGTGTGTGTGTGTGTGTGTGTGTGCGCGCGCGCGCTCACCTGTCTGGACAACATAACTCAGGAACGAAAACTCGGTTAAAACCAAAGTTGGTTTAATGTCTTTTAAGGATGCGACACGAAGATTTTGAAGAAAATTGCTCACCCTAAACTATCCTTGCATGGGAAATAACGGATAATTAACTCAGTTTTAACCATATTCAGTGTAAGGTGACAGTGAATATGTAATAAAAGGAGTGTTACCAAACTTGAATGCATATTTTTTGTAAAATGGACATTTGATTATGTTCTATTTGGCTACCTAATTTGGGTACCTACATAGACACTGATGATATAGAAGGATTTCATTCTTAAGAAACACAGCGTTCATTTAATATAGTTGCGTATCTTTTGTTGATTGCCGAAAAATGCTAATAAATGCAGATGTTCTATCCATTGCAGATGGTTGGGAAGATCAATGTTGACAAGTAAGGTCAGGTCCAACGCAAAGTTGTGTGCACTCAATCTTCAATTTTATATGGAGGCTTTGCAATTCCATTGTCTTTGCACGGCCAAGAGATAAAAAAAGTGATAAAGACCTTCCATTTGGGAGAAAAATGAGTATTGCAAAGCTGACACAAATAAGGAACATCTCTGAATGGTTCACTCCGGTTTACCAGTCATCAAGAGTAAACAGGACTACATGGGCTATAGCCAGAATGTTCAGAATATACATTTCATCATTTCATCATTTCATTTGCCATAAAAATGCCATAAATACAGGTAATTTTAATCAAAATCGTTTGCCATTGTTGAGAAAATATTTTTTCATGTAAAGGTAGTTCAGAATAAAGGAATTTTCTTCAAAATCTCCATGTCGCATCCTTAAGATATTAAACTTAAATACCAACTTTGGTTTTTAACGGACTTGTTTTTGTGTTGTGCTGTTCACTCACACACACACACACACACACACACACACACACACACACACACACACACACACACACACACACACACACACACACACACACGGGCCTGTTTTTAACCCTAGAACGCTAAGCCTCGTTATTTTTACGACGCACGATTGGCAATCCTGCTTTTACTCCTATAGTTTTCGCGCCACAATTATTTCCTTTTCAGTAACTTCCTAGCTTTTGAAGAGCTTGGTCAGTGGGTGTGCATTGTCGAAATCGGGTGCAACAGTGCATTGTTAGTAACTGCTTTGTCGTAAATTTTACGACGATTAGTGTTCACGTATCCAGAATTTCATAAGGAAGCAGATTTATTTTTGTAATAATATGAATTCAGGAAAGCAGGACGTGTAATAACAAGTCACGAAAGCAGTTGAATCATTGCTGTCGATCGTTTCAGATGAGTATTCTGCGTGCAGACGACCCAAATTTTGGAAAAAAAGATTTTGGCAATGCTTCTTGAAGAAGATAGTAGCCTCCAGATTGATTTTAGCTCCGACGAAGAAATTGATAATGTGGACTCTGATGATGTAATAATGACTGATACAGATGGTGAAGATATGGCAGGACGAAATATTGATATGTGTATGAGCAACGATGAAAATTCTCCTCTAACTAGGCAAAGAATGTTGCCATGGATACTGCAAAGAACATAGGGCAAATCTCTGCACAAATTGATGTGAGGCGAGATAGAACTGTCTTTGTTGTCTCATAGCAGTTTAAATGAGTCAAGATAATATTTTATGAGGCAGGCATAAACATTTGTGAGATAATAGTAATGTATTTTGTAATAGAAATAAACAGTAGTAAATTTTACGAGGCTTAGTGTTTATGTACTATAGGAATAGGGTTAGTGTTCCAGGGTTAAAAAGGCTGTTTCAAAACATGTATTTCCAGTGAAATCTCGACCACGTATTTTTTGTTCGAATGCATACTTCCCCTGCTTACTGCACGTAGTAGAGAAAGTAAAAAATGAACAAAATCTGCTCTCGTGGTACCTTCTACTCAAATCTTCAAAAAACAAAATTATATAGCTTTACATTTGTTTTTGCTAATGCAATTTAAATAAAAATTGTGTAATGTTTCATTATGTAAATATAAATGAGATAATTGAACCCAAAAATGAAGAAACATTTCATAAACTCGTGCACCTGATACCTATAGTGGTATCGTGATGTTCAAAGTAGACTGAGTACTTTTATTTTGATCTGAGAGATACCTTTCGTGGAATCTGTATGGCCTTTATTCACTGTGTCTTAGACGGGCAGTGCTGCGCTTTTAGTGTAGATACAGCAGCGATTTAGAAGTGCAGTGAAGCGGTGATAGACGTCTCTGTGAATCATATGGAAGTACATTCACTTCAGAGTTGTTTGAACTCGGGCAAGGTATTGTAGGGTGTTGTTTGCAGAAGTTTCCCAGTTCCGGAGTTGCATTAAAGTTTCAACATTTCACCGCTAAAAGCAGGTCTCCTACCTTGCTGGAATTCCGTCAATCCAGCCAGACGAGTTAGTGCAGAAAGTTAATTTTATCGCGCAGGTAAACATACTCATGCTTTCGAGTGATAGTTGACTGTTCTGGCATTCCGCAGAATGGAAATGTTTTCCCTATACGATTTTACCATCACCTTAATACACTTTCTGGTTATAAGACTTCTGTAATTTCAAAACTATGCGTACAAATGGGTTACAGTTGGTACCGTTTGAAAGAGGATGTTTGGAAGTTTTAGTTCATGTTTAGTTTAGAGTAGTCATGCATTGTGCACATGCGCAGATCATGTTCAAGAAACAAGAACTTATCTCGGGCGCACAATATGGCCATTAGGTATTTAGCAATCATTTTGAATTGATATCTGTCACAGATGGATTTTACAGGTGAACAGAACTATTCGAGATATATAAGCATCACTCTATGCAGACAAAGGAAAAAAACATGACTACCTTCAACAATTCAAGGTATATGCGAGGGCAGTCCCAGAAAGTCCCGGACGTTTTGGTATATCGTGGTGCTGAGTAGGGCTAGAGCCGCCATTATGGTCTCAGAACGTTCCTAATTTCAGTACGCATCCAGATGTGGTAGCGTGAGCACTGTGCGTTCCTTATTTTACTCTCTGTGAGAGGTCAAAATGTGCTGTGCAATAGAAAATCCCGCCACTTGTGAAGTGCGGTCTGTGATTAGTTCTTTGTCGACTAAAAACACAAACCAATTGAAATTTATCGTCAGCCTTGTGCTGTTTACGGGCAGGGAATGATAAGTGAAAGCCGAGTCATACAATGTGCATTTATTTTCAAAATGGCCACACCAATGTTCACGACGAGGACCGCAGTAGTAGGCCTAGTCTTGTGACTGATGCACTGGCAATGAGAATCAACGGTAACATTCGTGAAAATCGTCGAGAACAGCGGTACAAAACGCAGGCAGCAGATTTCTACACAGAGAGCATTGAAAAACTTGTGCCATGGTGCGATAAATGCCTCAATTTGAATGGCGATTATGTAGAAAACTATATTCAGCGTATACGTTTCAAATGTAGACAATAAACCTTGATTTTTCCATTTTGGTAATTGTTTATTTCAAAACGTTTGGGACTTACTGGACTGCCCTGTGAAACACGGGACTGGCAGTTTGGAAGGCGATGCTGCTACAGAAGGGAAATATTAACGCCCAAACACACATTGTCCAAATTACATAAGATGCAGATATTCTCATTTGTTTGTTATATTATGTATGTAGCAAAGACTTTTTCTTTCTTTTTCTTTTCCACCCGATAGTATTCTTGCTGGATCTACGACTGTGTCGCGGAGGAGATGTATTACTATGTAACGACTTGGGATAGCTACTTCCTAATAAACACCGGAGTGTCATCCAGACTAGGTAACTGTCTTTTAGTTACCGTTATTGGGTAACTACTTAGTTTGTAGAGGAAGTTCCGGGCAATATGGAATACCAATTTTTCTTTCCGCCATCTTTGAGGTAATAGTATTATAATTTGACTAATTATGTGTTTTAGTGAACAAATTCAACTGTTTAGAAACTTCTTATAACTACTTTGAACAAAAAATGAGAATTTATTAATTTTCGATAGAAAGTGTCCAATGTTGCGGATAATATGGAATATTACATAAATTTCCCCATCAATAAGTTTTTCAAGTAACAAATTTACACAAGAACTTATTTATTTCTTGCTGAAACTTGGTCTCGCATAAGGCATTGAATTCTATTACAGTAGTATGTACACAAGCCTACAATATATAGTGCTGGTTTTATTTTACGTTGAAAAATTCATTTGAGAAATCGCAAAAAAAAATCGGGACTTTCTGCTTCTGCACACTCACTGTGTATCCACATGTTACACATTAGGCACTTCCCCTTTTCTGTGTTCTAAAAACTTGCCACTACAGAAAATTCACGTTGCAGCAGGAAATATCTTCTCCCCATTGCTGTTTGGCATTTCTGCAGAAACAATTTAAATGTATTAAAGTTTATAATGTTATAAATGTTATTTATCAGAATAATGCAGGTATTATGCATAGTTGATCTAAATGAAAGGCGATATGGTATACCAGTATGCCATATTACGCGCCACGCCATATTGAAACCAACAGTGTCACTGTACTAAAACAAAATAAAATGAAAACGAAAGATAAGTGTAGCACGAATGTTTCAACCTTTTCTAGAATCATATTAGTTTAGGGTAAAGGATACATACACGGAGGGGACACCTCGCTCACTTCGACCTGCACAGATCTATTGTGGAAACCACTCCCCAGGGTCGTAGCTAGACAGGCCACAGAGACGTGCGGAAGTCCCTAACAAGTGCCGAGATCTCTTCATCCCGGCGCCAGGCCCCGCCAAAGAGCCATCACTGAGCGTCCCCGCCGCCCCGATGGGGTACAAGGCCGACCAAAAGCCACCTAGCGCCGAGAACAGCGGTTACCATGCGCAGTCATCCACGCCATCTGCCCGGCACTGCCAACACTACACATGTATTATATGCACTCAAATATTTCTCATAAATATTTAAAAACTTGTCTGCAAAACGTTTTAGATGATAGACATCACATAATCATTCATACTCAAGCACCCTGTGGCACAATCCATGTGAGATTGCTTGCAGGGCTCTGAAGATGATCTCTGAGAGCATTTCTAGCAGACACCGTTGTATATCAGCACCAAACAAGCAAGTAGCCATGTTATCCTCTATTCGTTTCATTGGTAACCATTTATCTGGAACTACTTACTATCGACCTCTTTTTACGTGTGTAACCTATTAATTTTTATCTTATGTTGATCCCTATAGGGCATCCTTCATAGATTCGGTGAACCCTGTATGCCGTATGTTGTAGACCTTGATATTTGAGATTCAAAAAATAGTTCCCATTTCCATTTTAGGATGACAATTTTCTGGTAATTATAGATGAAAGAACTTCTTTTTTATATAGAGAGGAGCATTGAAAACGGAATTAGAGGTTTAAAATGACTCGTATTTCATCCTGTAATTATTATGGCGCAGAAGAAGGTAAAAATTAGTAACTAAAAACGGGAAGCAAAATGTTTGACGAGGCTATGTTTTAGATATGGAAAGGGAAAGGCGAGGGAATTCGGGATGTGAGTGTGCTAACATATTGTATAAACTCCGCATTTTTTGTAAGGGTTGTGGAACGGTTGGGAGAGGGGGTTGAAAGAGCGGGTGAGACGGAGATGCACAGTGAGGATCAATGCCAGGCAGCATCCCCACCTGCTGCAACCGTCACATACACACACACAACCACCTTCTTCGCTCTGTCACAGGCAACACATGCTTGGTAAACTACCCTCTGCTGTAATTAATCCCGATAGCAATTTGACGATATCCTTAATGCTGCATTAACTCTGTGTTAAGTACTGCCAATTTCCCTATATTAGACGTTTCGTCGCTATGGTCAATATCTCGTTTTGTCTCGATCTTTCAAAACCCTTCGTGGCGTGACGGTGCAAAAACCTTGGTTATTGAGTCAGGCACAATCCGTGACCTCTCCTGTATAGCAGTACGATATATTTCAAACAATAATGGCATTCTGTCGAAGATTTAACAGTGAGGTTTGATAGTCGGGTTATAAATAGATTGGATAATGAGGACCTCTTTTGGGATTGGGATGCTAAAAATTGTGCGACGAAAAATAAGGTATAATATTATTATTTAGTGTATTAACATTCACTGTTTTCGCCAATCCACCGTGTGGTTAACTTCTTCTTGCGGCCAGAGGGCAACTGTCATTTACCGCCGCGTTAGTTTACTTAGTAAGCCTGATATGTCTTCATAGCTTGTATATTTAATTTGCACTGTGGATTATCATGCTTCACAGCTTTCATTGATACATTTATTACCAAATAGAATGGATGTTAAAAAGAAACTATTTCCACGTTGGAAGTTCTCTGAATAAATTTCAAAATTAAGCCATGGCATAACCAATTCAAATATATGGTTGAAATAAGTTCAGGAGCTAAGATTCTTACAAGCTGAGTTTATTTTTCGAGGACATAATACAAAATGAAGAAGCTCGTATGAAATTCGAAATACATTAAACTGAAAAGGTATGTAGAGTATATTCATACTATATGTAATTTTAGTCACTAAACAGTTTTGAAGTTTCACTTTAAATGTAATATCTGTGAGCGCTCGTGGAATTATAGACATTGTAAGAATTTCTTATAACTAGGTTCCGGATGTTGATAACCAAAATATTAAGAAATTACCATAAAATGATGACTTTATGGCCCTAAAATGTATTAAAATGACTTAAAACAACAGAGAATTACCTTTATTTGTTGATCTCCTTACACATTTTACTTACACTTTATCACTGGATTACAATATGTTGCAAATAAATTGAAGCACTTCAAATTTGAGGGATTTGTCTATTGTCTATTGTCAGCTATAACAGGTTTACGCATAAATCTGCGTCTTTCAATATAAACAGTAGGCATGCTTAAGGCAACAAGTAATAACGGCTTTCCAGCCTTCCTCAAGGGGGCGCATTGCATATTGCATATTGCATATTTACCGGACAGTTTTGCATATGATTTTATCAATTCTATTTGATTTTCAATTTCGCAGAAATCCTTGCTTTTACTTTCAGTATGATGAAATAGAGATATCACCTCGACTGCTACGAGTAGCATCTGTTATATGAAGACTATTGTTGGTGGGACCCTCAAAAGTAGCAGATAGATTATCCCCATACTCGTCTGTCTTATAATAAACGTAAACAGTTTAGTGACGTGTTGTTTTGTGGTTGACAAGTGCAAATGTTTAACAAAATATGAATAGGAGAGCCATATTCATATAACTTTCCAAGAATTTTTATTTTTAAGGATCTGAAACTAGATTCTACTAATGTAAGAATAATGTAAGAAACTCGTGTAAAATGATCAAAACCTGTCCAAAATGTAGAAAAAAGTTACCCTTAAAAGTGGTTTAATTTCACTTAAAATTTTATCACACGTATATATTCTCCATAGCATCGCCCTATTATCTGAAAAAAGATGTAGGTAAGATCATCAAAATCTGGGCCCTACTTATAGCCTATAAGTAGGAGATTCCTCCCAAGAAAGTGCTAAATTTCACAATTGTCAATTTACTTCTTTGTTATGGTAAACTCAGTTCATTTCAATTAACGTTTCTGTGGCATCAAACATTTTCGGATATTTATTTTATTTTGAATGTTTGAATACTTTTGTTATTTTAGTTGTTTGTTAGGATATCGTGCAATGACTATATTATTTGAAGACTACGTTATAGCTGCTCGCTATGTCGCCATCATACCTGCATCCACATCTATCGATTTGTTTTTAAAACGAAATACGAAATGAAAATAGGTATTTCTGGAAAGGTTTATCTGGATTAAGGTTAAGTGATGGGGAAATTATTCTTTCGTTAGACTTGCGTGTAGAAGTTACATAAAATGATAATGGGTAGAAATATCAAATGAATGTACGAGTTTACAGAAAATAATCACTGTCAAAAACTAAGGTTTTAAATGCTTTATTGTTGCGCGGCATTGATCTTTTCTTGCCTTTTGATGACTACCACCAGCTCATTATTTGACTTATATTGTGATGACTGGCAGGACGCACAACAAAGGACGGACGGGACCAAACTATTTCACATCACATGCTCGGTCGGCGAGAAGGTAAAGGCGTTCAAAGGTCAGGCTGCCTGACGCAACTGTTAGCTGCTACACAAAAGGGGTTTTCTCCAGAACCTTCGAGAAAGATGCAGCTGTCACCGGCGCGTTTGTGGAGATAAAGCAAGGTCCGTGTGACGTCATCCCCTCTATATAAGGAGGCGAGAGAACAAGAGCAGTTAGAGTTACAGATGAGTCGGTTAGTGTGTGCGAGACAGCTGTGCGTGTGTTTCGTGATAGATACGTCGGTCGTCGTAAAAAAGACATAACGAACGTCGAGGGATTGCATCGTCGTAGTTAGTGTATGAGACAGAGAGAAGGTGAAAGAAGACACCGAAAGACTGAGGCAAGGTTATGAGTTGTGATAGCACGAGAGACTAGGCTGTGTTAACGACGAGAAGGAAAACTATTTGTGATAACATTTTAGAAGACAATAAAGTAATCGGACTAATTTTGTTGTTTTGTCGCACTGGTGTCAGGAATTGGGATTCGTCGAATTGTCATTTGTTATATTTTTAAAGAACATGTATGAAACACTTCGTGAAGGTGAACTTGCTCGGGTGTTGCTAAACAATAACACGATAACTGTGTGCTCGATTTGAATGTAGCTTTAGCACGAAAAGGGCTGACGGATTTAAAAAACTCCTGCGAGAAAGGAAATTGCGTCCATCTCCGGCTCGACTGTGCCGCTGCAGCACAGAACCGGATTAGCCTGCATGAGTATTTGTGAATAAAAGATTCACGGGGTTCGTTGACTGTTTTTGAACCTAAACACCACGGCAGGGTGTCCCAGTTGACATCGTTAAACATATTTTACTGCAGTAGGGTGCTCAACGCAGTCCATAGCGAGTGGCCGAAAATTATTGAAAATTTAAATGTAGGACTTGTATTTTCAAACAGCTTAGCTAATAATCAATCTGTAACGTAATTTTTCTCCTAGTAACCTTCAGCAATTTGTCTGTGAGGCTAGCCAGTCCAACATACATGTTGTATGTTCTATAACAGGGATGTCCA
Source organism: Tenodera sinensis (assembly GCA_030765045.1). Lineage (NCBI taxonomy): Eukaryota > Metazoa > Arthropoda > Insecta > Mantodea > Mantidae > Tenodera > Tenodera sinensis. The sequence continues at coordinate 23,425,251 of CM060972.1, read as the reverse complement.
ACCTTCTCTCTTTGGAGAAGTTACGCAGTGAGCGGCTATAACCCACTCCACTCCTCAGTCGAAGGGTCAGACAGTGAGTATCCAGTGACGGACAGAAACAGGCTATTCCATGGAAGTGTCTCAGTCATAGCTTGAATTTTTGGGAATGTCCTCAGAGAACTCTTCATTGTGGATGATTTTTGCATAAATGGTAAACAGTAAGAGATAGACTAATAGTTAATGAAAATGTGAGCACGTTAAAACACACAATTTATGTTAAATATGTTTTTCCTTTGAGTGAACCATTTCCGAGATATTCTTTCTTATTTGTTTGAATTTTCCCGTACTAAAAACGAAGTCAGTTTAAAGCCAAAGTTGGTATTAGGTATTTAAGTTTAATATCTTTCACGGATGCATCACTAAAATTTTGAAGAAAATTCCTCCATCCTAAACTACCCTTTACATGGAAAATTTTTCGAAAAATTTTGTTTTCTTGAAAATGGCTTTAACGACTTCGATTAAATTGCCACATGTTTAAGAAATTATTGCAAATGAAATGGATATTTTAAATTTTCTGGCTATAGCCCACATGTTTACTCTTGAAAACTTTTGCCTAACTGGTAAACCGTAGAAACTCGAAATGTTTCTTAAAAACACAACTTATGCCCAAATGAATTTTTTTGTGGAATGAACCGTTTCAGAGATATTCCTTGTTATTTATGCGGGGTTTGGAATACTTGGACTTCCATTACTGTATTCCCATATTCCCTTTGCACCTGCAGGAAATGAGTAATAAGGTAATTTCTGCAAATGTTTATCTTAACTAACACGAAGAAGATACAGGAATAAGAGTTTGTAAGAATGGTTAGAGAAAGTCGTGTGAGTGCAACACATCAGAATTTTAAGTATAGCATTTAGGTGGCCAACAAAAGCGATGGCGCCATAACCGGTTTTGACTTTATGTATCTTCTTTTTCCAGATGCCCTTCCTCTTCGTTTTTGGACTTGCCAATCTCTTTTGTCCCCTTTGACAAAACTGTGTGTACTTGCTTGCACTCGCCCCTTATCCAAAAAGTATGTTTATTCGATTCCTTGTAGAAGCTATTTCCTACATCTGCTAATTCCCATAACCAGCTTCAGCTAGCTTGCGTCTTTCTGTCTTAGGTGTCATTTTGCTATTTCCTTTACCATTTTGGACATCTGTGTCGTATTCTCTCGCCTTTCTGTGTCATCTCGTTTGTCCCATATCCTATTTGACATTTTATATTTACCCTCTCTTTACTGGGCCACATTTCCATCTCTGTGCTACTTTACATTCTTCGCCTCCTACCTATATCCTTCTTTGGGTGCTTACTTTCTCCGTTTTCCTCCTCTATTTTTCTCTGTACCATATTGGCTTTCCCCTTGCCTTTTCGCAGCTTTAATGTCCTCGCTAGTGTCACGTACCTTCCTCCGGGGTGTTATGTTATGATTTTTATTCCCGATTTCCAGGTCTGACCTCGTGCACGGTTCCACTGCTTCTACTTTCTTCTGTTATGGCTCTTCCCTCTTTTATTGTGCTCTCTTTTGTCACGAGTCTTCCATATCAGGTAAATGCTTTGTTAATACCGAAACAAATAAGTTCGCCGTTTATTTCCATTAATATCCCCAGCAAATTAATCTGAAAGTATTTTTGTATTCTTACTGTATCTATACTTTCAATATATTATATTTGGTAACCGGTATAGGTTTATTTGTCCTTGGCTGTAGGTCTGAGTGGCTCAGTTGGTTAGACGTTGGGCTACTGATCCCAAGGTCGTGGGTTCAAATCCCACCCAGCCAGGTGGTTTTTAAGTGTGTTCCTGCGGGACGAAATTCCTTCACACCGGCGACGCTGATATGATCCTGGCAATTGACAGCGTCGTTAAATAATATACATTTGCTTCTTATGTTGTTTATTAGAAGAGCGAAATACTAGTAACTTAGCGTATAGTCAGTGATAAAACACAAATAGATGATCTCTCGCGCCTGCCGATATATGAGACGTTACTGTCCAACAGACTGTGCATATAGTCTCGCCGTGTTTGTGCGATAATCTCGCATGTACAACTGGGGAATTTCACATTATTTCCGATACGTCTCATGGCTTTGCCAAGTACTACAGTAAAACCTCGTTTATCCCGATTTAATGTTCACCTTAGATAATAAATGTAAGTTTGGTAGCAGGAACGTAAGTATAAATGTGTGCGCCATATATTGACTTTTTAGTTTGATTTAATGTACGGTTCCTGCATAAATTGTATAATAAATTATGGTAATACGTCTGTAAAAATCTGATGTGCTGCACTCACATGACTTTCTCTACTCCTGTAGTAACCATTCTTACAAACTCCTATTCCTGTATCTTCGTGTTAGTTAAGGTAAACATTTCTACCAATTATTTTATTTTATTGTAGGTGCAAGGGGAATATTATAATACAGTAGGCTTTGTGCGATAGTCAAATGTTTTAAAGCTTTGAGATTCCGTTCTCTTTGCACGCTTAAGATATAAAAATGAACAACGATGCTGCATTTCACGAAACTTTTAAGTTTTCCGAAACTCAACACATAACAAGGAATATCTCTCAAATGGTTCATACTACAAGAAAATTTATTTAAACATAAATTGTGTATTTTAACAAGATCTACTTTTTTGTGTATTATGATTTGGTCTATCTGTAACGGTTTACCAGTAATGCAAAAGTCGTCCAAAGTAAATACCACTACCGGGGCTATAGCCAAATATACATTTCATTTGTCATAAAAATATCTCAAACATATGACATTTTAATCAAAATCGTTAGTCATTTTCAAGAAAATCAAAGTTTTCGAAAAATGTTCCATGTAAAGGGTAGTTTAGGGTGGGACTATTTTCATCAAAATCTTCGTGTCGCATCCTTGAAGGACATTAAACTTAAATACCAAGTTTGGTTTTTAACCAACTTTTCGTTTTTGAGTTATGCTGTTCACAGACACACGAACCTTTTTCTAAAAATGCTTTTTTTGGATTCAGGGGGTCTCAAAACATATTTCCGATGAAATCTCGACATCGAATTTTTGGGTGGGATACAATACTTCCCCTACTTAACAGTAGAGAAAGTAAAAAGCTATCTATTCAGTTTAAGAAAGAGTTGTTTGCTGCAGTGAGGCGGTTTTCATGGTCAGGCTGCACCTACCTGCAGTTGTTTACATGCGCGAGCGATAACAGTAAAGTCCATGTGCAGTATACCTACCTATGGAAAAATGCACACACCTGTGAGCAATGTATCTTCATTCGAAAATACAGATCGCGACGTTATAAGGCTTGAAGTGCAAATAACGCTGACCAGCCACTGTGAAATGTTTTTATTGTGCATTGGCAGCTCTCACTGGGTTAGGGAACTGTTGACGTATGTACTCTTGTTTGCCCATTACAGAAATCAATTATATATCAGCTTCTCATGTGTGTAATTAGTGCTCTACCTGACGTTACATGTAGAATATTGAAACTTTTCGGATATTGCAAACTGATGCATTTGCATTAAAGCGTGTGTGCCTCCGAAATGGAACAGTTTGTGTTTGCTCGAATATTGAATTGGTAGTCAGGATATTTTATTACTGTGCTATATTCTGAAAGTTATAGTACTCCTGGGCGGATTTATAACCTGATACAGCTCAGGAAACATTTATTTGAATATTCAGACTTCTCTTAACATCGTGCTGTGCGTGTGTTTTCCATTCCGATACGCGTACCAGTTAGTAAACAGGAAACAATGTGCATTTTGCAACTGAGCTACCATAGAAGTGTTTGAACTGTTTTAGCTAAACTCAGTGACTGGAACTAAGGTGTGTGTTGTTTTCTGTATACAAAATCTAATGTTGAAGAATTTGCTCATTTAATATACAGTAATGAAGTTCGTAGGAATTGCGTTAGAACCTAAATGATAATGAACGGCTCAAGAAAGTTGTACGGGGGGACGAGGGGATCCTTGCAACAACTTCCAGGAGGGCCAGGGAACGGGTTCCAGAGCGCAAGCATCTGTGCCATCTCTCCGAATTCGCTGGAATGTACCGCGCTACCAACCAAACCTGAAAGATGACAAGGGAGAGAAATGAAGGGAAAGAAATTTTTAGAGAAGAGAATCCACCCCAGTATTCGTTCAGTGATAAGAGGAAACAACGGAAAAGCTGCGTCACCGCGCTCGGTAGTAATTAATATAATAGGAAAAATCTGATGTGTTGTACTCACATGACTTTCTCTACTCTTGTACTAACCATTGTCACAAACTCTTATTCCTGTATCTTCGTGTTGAGATAAACATTTGTACAAATTATCTTATTGTTTATTTCCTTGTAGGTGCAAGGGGAGTATTAGAATACAGTAAGCTTTGTGCGATAGTCAAATCTTTTAAAGCTTTGAGATTCTGTTGTCTTTGCACGCTTAACATAAAACAAATGAACAACTATGCTCAATTTAATAAAAGTTGTAAGTTTTCCGAAACTGATACAGATAACTATCTCCGAAATGGTTCACTCTAAAAAAAATATCGGGACATATATTCTGTATTTTAGCGAGATCTACATTTTTGAATATTAAGCTTTTGTCTATCTCTTACGGCATACGAGTTATTCAAAACTCATCCAGAGTAAACAGGACTACATAGGCTGTGGCCAAAAAATTTAAAATATAAATTTCATTTGTTACATAAATATCTTAAGAATATGAAATTTTAATCAAAATCGTTAGAACCATTTTCAAGAAAGTAAAAATTTTCCATGTAAAGGACCGTTTAGGGTGGGGCTATTTTCTTCAAAATCTTCGTGTCGCATCCTCGAAAGACATTTAACTTAAATGCCAACTTTGGTTTTTAACCGACTTTTGATTTTTGAGTTATGCTGTCCACAGGCTAACAGACACACAGACTGATACAGACACACACACACACACACACACACACACACACACACACACACACACACACACACACACACATACACCAACGTTTTTCTAAAAATACTTTTTTTTTTTTTTTTTTTTGGATTCAGGGGGTCTCGAAACATATATTTCTGGTGAAATCTCGACATCAAATTTTTGGGTGGAATGCAATACTTCCTCTACTTACCAGTAGAGAAAGCAAAAATATAACATTTAATGAGCAGTAAAACACTGGTAAATATTAGCGAATAGTTTTCGTGGACTTTCACTAACGTCTGCAACTACTTATATTATTAGCCTTTGTTTTGGAGTCCACAGGAAAACAGCTTCAAGCGCTGTATTGTGAGCAAGCCTATCAGTTCGTGTGCTCTGCGGGTGCGGAACTAGGAGGGTACAGTGAGGTGTGGCACTCTTGATGGCGAGATCATGGCCAGTACAAGCAACATGGAGCAGCCAGTGCTTCTGTGTGGAGCTATTATGGAATAAGCTATGTCTAAACACCAAAGTACCCTGTCATATCACGACTTAACATGGAGTGTGGTATTACAGATTTTCCAGACGTTACGTCCTAAAATTAATAAACTAGTAAAAGAGCTCATGCATGTCCAATGAAGTAAGATAAGCTGTCATCTGTAACTCTACAAGTTAAATCTATGTATGACATACAAAGCAGGAGAGGGGAAGGAGGGAAAGAAAACACTGGGTATATTATGATAGCAAAAACACTCTTATGTTAATGGGCTGTGTCATTGCTTTGGATACTGGCCAAAAAGCTTGGTTATCAGGAGGGGTTATCCGAAGCGCGTGACTCCGTGGGAACTGATCGACCTTGTGTTTACGTTAAGAGATACTTCTAGCAGTAGTCTGAATCTTAAGTATAAAACTCACGGTGATGAAGTTTGGTACTTTTTAGATAATGCAGTTCTTGGAAATTGTCCATTAAAAAGCACGTACAAAAGTGAATAAGTCTCTGGGAGTCAGGAAGGCAATTAATTTTCATTGGCTCTAGTGACCCAAAGCATTCATTCGTCAACTGTTGGTGCTGTTGAAGGTGCTGTCCTGACTCTCGCACTTGAAATTAAACACACGGTATGTTTCATAGCATGGAAGACACCACTTATATTTAGAAACGGAATTGCCAAGGTCTACCAGTAAACCAAATGGATTTTGTGATGAGTCTGCATTAACTGTATGCGCGTTCTTCTGAAAAAATATCTGATGTTGGTTGCAAGTTTCTACGGAAAACAGGATTTAAGTACTTCTGGCTTGATCTGGGTATTTCAGGATTCTTTTGTTCATACAAGTAATAAAGAATTATTTGAATAATTAATTTATGCATTTCTTATCGTTCTGATTAAGAAGGGAACCCAGTAGTTCATGAATATGGGCATTTTATGTAAACCAGAATTGCTTTTGGAGGTATAGTGAATGTGTTACTGTTGAAAGTCGTCAGTTTCAGCGTACATTGTGATGCTGGTAAACCTAATCTAAGTTAGTACTGTAATTGGTGTTCCGTACCCATGCCTTGCCGGTCGTTCACGTGTCACTGGCGGAGGGCGCGCCGGTCCTCGCTCGGTCCGGCCGATCTACGAACGCACTGTATAGTTCAAACTCTACCCAGCAATAACCATAGTTGTCATGTTCGCGTTCTTACAATACTTGGTATGTAGGTTAATCATTGTTTGCCATATTTGGTAGTGTAAGCTAACTTCACAATTCATTTATCAATTCCCATGGCAACAAGGCCAAAACTGGTCATTAAAACTTACGGTACCAGTAGGAAATGACGTAACACCCAACAGCATAGTAACCTAAAAATGGGTTTAAAATGAATCCTTAGCAAAATATACAAACGTATGAATTATTTATTGATTGAAATATTAAATGTGTAATTGGATATGTTAGCATTAAGCGATGCAATTCTTTTTTATTTCTTCAGTACATCTTGAGGTAAATCTGGATTTGCACATGGAATATGCTGGTAAGTAGGGGAAGTATTGTATTCCACCCAACGATGTCGAGGTTTCACCGGAAATACATGTTTTGAGAACTCTTGAATCCAAAAAAGCATTTTTAGAAAATGGTCCGTGTGTGTGTTTGTCAGTCTGTGTGTCAGTCAGTCTGTGGACAGCATAACTCAAAAACGAAAAGTGTTAAAAACCAAAGTTGGTATTTAAGTTTAATGTCTTTCAAGGAGGCGACACGAAGATTTTGAAGAAAATAGCCCCACCCTAAACTACCCTTTACATGGAAAATTTTTCGAAAATTTTGATTTTCTTGAAAATGGCTCTAACGATTTTGATTAAAATGTCATATGTTTGAGATATTTTTATGGCAAATGAAATGTATATCTTGAATTTTCTGTCTATAGCCCCTGTATTTACTCTGGACGACTTTTGCATAACTGGTAAACCGTTAGAGATAGACCAAATCACACTACAAAAAATGTAGATCTGGCTAAAATACACAACTTCTGTCTCAATGAATTTTCTTGTAGGGTGAACCATTTCGGAGATATTCCTTATGTGTGTGAGTTTCGGAAAACGTTCTACTTTCGTGAAATGGAACATCGTTGTTCATTTTTTTATATGTTAAGTGTGCAAAGCTTTAAATGATTTGACTATCGCACAAAGCCTACTGTATTCTAATGTTCCCTTGCACCCACAAGGAAATAATCAATAAGATAATTTGTACAAATGTTTATCTTTACTAACAAGAAGAAGATATACTCGTAGGAGGAAGAGTTCGTAAGGATGATTAGTACAAGAGTAGAGAAAGTCATGTGAGTGCAACACATCAGAGTTTTTCTTTATGTCATATAAAATATGGAAAGGTATTTTGATTTATTATTGCTTTTCACCGATTATTTCAAGTATTGCAAAAAGTAATTGGCCAATCACGAACTCGAGGCCCGCATTCTCGTTCTGATGAGTATTAATTACAGTTCTTAGTACGCAGGCTTGTTTTTATGTAGTAGAAAGTAGGCCTTTAATACACCCGTCTCATTCCTTGCAAGCAGACACCATTACTGCTTAATTTGGATGTGCTTTAACGCCAAGGATACAACCTTTAGCTTTGCATGATATTTCGTTGGCATTGCAGCCATCTTTCATTATTCAGTTTTAATTTCCTGGCTTAGAAGACAAGGTTGGAGTAAAATGACCGTTGTAGCGTTGCTTTATAGGGGCGTGCATGTGTTGCTGCTGTTGTAAGTAATGAGAATCGCCTCGTAGAGTGGTGCAAGCCTCTTTCACTTAATTAGCAACTTCTGGATGGAATTCCATGTGCAGTGAGAGAAAAAACGCCCTCGACACTGCTGCGAGGTCGCGTTCCTTCCGCGTATAAAACCCTTAGCCTTACTGCCGCAAGTTCTCGTGAAACTCTGTTAAGTTTGACAGAGAAGTTGGTGCCCGCATTTTGAAATACTGCTTTGAGATCTGAAAACCCTTTCGTCTCGTGGCTGTGCTGGGTGGGGTGGTGCGCATCGGGGTTGCAAAACGGGTGGCTCGCAACTGTCTCCTGAGAAGAAATGCCATTCCACCTAACTACACAAGAATTAACAAACTTGCTTGTTAAATAACTGTAATAAGGCAAGTGCGCCAAATAAGGTATGCTAAGGTATGATTCAATGTTAATTCACATTTACCGGGCCAATTATTTTAAAATTTGGCAAATTTATATGTTGATCCTTGGGGAAAAGGAAAATGTCAAGTTTATTGAATAACTCAGTAAATATTGCACTAAAATTCTCGGTTTTCTAACAGGGAACAAATTGGTCTTAAGGGGCACTCGGAATGAAATTTGAAAGTTCCACATTTGTTGATAGATTTTTCTGAACTTTTTACTGTGTTTGTATTTATATAAGAATAGGAGGTACACCAAATTTCATTAAAATTGGATAATTTGTTTAGGATATATGAATTATTTTATGAATTTAATAGGCACATTTTCAAAATAGAGCTCGCGTCTATTGACTTTTCAAAATTCATGTATATTGGCGGGACTGATACTCTAAAACATGGGTAACAATTGTAGGAAGAGATATTTCAAATACGTTTGCTGATTGTGCTGTACATATTTCTTTAATGACAAAGAAAATTTAATGTTAAAAATTATTGACTTTTTTCATACAAAAAAAAATGTTTTTGGAATTCATGTTAATGATAACATCAATATTGAAGCACAGTTTTGTTTAGCTGCTATTTATGAATACTTTTGGAAATTTTCATTGAATTTGAAGCAAAACTCAGACGCGACCTTCTTTTGGAATGTGCAGAAATGTAGTTTTGAGAAAAACAGGCTTTTATATAGGAACATCCTATGTACGTTAAGGGAAGAGCGCTATTTGAAAGGGCCGTAATGGCCACATGGAGTGGGGGATATGAAAAATGTTAGCTGATCCAAATGCACAGGTGTTCCAGGAACATTTTAAGGTAAAAAAAAAAAAAAAAATTAAAAAAAAAAACAAAAAACAACAACAATTTTCGGCTTTTTGACAATTTTGACCAAAATTTCACTCCCAGTGTCCCTTAAGATCAGGGGTTCCAAATAAGACCACTTAAAATAATTTTACTTAATCTACAGGGCAAAGGTGATTATGTGAATAAGCAAGATTCTGAACAAAAATATTTTTGTTAAAGAAAAGTAATGAAATATGACATCTCAGCAATGACAAATTGAGTTAAACAAATCAAAACAATAAAAAGAAGAAATGGCAATTGTTAACTCAAGCCTAGTCACATTCTGAACTCTGAAAATGATCAATCGTATGTTGCTTCTTTATATCAACACAATTTATGAGTATCTTTGTGACAACTCACATATTGTCATATCTATTATTTTGTGCTCTTTGTAAAAATGACAGTAACAGCTGCCTATCAAAGCCAGGACTTATTGGGCTACATGTGGTATCTCGAATTTTTACCAATAAAAACCACAAATGTCATCGTAAAGGTGCTTATGCTGTGCAAAAGTACACTAAATAGGATTTAATTGCACACACGCACACGCACATGTGTGTATATAACTTGTTTTAGTCAAAAATACTTGGCGTCACATACGGCAATGCCCTGTGCAATTGTTGGTTTAGCTAAATAAAGTCCACGCGCACAACTTGACCCTTATACGTATGTTCTCGCGCATACTGAGAAGGAAATAACTTTTGAGTGTGAAGGTCCACAGAGCATGCCGATCACGGAGGTGCTGTCACCTACTGTTCTTATACAGAGTTTTTCCGCTTCTTTCCTAGAAGCCATTAGTTGGCCTTATTCGTGTACATAACCTTACTTGGCTCATGTACCTTATATTTACATGGGATGGAAAAGTTGTATATTAGTATTACAACGAGGGAAAGTGTGCAAGTAATTTTAAAAGTGAGTGCTGATTTAGATTGTGATTCTTTCGATATAGAAAGGTATGTTGTGAACGCAACACCATAACTGGTAAACGAAACACCTAACTAGGTATTTAAGCTCAGTATGGCTCGCCTCGATAGCGTGATGGTTAGCGTGTCTGCCTCACGTTCAAGAGGTCGCGAGTTCGAATCTCGCTTAGGGTAAGTTATCCGGGTAAGGTTTTTTCCGAGGTTTTCCCTACCCTGAGAAGACGAATGTCGGGTAACTTAAAGCTCCATGGACCTCGGGCTCATTGGATCATCATTTCACCCATTTCATTCCATTCATTCGTCCGATATGACACAACGTTGGAGGACGTTAATTTAAAAAAAAAAAAAAAAAAAAAAAAAAAGCTCAGTATGATCTCAACATAGGACACGAAGATTTTCAAGAAACCCCACCCGCTTTACTTGGAAAACTTTCGTTATTTTTAATTTTATGAAAAAAAGTATCACTATTTTGATTATAGTGTGGTTAAGATTCTGTTCATGACAAAATGAAAGTGAGTATTCCGAAAATATTCTCGTAAGTTATTGTGACAGAATGACAAATCCAGTCTGATTACTTTTGTGTCACGGTTCTCTTTTGTTGAAGGTAACAGTCTTCAGTCCTTCGTGAAATTGCAACTCTGAACTGTTTTCTTCTCGTATCCTTAACACACTCCTTTCTATGTTCACTTTCTCTGTCTTCAAGATGTGCCGTTCTCTCACGACAAATACACACTGCGACGACTCATGTCTATAACTATTAATTCTACTACTAAAAAGTTGACTGGTTGACTCAAAACTCGTTGGCTCGCCTCTTTATATGGCGAGGAATACGTAACAGATCTTTCTGGAACTTCTACAAATACGCCGGCTGCCGGACGCCTGTCGAATATTCTCGAAAACAGTTTGTAATGCCGTGTTCATTGTCACGTGTTCACAGATGGGCGAGACAGCTTGACTTTAAGCCCTCTGATGCGCTCCGCGCCTGGTATGTGGTTTGAGGTAGCTTGATCCCGACCATTCTTTGTTGTGCGGCGTCACATTATTTTCGTTCGAAAGGAATTTTATTTAGTTCTTTTATAACTGGTAAACAGCAAGAGATACTAAAAAACATGCAATATATATTGAGTGTGTGTCATGCTGTAATGCATCCCGCTTTTGAACGTTTTATTATCGCTTTCCCTCTTGCATATACAACTATTTCTACCTTTATCTAAATTAAAATGAAGTAGATAAAAAATTAAACGTTTGTAAGAATAGTTATAAAAATGAACTACAGTGGGCAAAGGAAGTCCTGTGAACGTAACACATCAGATTTCTTGAAAATAAATTGGTTTTATCAGAAGCATAGAATAGAGGTGAGGTTGAAGGCCAGTAACAGTGAACGGGCTGCCCCATATACCATCTATCCTTCATTATCATGATTAACGACTCGTGGGTAGGCTGTGCTTTAAAAATCCCGGCGGTCTCCATCATTCATTCACTTACCTTTTATTTTTAATCCTATTATCTACTAACCAATATGTCGACCCCTTTCATTGTGCCCTCTGTTCATTGTATTTTTTTCTCGGATTTATAAATGGGACACGCCCTTATCCCCAATTACACGAACTGAAAAGTATTTTCTTTTCTCCATTCCTTACAAATATCCGCCTTTTCTCTTGGAAATGCAGCGGTTACAGAAGTGTCAATAGTCGAACCATTAGTTCCTCCACGGTTATCACCCTCTGCTGTAAGTTACTCTTTGTAATTTCACACCTCGCTGGAGGACGCCGTTTTTTGGCGCACATCCAAATAAATCTTCAACTCCACTGCGGAATTTGGTTACTTCAGCAGCAAGTAAAATGGTAGGGGAAAAGGTGTAAATCCTCGAACCCTGCGGAAGAAATCACATTGTGTCACCCTAGGTAGGTCTGCCTCTCGTTCCTGTTTTTCTGTTGTCTTCTGTTTGCATTCGGCGTTCGCAAATTTCTTTTCTGAAACCCTACCATTGAATAAAACACTCCTGAGTCTTAGACGTTGAAACCATATGGTATAAACTCGTAATGAATAGGGTTACTAATTATTTTATGGAAATGTAGGGAACAATGGTTAAATATCTGATGTGTTGCACTCACGTGACTTTCTCTACTCTTGTACTAACCTTCTTACAAACTCTTATTCCTGTATCTTCATGTTATTTGAGATAAACATTTACAGAAATTATCGCATTGTTTATTTCCTTGTAGGTGCAAGGGGAATATGGGAATACAGTAGGCTTTGAGCGATAGTCAAATGTTCTAAAGTTTTGAAATTCCGTTCTCTTTGCACGGTTAACATAAAAAAAAAGAACAACGATGTTCCATTGCACGAAAGTTCTAAGTTTTCTGAAACTGACACAAAACAAGGAATATCTCCGAAATGGTTCACCCTACAAAACCATTTTTGTGTATTTTAGCAAGATCTACATTTCTTGTATAGTAAGATTTGGTCTATCTCTTACTGTTTACGAGTTATTCAAAACTCATCCAGACTAAACAGGACTACATCTGCTATACCCAGAAAATTTAAAATATACATTTCATTTGTTATAAAAATATCTCATATACGGCATTTTAATGAAAATCGTTACAGCCATTTTCAAGAAAATCAAAATTTTCGAAACATTTTCCATGTAAAGGGTAATTTAGGGTGGAGCTTGAAAGACATTAAACTTAAATACCAACTTTGGTTTTTAACCGATTTTTCGTTTTTGAGTTATGCTGTCCACAGACAGACACACACCCTCGCGCGCAGAGCTTTTTCTAAAAATGCTATTCTTCGATTCAGGGGCTCCAAAACATATTTCCGGTGAAATCTGGACATCGAATTTTTGGGTGGAATACAATACTATACGTAGTAGAGAAAGTAGGAAAGAGTGCCTCTACTAAAAATCAATTATTCATTTCAGTTCTCCCAGGCTCCAGTTCATTTTCTAATGATCACTGCTTGTTTCTGAAAATGTAGAACATTACAGAATGTTTGAAAATTCCACCCGGACGCCGAACAAAACACTATCGCGTGAAACATTGACATATGCATTATTCTACAGTCGTATCAAGTACTAGGCCCTAAGTCTTGTTACTACATTGGAGTTGAATTATACATTCCGACATTTCCGCTGACGATGTAAAGGCCCCTCCTTATCTGGTCGATAGTGAAGTATAACTTTTCGGATTCTACCTGTGCATATGTGATGCAGGTTATATAGCCATTTGTTTTATACATACATGTAATATGAATTACGGGCTCTTATGCGTAACTCTTAAATTATGTTATGATTATTTGTATATGCTGCTGTGTATCTCATACAATTTATTATATTAGCACTATTTTCTTTATTCTTTCTTAATACCATGCCTCACTGACGTAATACCTAATTATAAAGTCCCGCCAAGGTCTAGTAAGCAGGTTCTGAATGCTTTTGTGCTGAGGAAGGTTTCAGAATGTTATTGATTATTCCCATTGTTTTTGTGTACTCAGACGTTATTTGTGAAGTGGGTATTTCAGCAAAAAGATACATAATTGTGCTTCTCCACATCACGGCATGGGGAGAGTGCCCTTCCATCTCGCACGAATTGCTCTTTTCCATCTCTTTTTGGGTCTACCAACATCTCTTTCCTTTCGGTTAATACTGGAATGTAGTGATTGGTGGGCTTGTTTCGGACATTCTTTGTGTATGTTGTATCTATTCCTTTTGATACTGTTCAACTTTGCTTTTTATGTCGTCTATATTAAGTTCCTTTCTTCATTTTATATTTGATCTAGTCTAATGCATCCATTGTTTTCCTTAGAGTGCATCTATACGTTTATTTGGGTTTTAATTTTCTTTGTGAGAACCCATGTCTCACTTCCATAGAGTAGTATAGGAGCGGCCATTGTTTTTTTTACCTTTTCTGCTGGTAAGTAGGGGAAGTATTGTATTCCACTCAAAAATTCGATGTCGAGATTTCACCGGAAATTTTTTTTGAGACCCCCTGAATACAAAAACAGCATTTTTAGAAAAAGGTCTGTGTCTGTGGACAGCATAACTCAAAAACGAAAAGTCGGTTAAAAACCAAAGTTGGTATTTAAGTTTAATGTCTTTCAAGGATGTGACACGAAGATTTTGAAGAAAATAGCCCCACCCTAAACTGCCGTTTACATCGAAAATTTGTCGAAAATTTGGTTTTCTTGAAAATGGTTCTAACGATTTTGATTGAAATGTCATATGTTTGAGATATTTTTATGACAAAGGAAATGTGTATCTTGAATTTTTTGGCTATAACCCCTGTAGTCGTATTTACTCTGGACGACTTTTGCATAACTGGTAAACCGTTAAGAGATAGACCAAATCATACTGTACAAAAAATGTAGATCTGGCTAAACTACACAATTTATGTATGAATAAATTTTCTTGTAGGTTGAACCACTTCGGAGATATTCCTTGTCATGTGTGTGAGTTTTGGAAAACTTAAAACTTTCGTGAAATGGAACATCGTCGTTCATTTTTTTTTATATGTTAACCGTGCGAAGAGAACGGAATCTCAAAGCTTTAAGAGATTTGACTATCGCACAAAGCCTACTGTATTCTAATATTCCCCTTGCACCTACAAGGAAATAACCATTAAGATAATTTGTGCAAATGTTTAACTAACACGAAGAAGATATAGGAATAAGAGTTTGTAAGAATGGTTAGTACAAAAGTAGAGTAAGTCATGTGAGTGCAACACATAAGATTTTTCAACGTTGTCTTCTAGTTTTATATTCTCAGTGTTCTGTTCGTATAATACTTAAGTCCAAGTTTGTTAAGGGTGGACAGGGGGTTGCAAATCGTCCTTTAGGGAAGCTACAAGTGCTAAATCATCCAATACAATTGTCAATTCCTATTCAGTTGTATATAGTCATGAATCCTTGATTTCCATCCTGTTACTTCTGTACAAATTTCTGTCCATTGCATCATTTATTATCAATCTTACTGCAGCTAGATTTGTTTTATAAAGATTGCATATGTCTGTGATAGGATTTGGAAGTGATCTGTAGTTAATATAGTTAATACTTTATTGATATTTGCCCTATAAACTGCTATTTTCAAGATCTGTAAAAGCAGCAGGTGTTTTCAAATTGACTTCTGTTTGTTCTATCAGTAAATATTGATCATTGTAATTTGAGTGAATAATATGTAACTTCCTCTCCGAAGGCCATTTTGTTCTTGTCCAAAAGAGATTGTCATGTTTTTTTACAATTTGTTGTTAACTATGCTAATAATGATTTCATAACGAATATAGGAGTACTGCACTCGGTCTATTGCATTCTTTCCTTTTTGGTTACCTTTGTGGATTATTCATCCTAATGTCCATGATATGTTTTCTTTTGCCTACAATCCTTTCTGCTAATAAATAATTTAGCAATTCAGATGCTACTTGACTCTTGATATTGACGTCTTTAAACGTTAACACAAATCCGTTGGATGACGTTAATAAGTGTAGAATCTAATATTAATACCTAAAAGACCCTGATTTTCAAATGGTTCAAATTCGTGCCAGAAAATTCAAAATATACATTTCATATGTCATAAAAATGACGTGACATTTTAATCAAAATCATTATTCATTTTCGAGAAAATACAATTTTTTCATGTAAAGGGTAGTTTAGGGTGTAGGAATTTTCTTCAAAAGCGTCCCTAAAAGATGTTATACTTAAATACCAACTTTGGTTTTTAAGTGACTTTTCGTTTTTGAGCTATGCGGTCCACAGACTTGCAGACACACTGACACACGTGGACCTTTTTCTAAAAATGCTTTTTTTTTTTTTTTTTTTTTTTTTTTTTTATTCAGGGGGGGCTCGAAACATATTTCCGGTGAAATCTCGACATCGAATTTTTGGGTGAAATACAATACTCCCTCTACTTAATATACGTAGTAGAGAAAATAAAAATTGCCCATCCACGAGCAACGCTGAGTAGCTGGAAGGTTGACTAATAAATCAGCCAAAATGTAGTTATTAGTTTATTACATTCCGAAGCTATGTAAAATATATCGCGACAGTTATGTGCGTTATTGTGTCTTTTTTGCGAATATAAAATATGGAAGGTGAGTAGGACGTGAGATAATCCAAGTTCTACAGAGCGCATATATTAAAACCATGTTACATAAAGTTACGAATGTGAATAGTGGCGTTGATTCGCTGGTATGCGTTCCTTCGCATTAATCTCGACACCTCTTGCCTCGCCAACAGCACGACGCGCATAGGTTAAGAGTAATATGTTTTATTCTCGTTTCAGTTTCGCAGGGGCGGATGAAAGGGATGATTGATTAGGCGAGTTATTTCGCTGACAGATTGGCTGCTAGGCACAACTTAATTCGTTTCCATTTTTCACGCCGAATTATATCAGAGAAGTTAGAATTAGCTTTGTTGGTTCACAGGAACGGTGTCCTGCCGGCTGTTTTTGTACAAACGATGCTGTTAGAGGATTAAAGGTGGAATTGTAATTTTGCACTGGTACTAGCTTAGGCACAAATACCGAGTATCAGGAAATAGGGTGCCATTTTTCCTGTACATTGCGTTCTCCGCTTTGTGACTAAAATTACAGTGACTATTCCACTAATATGTGTCTTGGTTGGAATCAACCAATCAGTGCATAACAGTTTGAAATTTCAATGACAGCCTTTATTCCCGAAAAAGTTATCACATTTCATTGGCATCTGCTGTGATTTTTAATTGTCACTTCCTCTGCTTTGCTTATGTTATGATAAGGTAGCTACTCTGTCCTGCAAATGTCAAAAATAGCTGACTCTCGCTTCGGTGAAGCATCTAATGCTGAAATATATGAAATAATTGGAAGATGGGTACCTAGAATACAGAATACATAGGAAATATGTTTGGAATCAGGCAAAATTTGTATCTAACGAAATTATAAATTAAGAGCAGATACTCCAAGTTCTGACGTCACATCTTAAAAGATTGTAACATCAATATGGGAATCTTTAGGCGTGCCAACGGACGCCGATGTATGTATTCATGCTTCATTCTAAAGTAAGAACAAATTAGAAACTAAAAACTTCACTTATCATAGTAATGTTGCAAGTTATATTTTCAAACTTTGACTCGAGTTAGCTTTGGTAACGAATTTGTTTGTATAGCTTTGAGAATGAGTTGGAGTCAACCCGAAACTCGAGTCAGTGTTTGAAAAAATAACTTGCAATATTACTAAGATAAGTGAAGTTTTTAGTTTCTAATTAGTTCTTACTTTAGAATCTTGTTGCTTCTCTGTTAATAGCTTCATTTTCCTTAATTAATTCATGCTTCATGTTTCTCTTAGCAGGTTAGTAACTACAATTGCCCTTTAAATACAATTTCATACGCTGTATCATCTTTTAATTCCTGTAATAGTGTTCATAAATGCAACTCGTGCTAGTCAAATTATCTAAGGACGAGAGAATTTATCAATAATTTAGCAAACACTCGTGGCATTACTGATGACAAATATGCTAGCACCATTATATTACATTTCAATCTTCCCCTTTTTAAGAATTGTAAAGTGTACTGAAACAAAAGGAATTTTCGTTTTTGGTGTGTGTGTTAGACGTATATGGAGCGTTATGTTTTTGAGTAAAGGAATCTCCTACCCATATTTCTGACGAAATTACATTTGGATGTAATTAGAGCTGTAAAATTACCGCATGCCACCGTAGACTATTATTGCAGACTTACATTAGATTTCTTGGTAGAATGGGTCAGTTAAGCAACTATCTGCAGTACCTCTACGCCAGGTGTGTTGCATACCTATCGGGCGTTACCTAATATCGATCGCGTTACGTTGTTTCATCATATTTTACTGGATTCCTCTAGAAACCCAAAGCGTTTAACTTTGAACCTTCTCGTAAATGAAGTGCCGCGTAACCTACGGAACATTGGCGTCTTCAAAAACATTTAGAAGCTGCTTTAGGTATACTTAGTTCACATCGAAGACACTAATAGTGATCACAAGTAATGTTTTGAACCGAAAACTACAATGAGGTATTTTGATTACAATGAGCAAACTGATGATTACAGTTTTTGGTGACAAATATGTTTGAATTCGCATTAAATTTCTTAATTTGTTGTATATTCTGTTATGGTTCTTTACCTACCATGCGACTGCGCGTGTGCATATGTCCATGTGTGTAATAATAAAAGAAAAAAAAAACGAGTTCCTTCATTCATGGAGCCATTAATCTCTATTAAAAGTGGTCTTGGTGACCTATAAGTTTGGGTTTTATATAAACCAAAATGACTATTTAAAAAAACTGATCTGTTGCACTCGCGTGACTTTCTTTACTCCTCTACTAACCATTATTACAAACTCTTATTCCTATATCTTCTTCATGTTCCTTGAGATGAATAATTACAGAATTATCTTATTGCTTATTTCCAGGTGCAACGGGAATATAAGAATACAGTAGGCTTTGAGCAATAGTCAAATATTTTATAGCTTTGAGATTCCGTTCTCTTGGCACGGTTAACATATAACAAGGACCATCTCCGAAGTGGTTCACTCTAAAAAAAATATTTAGACATAAATTATGTTCTATATCTTGCGGTTTACCAGTTATGCAAAAGTCATTTAGAGTAAATAGGACTAAATAGGCTATGGCCAGAAAATTCAACATTTCATTTGTCATCAAAATACATTAAACATGTCATTTTAATCAAAAGGTTAGAGCCATTTTTAAAGAAAAAATGTTCGAAACATTTTCCGTGTAAAGGTAGTTTAGGGTGGAGTAAGTTTCTTAATAATCTTCGTGTCGAAAAATATTAAACTTCAATACCAAGCTTTGGTTTTTAACCGATATTTCGTTTTTGAGTTATGCTGTCCACAGACTGACACACACACACACACACACACACACATACATACATACACACACACACACACACACACACACACACACACACACACACACACACACACAAGCGCGCGCGCGGAGCTTTTTCTAATTTTTCTAATTTTTTTTTTTTTTTTTTTTTTTTTTTTAAATTCAGGGGAGCTTCACAACATTTCCGGTGAAATTTTGATATCGAATTTTTGAATGAAATACGATACTTCCTCTACTTAGCAGTATAGAAAGTAAAACAGCGTAGATAGTTGTAAACCCTATGAAAATTGTAGCCTGTAAGCCGAGGCCCATGTACCGGCACCAGTGAATAAACAAATCTGAAGCTTGTCTGTGTCTACAGTGGTAGACAACGATTTTACGCTGGTTTCGTCCACTGAAGTTTCTCTCTCGGACTCCGTATTCGGTT
The DNA here is from genome assembly GCA_030765045.1 of Tenodera sinensis. Taxonomy (NCBI): domain Eukaryota; kingdom Metazoa; phylum Arthropoda; class Insecta; order Mantodea; family Mantidae; genus Tenodera; species Tenodera sinensis. Next base: position 23,405,678 of record CM060972.1, on the reverse strand, counting down.
GCAGGTAGTCTCTTTATAGGAAGGTAGTAACCAGACCAGGAAGGCTCAAACTGACAAGAGGAACACTTGATTCGATCGCGTGTTAATTGTCGTTCGTTGGACTGAAAGAAAATGTTTGCTGACTACCTGTTGCTGCTCAGGGAGCAGACTGGCTAGGTCACCCATAGCGGTCAGGACTTGTCTTCTGGGATTCTAGCTCCGACCATTACTTATGCAGACAAAGGCGGGCCGAGCTTGAACACAAGATATGGCTCAAGAAGGAAATTAAAAAGTAGATGTCGTTTCCTCTCTGGACGTCTCTTCCCTGCTAACTATGGAACCAACACTTAGAAAGAATGACGAAAGATGCTTGCCTCGAGACGATTAAGGATTAAACTTGCTAGAGTATTGAGGGATACGTCTGTCTTATTTTGTAACTCTGTCCAGAGGTTTAGGCTTTTCTGTTTAATAGGTTACATTTGGAAGACTTTTAAAATAGAGCGCATACAAATAATTTCCCTGTAAACAAAATTAACTTTTTCTACTTCATAAACCAATTGACCTGTGGCAGGAAGAGGAAGTACTGTACAGAACTTCTATATTCGGATTCCACTGAAAATGCATGCTTTAAGGTTGAAACAAATTGAGTGAGAGACAGGCGGACAGAGAGAGACATAAAAGCGAAAATAGGGATAAATGTCCTTTTATCCAGAATCTTATAAGTCCTATAATGAAAGTTCCGCAGCTTAAAGTATCTTTCCATTATTAAAATACATGATGCTTAATGTACTATGACAATGGAGCGGGGTTTTAGTAAGAAATCCATCAAGTTAACCGTGTATCAACAACGGGAAGTGGAAGAGCCGGCGACCTTGCAGTGCTCTTGTAAACAAGTTGAGTGGAAGGCAGTACAACACTCACGCTACCAGCCGACACTCTGGAAATCCTTGAATATCCTGGAAATCACCTTCAATTTAGAATTGCACCTTAAAACCTGGACTTCTCCTTGATTTTCAAAAACTCCCCTTGAATTTTTCTAGCACGTGTATGATACATCCTGAGGCCACACTCGCGCACTTGAAATAAATGCTGCTCCGGGCACGATAGTGGGATAATTGTGCGTGACTTATGTCGGTCTTCCTCTGCGTTCCTTCGGACCGACCACGAAGGTATACGAAGACTTAACCCGCCAGTAGCACTAATGTTTGTTCACCAGCTCACTTATTTGAATTTTTAAACAAGTAGTCTTAGAAAAAGGAGAGGTTGTGTAAGTTACATTTTATAGATTAAAAAAAGGTGTTCCTTAGAAAGAATGTTATTACATTGCATGTTTTGTTCTGATAAAACGATTATAATAATTATTGCAATCCTTAGATCTACATTATTTGCCAGAACTACTGATTTCGTATAACAAAAAGTGGGACTTCAAATTCAGAGGTAGAACTGCATCGTGGTTCACCCTCTTATAAATGGGGGTATAGTAAACAATGATGTCACTATAGAGAATATATTCTGGAGTTCGTTTCTAAATTTTAACTCCGTGTAATCTTAGCTTACTTTCATTTGCCATGTTTAGCTCTTTTCCAATAGTGTTTATAAGTTTGCATGTCTCCTTGAAAAGGAATTGTTTTACCTTTAAAATTCCTGGGGAAATCACCTTGAATTTGGTTTTCAAATTTTGCTAGATACAGTGTATATACCCCATGCTGTTAAAATCATTCCTATTTTTACGTATTAAATTCCCGCTCCCTGATTATGAGGAATGAAATTAGTATTTTGAAACCCTGTTTAATTTGAATGAATTTTGTATAACCGATGAGCCATAGGAGAAACCAAAAGTTACTATGTTAAAACTTACAGACCTGGTCAAAACACGCAGTTCATATCAAATTGTTTTTGTGGCATCATCTCGAAATCACTGCATTTGCTTTGAATTGCCCAGCACTTTATCATCGATATTCCTATATTCATGTAAAGAGTAAGGAAATATAAGACGAACACATTGTTTTTTGAAGGATAGACCAATTTCTCAAAGCTCTTGTGTCCCCATTTTACGTACAACTGTATGTCGTGAAATTACTTTCGGAAACCTCTCGATTAGCATGAGGTAGGCAAACCAATTTGGGAAGCATAGCATGTAGAGCATATTATTATTATTATTATTATTATTATTATTATTATTATTATTATTATTATTATTATTATTATTATTATTATTATTATTATTGTTGTTGTTGTTGTTGTTATTGTTATTATTATTATTATTATTATTATTATTATTATTATTATTATTATTATTATTATTATTATTATTATTATTATTATTATATGTCCGCACCAACTCAACTGTTATGTCTTACATAGTCTGGTATTGAGTTCTTATTATTATTCATTTTTCTCTTATAGCATTATTTCTTATTTTTTTGATCTTGAACACCTCGCTGACCTTACAAAACCCATTTCCATCGGCATGCTTTGATTCTGAGTTTTTGTTAAATTTCCATGTTTCACCTCCATATTTATTTATTTATTTATTTATTTATTCTTATGAACATAACAGGCTTGGAAGCCCAATTACAATGTTCATCATACATAGATGTTTACATATAATAATATACACACTCAAATAAAATACAAGAAAAACATAAATGAACATAAACTAATATAAGGAATAGAAACAATTATTAAAAAAAAAAAAAAAAAAAAAAAAAAAATATGTAACAGTTTTCATTGTAGTAATATATATTTTCAATGTACTATTCCTACTTACATGTCTGTTATAGATGAATTAATGACGGGTTGAGAGAGGCACAAACTTTAAGTGTAATTTAACTCACTAAATAAACTATACTTCCCTTCTACTAATAACTGCCGTACTTCGCTTGTTATTTGTTCAGGAACACGTGCATGAAGAAACAAACGCGTATGATGGTACCTCATAACTTGGTATAAAATAAGCTCAAATGCCGCTTTTTTTGACTGCATTAGAACTTGACGATGACGACAAAGGCGCGTATTTATTGCTATGGTAAAAAGGGGGCACTTCGCATAGGTACATTTTCCCAAGTGCTACACGAAACCTCTATTCTCTCAGAGCGCCGAGCTTACTCTTTTGTCCTTTTATATTTGAAATTCGAAACCTCGCAAATGCTTTTGACCAAAACCTGAGTAAAGAGCGCCGTAGATGCCTATTGTTGTAGCACGGGACGGCGGTGGATATGGGGGATTGGCAAGGCTCTTCTCGAAAAAGAAACCCAGCAAAAGCAAAAGTACAATTTGCTCTGCTATTGAATGGCTCACGGACTGCGCGTAACGTTTTGATTGGATTGGGTTCATCAGCGTTAATCTCTTCACTAAATTTGGTCTGCGTGGGTGCGAAAATAATGCATAAGCAGATGCTTGAGATAGATGCACTCCAACTGATTTGAACTGCTGTCAGTTCTGGAAAGTTTTGATTATATTTACGGATATTGATATCGGTTAAAACAAGCAGTGTCTGATGGATTGCTTGGTAAGCAGGCACAGGCTCGAGCTTATTACAATTTTATTTATATACTGGTAAATTTTCATTCGCATGCATAAAATGAATCAGACAGCGGTTGGGGCAGTGTTTGCGCATGTGAGAAATCAAGGCACAAACCAAACGTTTTTATCATCTGATTGAATCTGTTCGAACTATGTAACTCAGCAGTGTCCATAAGGATCTTATGCTATATTATCAAATGTCAGTTTCACCTTTTCCAGCACCACTAAACGGAGGCACACATTTCCATTCCATCAAAAATTTGCTATTGAAATTTCACCGGAAATAAGTTCTGAGGCCCCATCCTTCGCCAGTAAAAAATAATCATGATGGCCAGTGAAAGGTTGGAAAATATCAGACTTGGTTCATAAGTCCATCCAAGAATGGAGCACACAGATTTTCAAGGAAATCCTCATTCCCCCATAGCAACTTACCCTTTATATGGAATATGGTTCGGTTATTTTTCGTATTTTCACAAAAAATACATCTAGCGAGAATTCCACACGTTGAAGATATTTACTTGGAAAATAAAAATAAAGCTGTATTTTTGTTTTCTGTGCAGAGATGATGGCCTCTTCATAGTGAGCGAAGTTTGTTTAACATTGCGTAACTCATAAACATACAACAGGAAAAATGACTCATTTAAAATAACTCTTTTTTACGTACACCGCCTTCGAGTTTTTTGTTTGTATTGGTTTTAATTTTACACTATTTTATCATCGCTTTTTTATGTACTATGTCAGCATTTATTTATTTCTCAGGTCATGCAAAGGGTATAGGTTTTAACATTTTTGGACCGATTCAGCCTCTATTTTCCCTCTTACACGCCCTTAGGGAACAAAAGAAAAGAACTCAGAGGAAGAAGAAAGAAAACTAATCATGTTTGGAACGCCAAATTCGTCAACGTCCTACACGGCACAGCGTCTTGATTGATCATATGGGTTAGTACTATTAAGATTTGGAACTTGTGAAAACTTGTTGCTGCCGCTACAGAACTATACACTATATGGTGTAAACAAGGCAGTGTGCCGTGTAGGACTTCGACGAATTTGGTGTTCCAGGCATGACTCATACTGCTTGTCCACGGGTCTAGAAAAAGCTAATTTTGTAAAATGCAAGGGTATCATGAGCATTACATGAGGCCTAAGTAGCTTCCCCTTCTTTCCCTCTCTTTACCCCTCTCCAAAGACAATAGTATTCAAGCTACTGGCTGGACATAGAATAAATGACACTTCGGCCTGGACGGGAAGTACTGTTATTTCTGACGGCTCAGTAAATCGTTACTCAACTGTTTGTTTCACATCATGTATACATCAGGAACTACACGTGGCCAGATTTTTGGTCTATGGCAAGCTGGTAACAGTTCGACAAATTTCAAAAGCTATGCAAATTCACAAAAATGTGATCAAATTTTAATGCCAACCGAGAAAGGCGGTCTATTGCATACGTATTAGAAGAAAACCTATTCGAAGGCGGAAACTGTAGATATTATAATATACGTAATAGACAGCATATTTAAAGGTATATCGATACGTTTACTTCCAGTATAAAGTATAGGGAGAATTTGTAGAACGATTGGTTTTTTATATCTTTCAATATAATATTGCATTATATATTTATGCCAACAAACTTAATGGTGGTGCCGTTCGATAAGCGGTAGATCCATGGTTCAAATCCCGGCTATGGCATTGATTTGTTCAGTCTTGATTTCACGTCTTAATATTGCATTGTTTACTATAAAGTTTTACCCGTTTTTGTGGCTCTATGGATAAAGGTTAACCCAATAAATGCTGCTTCCATAATACCAGTCCCCCGCTTTTCCTTGTTCTCGTTTCAGCGCCACGCCTCTTGCCCCATATTCCGAAGCTGTCAGCATTCATTGGTCGTCCCTTGCGATAAGAAACTGGGAGATGGTCCCAAAAAGTGCGTATTATAAAATGTATTTTGTGTGCCTATCATGGAAGTGTGCTAACGGCGTTTATCTCATATGTGGGTAGAAATTAATATTTGTAACTTTTATTTATTAATAGTCGATGTCATCACTTGTGTTTCACAAATGCTGCAAATAATAAACAACTGTTAAACATAGTAATATTCGTCTATGCTAGTCAAAGTTACTGTTTCACCTTTAAAACCCAGTTAACCATTTAATTGGCAGCGTTGCTTACAAGCAGCAAATAAATTTATGTAGCTTTGAGATACTTCATTGGCTATTTCTGTCTAGTTTGATGTTGTGCTAACCTAAATATTATTCAAGTATTTGTTATCTTCTATTACAAAGAAATTAAATTTTGTCATTAAAACTGTAATTTTTAAGGAAAAAATAGGCAAAATCCATGCAGCTGCAGTCAAATGTAGACTTCCAAACGTGGCATTACACCGATTAGTTTACTTAGGCGCTCCCCTTCCTTTACCACAGGTACATTCGACTTCAATTGCTGGGATTCGAACTCGCGGCCTTAGGCTTTGAAAGGATGACCATTCCATTGTGTATCGCCTTAACCATCACGGCTATTCGCTTCAGTTAAGGTGCCTCCGAAAGTGTATAGGAATTAAGAGGAAGAACGGTACATGTAGCAAAAATAACTTGCCAATTGAAGGGTTAAAGAGGGGTTTGGGGAAAGTGTTAAGATGTATTATGGATACAGATATGTGCAACTAATATGCACGGAATCTTGAAAAAGAGCGCAAGTTTGGATATGAAGACTTTTGAGTTAATAGGGGCTGAACGCAGTGAATGACCTACTTAGCACTGTGATCTCGGAAGTAGACCCACTCGTTCGGGGTCGTTAATTCCTGTGACTGGCTTAGGGGGCGCGGTCTAGTTATTAGATTTGGAAGAGCTGGAACACTTGATGCCATGAGAGAGGTATTATTGGTGCGAAATCCGTCCTAATGAAATTAATTCGGGAAAGTTTAGTAGTATGCCTGCCCGCCCGCTTTTGTTCACCTGCTATTTAACACTATGATCTATGTTCATCAACCTTTATTTATTCCTATTTGTCACCAGACATCTTTAAGGTCAATGCATAACCGTTTATTCGTAAGCAGCTGAAATACCCGACGTTGTCCGTGCTTTAACGATTTACCCCTATTTAAAAAGGTATTACTTATACTCTTAGAATACCATAGAGAAAACAAAAGTCCTCTTTTTCCTGATTATCCTCCCCTTATGTAGGACTTACAAGCCAGTGCCTAGGGTCAGACGTCTGTCGGGGAGCAGACGAACCTCTGAACCGGACAGAGTGAAGACCTGGAAGCGGGTAGTTAGCCAAGCACCAGGAATGAGAGTGACGAAGAGGATGATATGAAAAGTAGGCGAAATCGATGATTGGAAAAGTGATAATGGAGCAATTGGTGGGATGAGTGGCGGAGGAAATCGGAGAGCCCGGAGAAAACCCGCCCTGACGCCTCTTCGTCCACCACGAATACCACATGTGGGTCCCTGGGATCGAACCCGGGCCGCCTAGTTGGTAGGCGAGCGCGCTAACCGCTCGGTCACGGCGCCGTCCAAAAAATAAAATAAATAAAAACTTGGGGAAGGCACTATGCAAACGCAGTTAATCACAATTACTACAGGAAGAAACGCGAGTGAAGAAATACGTGTGAATGCAATACGTTGCATTTGTATTTCAGTCATGTAGAAAACTGTATGAATTGTTTGGATAAGAGGGAGTAGAAAAAGAAGGTGATTGTTACATAAAAGAACACTGATCAAAGAAGACCATATGAATGTAATACGTTGCATTTCTATTTCAATCATAAATAATTATATAAATTCTGTGTTCAAGGGGAATAGAGAAAGAAATACGATCGTGTTTTGTAAAAGAAAAGTTAATAGAGAAAAGTGTGTGAATGTAATTTGTGGCATTTCTATTTCAGTCATAGAAAATAAAATTAATTGTATGTTGAAGGGCGAGTAGGGAAGGATATGTGAATTTAATACGTAAAAGAACAGCTAGTAGAGGAAACCATGTGAATGTTACATTGTATAGTAAAATGGATGCACACACACACACACACACACACACACACACACACACAAACACACACACACACACACACACGCACACGCACACACGCCCGCGCGCACACACGCCCGCGCGCACTCTTCTTTAAAACGCTTTTTTGGATTCAGGGGGCCTCAAAACATATTTCCGGTGAAATATCGACATCGAGATATCCTAAACGTGATACATGCCTGCCAGTTATTCGTCCGTAAAGGGGGGGGGGGGCATCTTTGGAATAGGCTGTAATAGTGATTTCTTCCAGTAAGCGGAGCATTTTAATATGTCCTGATAGTGGGATTGCCTACATACACCCCTTATAGGAACCACAAAAGCCACAAAATATTGTATAATTTGCAACTGAAAACTGTACCACTCAAATAACAAAACTCAGATTTCAAGCTAATGTTGGAAACAGAACACCAGCAATATTGCAGTACATTGGGGGGAACAGGGATCGATTGACAGCATTTCGAATGTATACGTAAGAAGTAGTAGTTTATTGTGTTTTATATAACGTCGTTTTGATTATTTCTAAGAACCCTGATAAAAATAGGAATCGTTCATAGTTGTGATATAAAAATATTCTTGTTTACTCATCAAGTGACCTGGCGAAAACTGCTCCTCCCCTAATTTACGCCTTGGGGCGCCAGCTTCGATTCCTTTCACTACCAACAACGCTTTAAAATGAAAATAGAATCTTTTAGGAGATTGGACTCGGTCTTCCTGATTTCCACGGGGCCAGCTTTTTATTTGCCGTCTCGAATAAGGGCGAGTTGCTAAAAAAAAAAAAAAAAAACACGAATGTTTGTTAACATATCCATACGCAAGTAGGCTCTCGCCCACAACTGAAAAATAAAGAAATGGTGTAGTTGCACTTGCCGTTGTTTGAAGTGCATGTATGAGGGTTGTTTGCTGAACATAGTCTGTTAAAACGAGAGCTTTTATGAGGGCTCTGAATTATTTATAAAAGATCGATACATGCATACTGGTTGTACCTAATGAATGCGCCAATGAAAACTAAAAAAGATCTTGATCTTATCTCTGCCTGACATTGGTAAAAAGACTTACTTTTTCCCAAAGTTCATATTTTACGATTAAGTTGTTTTATCCTTTACATAGTGCTAGTCACTCTGGCACATTGCTAACGAACCTGGTGTGAACACTTTGGGTCACTACATCACATCTCAGCCACTCCTGCTGTGGCTCACGCATTCGTTTTTGAACAGTGACCTTCACCCAGAGGAGTTGGCGAAGCGGAATCTCGTCTCCTATCATTTATATTAAGGGACCTTATTTGTTGTATTAGTTGATGCAATACGCTGTGTTCATCGTGTGCTTCTCCTTCCATTTCCCTGTGTATACTCTGTTCATCTAGAGATTAGAGGAGACGTAAACAAATCCACGTGCGTTTTGACCACAGCGCGCCCTCTTGACGCTTTCGCCGTGTAAATAGTCCCTTGAAGAAATAATGTTACTGAGGTCTGAAGTGTCATTTAATGTTTGCTAAAGCATGAACTAAGTGTACTAAGCATAGTTAAACTGTAAGAATACGCAGTTAAGTGAATTTGTAACCAGCTTAATTTATTCTGCGTGCGCATTATTCAGTATGAAAGTAACATGGCGGAACAAGTGAGTGTTGTAAAACATAAGTGCGGCAAACCGTTGCGAAGTGGTGAAAAGACAACAATATTGAACATATTTAACAAGTTCTACGAGAAATATCCTGAACTTGCTATCGAAGACATGATGAAATTAATATCCGAGTTTACTGGTGTGTCAGTTGCAAGTATTTACAGTACACCCAAAGAAAAATCGTTAGTTGGTGAAGATACCGGTAAAAACGACCACGTGCTAGATAAATGGTGGATGTAGTTTGCGACGAATTTGTGAGTGTGAGATCTGCAATCCGTCGAAAAGTTCACCAGTTCTTTGTTAACAATGAACCACTACCTTAAACAAAGTGCTGTTGGCAGTTAACTCTGATCCCGATCTTCCAGATTTAAAACGAACTGGTTTCGAGATTGTGAGCAGGAAATGAAAAAGTGTTATTGTGGACAGAGATGACGTATGTAGCAGTTAATTTCCATGTGCTACATGTTATTTGGATCACGTAAATATATCCTTTAGTAGTGTAAAATGCATATTATACCTACGCGTAGCGGTAGGTAACTGTGTTGCGTCATTGTGAAAGCACGTGGCCGCGGAGTGATACAAACCGGTGCTTTGTTTATATCTCCTCAAATCTCTTGATGAACAGAGTATAGACATTTGTATGAAATAAACAGTCCTGCGGGGGGCGATGACATCACTATGAGATAACAGTGCTACTGAAGGCAGATAAGCGACTCGCATCAACACTTTCATTTAAGTATTTGTGTTCAAAAATTTGAATTTTTCAGTACTTATGTTTTTATCAAATAGGAATACATTGTTTCTTTTTAGCAGTCTTGCAAAGAGAACCGAATTTCAAAGCCATCACTTGGTGATCAGCTCTTAAAGGATTTGACTACCACTCAGTCTGCTGCTATGTTCTCATATTCCCCTTGCACCTGTTAACATGCGGTAGGTAGAGCAATAAGCGTTTGTAAGAATTGTTTTGCAATAGAGGTCATGTGAGTGCAATGTATAGGTGTGAATACTTAACATAAATAAAATGGGTCATATCTCAACAGGTATTTGTTTTCGGAGGTAAGTTTATAGGAATTTGCCCAATCCCGCCTTGTGTTGCAATTAAACACCCTGTATATATGGAATGCCTAGATATCACACAGCTACTAGCTCTTACACGCTCTGACTATCGCTTAGGCTTGCTGTGTTCTCGTTTTACCATTGTACCTATTAGGACGTATATTATCAATATTATTAGGAAATGCTTTTTAGTTTTGAGGTAGCTATATTTTGTTTCGTTAGGTTGGTTATACTTTGCCCACCTCTGTCAGTAGAGGTGGCCATGTAAATCTTAAACTTTTGCCTGTTATTTAGGTTATACTAGAGTTTGGTTAGCCAACTCTTACTTCACTTTCAGACATCACACAGTGCAATTGCTGATTCATTTAGAGCCAAAAAGAAATATGTGGTCTATGAACAGGTGCTTTGTTCCTCTTGTCCCCAGCTCCATTAAAAACGCAGGCATAGTTGTCATTGATAGACAAATTATAAATAAATAAAAATAATAATTTTTCCTAGAATGACCTATTGTTTATAATAAGGGTTACATTCCATGTTTTGTTGTGATAAAACTTTTTTATAATTGATATGCATACCATGTACCTTAGGTTACTTTCATTTGCCATGTTTAGCTCTCTCCTGGTATTGTTTATTTAGTTTGCATTCCTTTTTGAAAAGGAATTTTTTCACCTTGAAAAATCCTGGAATTCACCTTGAATTTGGTTTTCAAATGTTGCCAGACACCAGGCATATAATTATAAAAGAAAGAGAGGAGAAAATTATTTATTGTTGAGCCTTGTCCTCCTGAATTGTTACGCTATTGTTGATTAATTCTGGTCATGCAACGTGTTTTGTTTTTAGTGGAACTGCGCAAGCGCGTAGTGTTTTCCTTTGTTGATCTGTTGGCACAAGTGGTATGTGAGATATGTACAGGTCGCATGTTAAGATATATTTACGAAGTGATGGTTTTATCCTGCAGGTGAAATTGGAAAAGAACCAGAATGAGAAGCCGTCCAAGGTGATTCACATCCGCAACATTCCTAATGAGGTGACTGAGGCGGAGATTATCCACCTGGGCATCCCATTCGGCCGCGTCACCAATGTGCTCGTTCTCAAAGGCAAGAATCAGGTAAGACGAAACTCATTCACAGTAAAAGGCTTTTCTAGGACTTCAGTTATCTCATATGGCTTGGTGATGGTTCCATTCCCACATGAGTAGAAAAATACACACGTTAGCGAGCACAGGGTAGGTGTGTAGTAATCCAGAGTAATCAAGGAGGGTAGAAGTACAAGATGTTGCCATGAGGAAGGTTGAGGAAGTTTATATTAAAGAAAAAAAAGAAGAGCTAGACCCAACCTAACCTCACCTCACCTCCGTGAATCAAGCTTATACAAACAATTAATAGTTTAAATCAATTCAAAAGTTGTTTATTATATCAAGGAAATCATTTGGAGTACATTGAAGTGTCTAATAAAAGGGAAAGAAGCAGTAGCCTGTGGAACATAAGGGATTTAGAGGTAATATTATACAAGGAATATGTCCGATATTTGGAGAATTTGAAGATGGAGTAAATGTTTTGTTGCTATGTAAAGAAACAAATGAATAGAGGAGAAAATTTATTATATAGAAATGTCTAAACATAGTAGTATTGTAAAGATAAATAAAATGTTTTTAGACTAGTCTCAAGGGGTTTAGAAGAATTTTTGTGGAATGTAAAAAGGAAATAGAATTGGGAAGTTGGAAAACAATGAAGATACTATGTGAAAAGGGAAATGGAAATTTTACATTACAAGAAGTTGAAAAATTTAACTAAATATTTTTTATCGGCGGTCTAGCGAACAGTGGCCCGGGTCACTAGCATAAGAACCCGAAGTGTAAATAAGTTAGCACAGTCCTAAGCATCCTCTACGGTTCCATGGGGAACTGAAATGCATCGACACCAGTCCCATTCTCAGTACGACCCTAGTTTCCATGTTGAAAAGGGCGCTGATGACCTAGAAGTTGAGCGCCCTTAAACCAAATCAATCAATCAATCCATGTTGAATTCATTCCGGAATGAGATCGATTTGGATACGCAAGCATGTATAATTCAGGCTTTTATGTTGGCCACTTGGTTTATGTTGGGGAACCTGTAAAAATGTGTGTTAAGTCGATTTTGAGGTTAGTAAATTGTTTTAGGATATGTTGCGAGATTAAAGAGAAACTAAAAGTGGCTTTGTTGTTTTATTATATCACATTAGCTAAGAAAATAAAATTAGCATGTTAAAGGAGTATAGCAAAAGTTAGCATCTTTGGTGGATTCAAATCGATTGATAACATGCAATAAAATTTCTATCCGATCCCACTAACCAAGGATTCAGTTCAATCTAAATCCGCGTTTCCATGCACTATTCAATCCGGAATGAGAACTCAAATCGAGTTCTCATTGCGGAATGAATACTGCATGGAAACGCGGATTCAAATCGAACTGAATCCTTGGATCCGATACTATTAGAAGTACTGTACTCGTAACACGCTGGACGTTCGTCATTTCATTTTCATAGCGAACCACAATAAAGCCACTTAATATGATTATAATATCGCAATACATTCTTCTAAAAACTAAATAACCTCAAAACCTACTTAAAATACGCAGAAAACATTTGCTTACAGGTTCGTCAACATAAACAAAGTGACCAACATAAAATCTTGAATTTTTATGCTTAAGCCTTGCGTATCTAAATCGATCTCATTGCGGACTGAATTCAGTATGGAAACGCGGAGCGTATTGAGAATGGGATTGAACTCAAAGATTTCAATTCCCCAAGGAAACATGGTGAAAAACTATCCAAACCTAAGCCTGTGTAAATAATCGTAGCATCGTTAAGCAACGCAAGTTCGCGTGCTTTGGTGTATTTTCAGAACTTGGTAGCCCTGCGGAACGATTTGCATACGTAATTATTGCGAGTGAGTGTATCCACTATATTCCTTCACAGCGAGAAGTAACACATCGTCCCATAGAATTTAATAGTTGCATATACAGGGTAATGGGGTGTAATATCAACTGTTTAAAAAGAGTGGTTTGCAAATATGAATTAAGCCTTATAATACTGTTTTAGTCTGTTAGTACGATTTTGGATAGGAAAAGAAACTATGTCATTCGGTTTAACTCCATACGTGTGAAAAATATTAGTCTCGATTATTACGTATTAAAGCTCTGAGCTTGAAAATATTTTACTTCTTTTGATTACCTTCCCCGTGTGGAGTACTTACACCCCTTAGGACTTGCAAGCCTTTACCTAGGGTCAGACTCCTGTTGGTTTAGCAGACGAAGCTATGAACCGGCTAGTGAAGACCTGGAAGCGTCGTGAAGCGAGACATGAACAAATCTTGCGCATAGGGGAATCTGCTTTCCTCCCCTCCCTCTCTGCAAGAGCTGAGAGGTGGGGAAAAGCGGGCGAGCTGTCGCCAATGAGTAAACGTTACTATAACAGCGTGCTGCTTAAACAGTTGCAGTTCATATGAAAGTAATTGTTGGCGCACAGCCAAATTACAGCCAATTAACTTCGTTCGTTATAATGCTAATTTTATACACATATATCACTTAGCAATATGCACTAAAGCTATGTTTGCGCAACTTGCCCCACCATGTCATTCAGGTAAAGAGTTGCCACTGCGCAGGTAGGGGAATTGTTCTTGCCTTGCCTCGCGACCTATATCAGCGCGAGGAAGAGGCTGAAATGCACACGAAATGGATGAAGGGAACGGACCAAATTAAACATTGCCACAGGTGTTAAAAGTAGTTTAATTTTGCTCTAAGGATTGCGAATAAAATACCGATTACTTGTCTCATCTTCAGTTACAGCAGGCACAAAATTTAATGGTGGGTGGCTGTCCAGACATTATCCAATCAAAGGCTTGCCACACCTTGCAGTGCTGTATAGTTAAACACGCTGTAATACTAGTGCTCCAAATATTATTTGCGCAACAAAAAAGAGTGGTCCGCTATCAGCCTACATTAAGAGTTGTGTCTGCCATGAACTCCTTGGTCAGCGAAAATTCTTTTCAGTCCACTGATGTATTCATAATGATTATAACAATTATAGTTTTTCTGGTTTCATAGATGCATTTTAATTTACCTTAATTTTCACAAACTAAAATGTACGACGGTTGTGTTTGTAATATGTACAAATAATATTTTAAAGACTAGCTTCAAGGTTTTGATTTAGCCCCAGACCCACAGAAAAGGAGGGTTCAGAAATTGCTTTTATGGTAGCAGCAACGCGGCTGATAGCGAACTATTACTATTATTTTTCCTGTTTTACAAATACATGGGTGCAAATGATACTTACATCACCGGGTTTACAGCGATTTTACAGGGTGTTTATACAACACAACAAGTCTTGAATATAGTATCGAGCCACCCTCCAAATTTTGCGACAGATAGAAATGTGTGTGTATATATATATACACTTTGAGGCCCCCTAAATTAAAAAAAAAATATATATATATAGTAAAAGGTCTGTCTGTGAACAGCATAACTCAAAAACAAAACGTTGGTTAAAAACCAAAATTGGTATTCTAGTTTAATATTTTTCAAGGACGCGACACGAAGATTTTGAAGAAAATGCTTCCACCCTAAACTACCCTTGACATGGAACATTTTTAGGAAATTTTCATTTTCTCAAAAATGGCTGTGACGATTTTGATTAAAATGCCATGTGTTTAAGTTATTCATATAGGAAACTTATATTTTGAATTTTCTGGCTATAGCCCACGTAGTCATGTTTACCCTTGATGACTTTTGCATAACTGGTAAACCGTAAGAAATAGACCAAATCTTACTATAGAAAAGATGTAGATCTCATTAAAACACTCAGTTATTGTCTAAATTCATTTTTTGTGAAGTGAACCATTTCGGAGATACTCATTATTTGTGTCAGTTTCGCAAAACTTCAACTTTCGTCAAATGCAACATCGTTGTTAATTTTTTGTGTTAACGGTGCAAAGGAAACTGAATCTCAAAGCTTTAAAATATTTGACTTTCGCTCAAAGGCTACTGTATTCTAATATTGCCATTGCACCTATTAGAAAATTAGGGGTAAGATAATTTCAGCATATGTTTATCTCGACTAACATGAAGATAGAGGAATGAGAGTTTGTAAGAGGTTCAAGAGTAGAGAAAGTTATGTGAGTGCAACAGATCAGGTTTCTCTGCCCCCCCCCCCCCCCTCCCCAAACGTTAGACTGAATCTTATCGAGTGACTTGAAGACCCCATGCAGAAACTCGGCAATGAAATAGACTTCCTTAGGTCTGCAGGGAAAAGTTAACCTTTCCTGCCACATCACGTTTGGCGCAATTAGTTTGAATCTCTTGCTTGTTCTACTTTTCATATGAAACCCACCATACACCTGTACCAAAGCTGTGTCGTTTATCGGGAACAGAAAAGGGTTGGAAGAGGGGAGGACTACAGTTACTAATGAAACCTGGCTGGATGCCCCTTGGGGGGATGAAACTTAAGGTGAAACTAACTGCCAGGGTGGAACGGGGAGACTATCGGGGATGGTGCGAGAGAGAGAGAAGAGCAGTAACAGCAACCAAGCAAACTGGAAATTCGATTTAGTACTCTCCGAAATAGGGAGAAGCTAGATTTCTGTTAGGAGAGCATCAGAGGCATATGTCCTCCTTCACAACTTGTCCACTACAACAATATTAGGCGGCATTCAATTCAAAGAGCGGCACAAACTTCCACTACAGCCTTTACGTTCAAAGTGTTCCCAACAAACATTCCTTTATTCGATATTATACGTATATCAAGTTGCTGATATTTGGCAGGTTCTAACACTTACGTCATATCGCACAAAATTTGACCTTCGCGCCTACGATTTCATTGATATTGTTCTGCGAATGAAAATTGATACACCTATTCTTTTGTTAGTCTGTGAATTAATTATTGTAGTAAATACAGGGTGGAAGTGAAATGATCCGCCAGACTTTAATAACGAATTTCTCATGTTGTAAATAACAAAGTCTAATACCAAAATGTTGAAAAGTTTCTAGTTTTCTGGAAACAAATATTTTTATCAAAAAAATTTATCATCGCCTGGCTGAATTATTATTGATTGAAGGTTCTTCATTTAAGGCTATATTCATAGAAAATTGAATAAACTACAACTTTTTCCTTTGGCGTATTTCAATAGATTCAACTGTTTTTCTGTAAATTAAATTTAAAAAACCCACAATTTATTGCAACAAATCGTGGGTTCTTTTAACTTTAATTTACACAAAAACCGTTGAATCTATTGAAATACGCGAAAGGAAAAAAATTGTTTATTCAATTTTCTACGAATATAGCCTTAAATGAAGAACCTTCAGTCAATAATAATTCAGCCAGGCGATGATGTATTTTTTTAATAAAAATATTTTTTCTACAAAACTATAAATTTTTCAACATTTTGGTATTAGACTTTCTTGTTATTCACAACATGAGAAATTCGCTGTTAAAGTCTGGCGGATCATTTCACTTTCCCCTGTATAAAACACTAAATTTTCGGATATTTTACGTAAACCATTCTACATAAACATAAACAACTCTGGTATTATTACTTTCTCTACTACGTATAGTAAAGTAGAGGAAGTATGGTATTCCACCCAAAAATCCGATGTCGAGATTTCACCAGAAATATGTTTTGAGGCATAACTCAAAAGCGAAAAATGGGTTGAAAACGAAACTTTATTATTTTAACATTTTTCAAGGATGCGAAACAAAGATTTTAAAGAGAATTCCTTCACCATAAACTATCCTTTACATGGAAAATTGTTTGAAAATGTTGATTTTCTTAAATGGCTATATTTTGATTAAAATGCTATATGTTTGAGTATTTTTATGACAAATGAAATGTGTAGTTATATTGAATTTTCTGGCTATAGCCCTACTTTGGAGGACTTTTGCATTATTGGTACACCGTAAGAAATAGACCAAATCTTACTATACAAAAAATGTAGGTCTCGCAAAAACACAATTTATAGCCGAATAAATTTTTTTGTAGAGGGAACCATTTCGGAGATATTCGCTGTTATTTGTGTTTTGGAGAACGTATACCTCTCTCAAATGGAATTATTCGTTTTTTTATATGTTAACCGTGCAAAGAGAACGGAATTTGAAAGCTTTAAATGATTTGACTATCGCTCAAAGCCTACTGTATTCCCACATTCCCCTTGTACCTACAAGAAAATAAGCAATAAGATAATTTCTGCAAATGTTAATCTCAACTAAGACGAGGATAGAGGAATGAGTTTGTAAGAATGGTTAATACAAGTGTAGAGAAAGTCATGTGAGTGCAACACATCATTTCTTTTTCAGATAAATACGGTTTGTGGCTTATTTTGTTGAACGCAAAATAATTAGTTTAATATGTTTACAAAGTCATTCACCAAACATTAAATTTCCGGGAAAACAATTTAAAACGTAGCTTGATGATGCCATATAATTCTAGACTATCTCTGATATGAGACGCCCTCTGTGGCTTTCCGGGAGAAATACGAATCGGTTGGAGAATTCAACGTCATTCTGGCAAGTTGTCACAGCAGCTTAATGGTTAGAGCGCCCGTCTGGCTAGCTGAGCGTCTGTGGTTTCAAATTCCAGCTGTGGCATTGAGTTTTGCAGTTCAATTCCACCTGTTAAACATTGCCCACACACGTGTGGTGTGTTTGAAAACACTATCAGTAAGTTTGTTGGCATAAATGATTACCGCGTTCTTTGTGGTTATCAAACAGGCATACAATATGCTTGCAATTCGACAATACCTGGAAAAAGGTTAAAAGTTCAACCAACGTTTAGTTCTGTTGAATAACGTAGCAAAAATGTGTAACAGGATTATTTTTAATTACAAATTTCTCGTGTCGCCCGTTGCTGAAGGATCTGCAAAAGGGCTTCCAAGTGTCACGTTAAATGCACTCTATGGGACATGCGTAGATAATCCCGCGTTTCAGGTGGGACGTAACTTTTCATATATTGTATTATTTTGGTTGCCCTGGTCATAGAATTTGAATTTAATGATTTTATACTCACAGTAGTACATGTTGACAGTGTTGCCTCTGTCACTTTGTTTCTTACCTTATCTACAGGTTTGTAATGATTAGAGGGTGTCTTGTAACCCACCCAAAAATTCGATACGATTTCGTCAGAAATAAACACTGTTTAGGAGAGAGAGGAGCCTAACTTAGAAGGAGAAAAAAATATGATGTGCTTCACAGATTCTCGTTGAATTCTCAAGTCTGTGACAAACCCATTCAATTAAAGTACATGTTTGATATATTTCCATTAAATATTTTAAATAAATCATGAATTTCTCATAAATAGGTTGCAAAGTCCTCTTGGTTCTTATGTATATGCATTGGAAACCATACTAGGTATTAATAAAAAATAAAGACAGTAAATAAATAAAATAAGAGCACATTAAAAGATGCAATTCTTGTCAAATAATGTTACCGTTCGTGAATATTGAAGCTCCTTTTAAAAATACACGATTTTCTTTCTCCTTCATGTCCGTATACTAATGAAGGCTGATTTGCCATGTCAGTTGTATTTTACCATCTATGTTGCATCTAAACAAGTGCATGTTAACATAGTCTAATTCAACGTCGCAAGTCCATATTACTTAGTGGAATTCGGCTTTCTGGTCTGTGTTACATATTGTGTTTAAATTTCCCAAGTCCATATTGCATAGTCTGATTCAACTTTTGAAGTCCATATTGGTCACATTATCTGATTTAGCTTGTTAAGTATGTTTTGATTCAGACTGTCAAGTCTACATTCTGATTCAGTTTTTCCAGTCCATATTAGTCACATAATCTGATTCATCTTTTCAAGTCCATACTAGTCACATAATCTGATTCATCTTTTCAAGTCCATACTAGCCACATAATCTGATTCATCTTGTCAAGTCCATACTAGTCACATAATCTGATTCATCTTTTCAAGTCCATATTAGCCACATAATCTGATTCATCTTGTCAAGTCCATACTAGCCACATAATCTGATTCATCTTTTCAAGTCCATACTAGTCACATAATCTGATTCATGTTTTCAAGTCCATATTAGCCACATAATCTGATTCAGCTTGTCAAGTCCATACTAGCCACATAATCTGATTCATCTTTTCAAGTCCATATTAGTCACACAATCTGATTCATCTTTTCCAGTCCATATTAGTCACATAATCTGATTCAGTTTTTCCAGTCCATATTAGTCACACAATCTGATTCAGCTTTTCCAGTCCATATTGGCCACATAATCTGATTCATCTTTTCAAGTCCATATTGGCCACATAATCTGATTCATCTTTTCAAGTCCATATTAGCCACATAATCTGATTCATGTTTTCAAGTCCATATTGGCCACATAATCTGATTCATCTTTTCAAGTCCATATTGGCCACATAATCTGATTCATCTTTTCAAGTCCATATTGGCCACATAATCTGATTCAGCTTTTCAAGTCCATATTAGCCACATAATCTGATTCATGTTTTCAAGTCCATACTAGCCACATAATCTGATTCAGCTTTTCAAGTCCGTATTAGCCACATAATCTGATTCATCTTTTCAAGTCCATATTAGTCACATAATCTGATTCAGCTTTTCAAGTCCATACTAGTCACATAATCTGATTCATCTTTTCAAGTCCATATTAGTCACATAATCTGATTCATCTTTTCAAGTCCATATTAGTCACATAATCTGATTCATCTTTTCAAGTCCATATTAGCCACATAATCTGATTCATCTTTTCAAGTCCGTATTAGCCACATAATCTGATTCATCTTTTCAAGTCCATATTAGTCACATAATCTGATTCATGTTTTCAAGTCCATATTAGCCACATAATCTGATTCATCTTTTCAAGTCCATATTAGTCACATAATCTGATTCACGTTTTCAAGTCCATATTAGCCACATAATCTGATTCATCTTTTCAAGTCCATATTAGCCACATAATCTGATTCATCTTGTCAAGTCCATATTGGCCACATAATCTGATTCAGCTTGTCAAGTCCATATTGGCCACATAATCTGATTCATCTTTTCAAGTCCATATTGGCCACATAATCTGATTCAGCTTGTCAAGTCCATATTGGCCACATAATCTGATTCATCTTGTCAAGTCCATATTGGCCACATAATCTGATTCAGCTTGTCAAGTCCATATTGGCCACATAATCTGATTCATCTTTTCAAGTCCATATTGGCCACATAATCTGATTCAGCTTGTCAAGTCCATATTGGCCACATAATCTGATTCATCTTGTCAAGTCCATATTAGTCACATAATCTGATTCAGCTTGTCAAGTCCATATTGGCCACATAATCTGATTCATCTTGTCAAGTCTATATTGGCCACATATTCTGATTCAGCTTTTCAAGTCCATATTGGCCACATATTCTGATTCATCTTTTCAAGTCCATATTAGTCACATATTCTGATTCATCTTTTCAAGTCTATATTGGCCACATATTCTGATTCAGCTTTTCAAGTCCATATTAGTCACATATTCTGATTCATCTTTTCAAGTCTATATTGGCCACATATTCTGATTCAGCTTTTCAAGTCCATATTGGCCACATATTCTGATTCATCTTTTCAAGTCCATATTAGTCACATATTCTGATTCATCTTTTCAAGTCTATATTGGCCACATATTCTGATTCAGCTTTTCAAGTCCATATTGGTCACATAATCTGATTCATCTTTTCAAGTCTATATTGGCCACATATTCTGATTCAGCTTTTCAAGTCCATATTGGCCACATATTCTGATTCAGCTTTTCAAGTCCATATTGGCCACATATTCTGATTCATCTTTTCAAGTCTATATTGGCCACATATTCTGATTCAGCTTTTCAAGTCCATATTGGCCACATAATCTGATTCATTTTTTCAAGTCCATATTGGCCACATATTCTGATTCATCTTTTCAAGTCTATATTGGCCACATATTCTGATTCAGCTTTTCAAGTCCATATTGGCCACATAATCTGATTCATTTTTTCAAGTCCATATTGGCCACATATTCTGATTCATCTTTTCAAGTCTATATTGGCCACATATTCTGATTCAGCTTTTCAAGTCCATATTGGCCACATAATCTGATTCATTTTTTCAAGTCCATATTAGCCACATAATCTGATTCATCTTTTCAAGTCCATATTAGCCACATAATCTGATTCATCTTTTCAAGTCCATATTGGCCACATAATCTGATTCATCTTTTCAAGTCTATATTGGCCACATAATCTGATTCATTTTTTCAAGTCTATATTGGCCACATAATCTGATTCATTTTTTCAAGTCCATATTGGTCACATAATCTGATTCATCTTTTCAAGTCCATATTGGCCACATAATCTGATTCATTTTTTCAAGTCCATATTGGTCACATAATCTGATTCATCTTTTCAAGTCCATATTGGTCACATAATCTGATTCATTTTTTCAAGTCTATATTGGCCACATAATCTGATTCATTTTTTCAAGTCCATATTAGTCACATAATCTGATTCATCTTTTCAAGTCCATATTAGTCACATAATCTTATTCATCTTTTCAAGTCCATATTACTCACATAATCTTATTCATCTTTTCAAGTCCATATTAGTCACATAATCTTATTCATCTTTTCAAGTCCATATTAGTCACATAATCTTATTCATCTTTTCAAGTCCGTATTAGTCACATAATCTTATTCATCTTTTCAAGTCCATATTAGTCACATAATCTGATTCATCTTTTCAAGTCCATATTAGTCACATAATCTGATTCATCTTTTCAAGTCCATATTAGTCACATAATCTGATTCAGCTTTTCAAGTCCATATTAGCCACATAATCTGATTCAGCTTTTCAAGTCCATATTAGCCACATAATCTGATTCATCTTTTCAAGTCCATATTAGTCACATAATCTGATTCATCTTTTCAAGTCTATATTCTGATTCAGCTTTTCAAGTCCATATTGGCCACATAATCTGATTCATGTTTTCCAGTCCATATTAGTCACATATTTTGATTCAGCTTTTCAAGTCCATATTAGTCACATAATCTGATTCATGTTTTCAAGTCTATATTCTGATTCAGCTTTTCAAGTCCATATTAGTCACATAATCTTATTCATCTTTTCAAGTCCATATTAGTCACATAATCTGATTCAGCTTTTCAAGTCCATATTGGCCACATAATCTGATTCAGCTTTTCAAGTCCATATTAGCCACATAATCTGATTCAGCTTTTCAAGTCCATATTAGTCACATAATCTGATTCATCTTTTCAAGTCCATATTAGTCACATAATCTGATTCATCTTTTCAAGTCCATATTAGTCACATAATCTGATTCAGCTTTTCAAGTCCATATTAGTCACATAATCTGATTCATCTTTTCAAGTCCATATTAGTCACATAATCTGATTCATGTTTTCAAGTCCATATTAGCCACATAATCTGATTCATCTTTTCTAGTCCATATTAGTCACATAATCTGATTCATCTTTTCTAGTCCATATTAGTCACATAATCTGATTCATCTTTTCAAGTCCATATTAGTCACATAATCTGATTCATCTTTTCAAGTCCATATTAGTCACATAATCTGATTCATCTTTTCAAGTCCATATTAGTCACATAATCTGATTCAGCTTTTCAAGTCCATATTAGTCACATAATCTGATTCATCTTTTCAAGTCCATATTAGTCACATAATCTGATTCATCTTTTCAAGTCCATATTAGTCACATAATCTGATTCAGCTTTTCAAGTCCATATTAGTCACATAATCTGATTCATCTTTTCTAGTCCATATTAGTCACATAATCTGATTCATCTTTTCTAGTCCATATTAGTCACATAATCTGATTCATCTTTTCAAGTCCATATTAGTCACATAATCTGATTCATCTTTTCAAGTCCATATTAGTCACATAATCTGATTCATCTTTTCAAGTCCATATTAGTCACATAATCTGATTCATCTTTTCAAGTCCATATTAGTCACATAATCTGATTCAGCTTTTCAAGTCCATATTAGTCACATAATCTGATTCATCTTTTCTAGTCCATATTAGTCACATAATCTGATTCATCTTTTCTAGTCCATATTAGTCACATAATCTGATTCATCTTTTCAAGTCCATATTAGTCACATAATCTGATTCATCTTTTCAAGTCCATATTAGTCACATAATCTGATTCATCTTTTCAAGTCCATATTAGTCACATAATCTGATTCAGCTTTTCAAGTCCATATTAGTCACATAATCTGATTCATCTTTTCAAGTCCGTATTAGTCACATAATCTGATTCATCTTTTCAAGTCCGTATTAGTCACATAATCTCATTCATCTTTTCAAGTCCGTATTAGTCACATAATCTGATTCATCTTTTCAAGTCCGTATTAGTCACATAATCTGATTCATGTTTTCAAGTCCATATTAGTCACATAATCTGATTCATGTTTTCAAGTCCATATTAGTCACATAATCTGATTCATCTTTTCAAGTCCGTATTAGTCACATAATCTGATTCATCTTTTCAAGTCCATATTAGTCACATAATCTGATTCATCTTTTCAAGTCCATATTAGTCACATAATCTGATTCATGTTTTCAAGTCCATATTAGTCACATAATCTGATTCATCTTTTCAAGTTCATATTGGCCACATAATCTGATTCATCTTTTCAAGTTCCTGTTACACACTTTGACACCATATATTATTATTATTATTATTATTATTATTATTATTATTATTATTATTATTATTATTATTATTATTTTATTATTATTTTATTATTATTTTATTATTATTTTATTATTATTGTTATTATTATTGTTATTATTATTGTTATTATTATTGTTATTATTATTGTTATTATTATTATTATTATTATTATTATTATTATTATTATTATTATTATTATTATTATTATTATTATTATTTTTAACTATGGTGAAGTGGGCTGGAGCCTGAAGCTTTGGTGCCTGTCTACGGAATACGCTCGAGTTCGATCCCACCCATGTGGGTGAGGATTTTTAAGCCCGGGGTGTAGTACCGGTGCCCATTTGGCATCGTGAAGAAATTGAGCAGTTGCGATAGTCAACGTTCCGGCGGGAGGATGCGTATTGGAAAAAAAAAAAGTAGTTTAACGGCGTTGTCAATTGCCAGCGTCGCAGGTGTGCCGGAACTTCGTCCCGCAGCAGTTCTTTACATGCCAGTAAATCTGACATGCATGCGCGATGCTGACCACATCTGCCATGCATACGTGGGCGTGAGGCCGGCAATCTCATTGGCCGGACCGAGCCCTATTCTCCTATAGCAGTATGGATGACGATTATGATACTAATGTATAGTGACTAACCTAAAACGGTAAAGGAATCACTTTTTTAAATGAATACTACTGCATATAAAGCATATCTGAAAGTAAAGAAGGTCGCGTGAGTACCACAGCTTCCTTGGATCGCAATGTGTATTACAATGGAGTTATTTAGCAAGGTATTCGGTAACTGTCATAAAATATGAAACTTGCCTTTGCTTGAAATGCTGAGTAAGGTCTGTCCTATGGCCTACGGCCCTAAGAGTATAGCCTTGGCCTACCGCCCGGCCGCTGTATGCCCCACCTATGCCCACTACATGCGTCATAAGCAGGATCTAGTGGTGGAGTGTAGGACGTCGTCAGCGCCCCGGGCTCTCACCTACAGCAAGTATATCGGTCTTCATAAAGGAAATTTATCATACAGAGGAACCAGGATGGGTGATCAGCCCGAAGCCTGGTGTGAGATCGAGGAAGTGGAGGATATGGAATATTGGTCAACGATGATACAAAAGGTGATGATGGAGCAATTGGTGGAATAATGGCGGAGGAAACCGGAAAAGAAACCCGCCCCTGCGTCGGTGTATCCACCCCATCCCACATGCGGACGCCTGGGATCTAAAGCGCGTCTCACCCTTAAAAGACAGTACACGTTAAATGGAGCGCAGTGTTGCAACATGTACTAGTTGCGAATCTTTCTCCGCGAGCGACTCGAGGTGGCCGAGTCCTGCACTTAGTCCTTCAATTGCTGCTTGACGAGACGGGCACTTTTAACTTTGGTATCCCTCCACGCCTTTGTTACTTTGTTACTTTGTTACCTTTTACGTCTTTTAGATATTTATGTCGCCATCTGATGATATCGATATCGTCTCTTTCTATTAATATGCACTTGTTACCCTTTCTTTCATATTCGAACCCCAAATCAGAGTGGCCCTTGAGAAATTTGGTAGGGTCTCATCACTGTTGAACTGTGACAAAATTATATTCAGCATGGGTGGAATATTTGCAAACTGTAAAGAATGAACAGTTCGCCGCACTCCACCTTGCACTATTCAATCATATTGCGTTAACCTAGCGTTTTGTGTAGTCCCGCCCCTTTTGCTTTCTTTTTCGATGGCGTTCTTAGAGGTCCTTTCATTAGTTCCTTTTTAATCATACACACTACTGCTTCTGAACACCCGATAGCCTTAGCTGTTTCTTTTACTGCCTTTACTGCCAAGCATTTTGCTTCAAAAATAATCTAACACATTCATAATTATTTGGCGTTCCTTACTTCTTTATTTACCAACATATCGTCTCTTCCTAGCTTCCCCCTCCATAACTACAAATATTTACAAAAATATTAAACAAATAACGCAATAACAGCTCACAGTTACACACACGGCTTCTTTCGAACTAATGTTAGTGCTGCTCCTTATACTATCTTCTGTGTCAGGCCTGACGCTGAATAGATGAATACCTTTTGTTTGCCTTATTGGATAAAAGAAAGAGGTTACTGCCTTTTGGTTTATTTTAAAAACTTTCTCCAACCTTCCTCAACATTTGTTCTCGCTGGTTCCCTGATGTAAACTCAATAACAAAAAAGTTTCACACTGCGTAACTTTTGCAGTGCACAGATATAAAATTTTCCGAAAACATTTAATTTAAAAAATTATAACCCTTAACTGGGTAAACATAGAGAATTCAAAGTAGGCAGGTAGTAGCACTATAGTTTACTCTACCTAAGGAAAAAATATAGGTGCATTCTAGCAGTTAGTTTGTTAGTTAGTGCGTGATGAGTGTAGAAACAGCAAATATCGGACTTCTATTCAAAAAAACGTTTTCTGAAGAAATTTGGACCTATAGAAATGTATAATGACTCTGAAAAGGATATAACCTGATAGAGAAAAAAATTCTGCATAGGATAATGTGTTCAAACCTGAAATTTATAACAAATGAATATTTATACCATGCTATTAGGAATGTGGCAACAGAGCGAGGGTAGAAAAGGACGCGGCTAATGGCAACTTGTATGCGCTAGATAGAGACAGAGATGTCCCATTTAACTCCATACTGTCTTCTAAGAGTGAAACGCTATATAGTAGGCCCAGTTCCCTGAAACTAAAGCTTTCACTGCTATAATTTTTCTGTCGTGCATTTCACTAGGCAGAATTTATTTTGAAAGTATAATCTCAATTTACAGCATCTAGAATGCCAGTGTCGTATACGAATATAGGGATGACTTGTTTTACTTTTGACGAGCTTCTGAGTCTTGTTTTGTGTATATGCAGATTAAACGTTTTGAGAAACAATCTCTATAATAAATGGAAAATGACATTTAAGTCTTTCTCATTGCCCTAGGGCTCCACTTTGTGTTTTCCTTTAAGATATTTTTTATATTCTCTTTGTCTCTTGGAAAATCGTTTTAGAAGGGAAGAGCAGAATTCAATTAAACAAATCGCCTCTGGCTTTTGTTCGGCGTGGAAAGGAAATGCAGTATGAGCAACAGTTAACCTATCTTATACGCGGCCTTGGGTGGCACTGATTTGTTTTAAAATGCCTGCAGATTATTTGCAAGATGTTGTAATGTGACTCGCAATAAACAAGCATTTATTTCCATTCTATCTGTTCAGAATAAATGTAGTTGAGAGAATGACTTCTTAGGCATTGTCATTTTTATCGGAGTGAAATTGGATTCGTCAAAATAACATTTGAGATGCTTTGTTTTCTTGAAACAATTGATGGTAGCGAAACATGAGATAAAACAGTTGAAAAACGACATCGAAGGCGCGTTGCCTATTTAGTACTAAAAGACGAAAAGCCTTTTGTGTAATACTGCGTCTAAGTTTCGCATTTTAGAAGGTTTTCGTTTACACGTGTTTGTATTCTCTAGGAAAATAAGTATAGATGCCAAACAATCGACAAAATGAAGTCTTTAACACCCTTCACAAGCAAAGTTATACTCCGATTTCTAATACTAATTGAAATTTCAAGAAAAAACTATTTACCTCCGAATATCTTCCCAGTACACGCCCATGAAGCATGTTTTTATACACTTAAAGCTGTATTCTTAACTTCCTAACCAGTGCTTTCCCTTTTTCCTCTCAAAAGAAGGGTACTTGACCTAACGGTGGTTGTGATGGCGCCCGCGCCTCCTTACGCATGAATTAAATGTCCCCGAGCATATAAGAAAATTGGACACCACTGCCTTAATACACTTCAAAACAAAATCTGTCTAAAGTTCTGTCGTTTCAAATGGCCAGTTTTCAGCTGTACTCTCAACTCCACTCACGCGGAACACTTTTCCTACTGTCATTAACTCAGAAGAGTGTCCTTGTCCTTGAACGCGCAATCGCACTGTTGTGTGGAATTGTTTGGTAAGATGTAAAAAGAGTAACACCAGTAGTTAAAATTGTGTACTACTAGGCAACACCATTAGGCGTATCGAAAAGAATGTGAAACTGCGTAGTTGTTATGCGACCTTATCGCACATACACGGCGAGACAGTTTATGTACACTGTTCAGATGCAAGCATATCTTAAGGACAGCAACGTCTCATCGGCAGACGCGAGAGATCATTCATTTGCATTGCATTACTAACTGTACGCCAAGTTACCATTATTTCGGTGCTGTAAACAACATAACAAGCGATCGCGCGCTCGACAACCTCGTCGCTTTGCGAAGTAGTACAATGCAGTTGAACTGTAAGCAGTGCCAGTTTTGCTGCAATATTATATCGTATGGTTTCTTGAGTCTCCAATAAACCTAATTCATGAGTGATATTATTGAAAGTATAATCATAATTGCTTTATTTGATGCGGTAATGCAGAGTATTGTGATGTTTTTGGTGTAATATTTATTGTCCCTGGAGAGAAAGGATCTCTTTTGAAGCAGTGTAAAAAACGTCAGAGCGAGAGGAATAAACAGCCCACTATCTCAGGCTCACTTGTGTCAACCAGAAGGTCATAGCTAAACTCCTGAGACAACAGTGGTTTTGCAGATATGTTGAGAATGGGACGTCAATTACGTTCGTTTAGAATCTAAGCGTATATATAATGTACCATCCATCTAAACTTAGATGGATGCTACATTATATATACGCTAGCAAAACATTTGAAAGATGGAACCCATATGTGTAGAAATTCTGGACAATTTTAGCATGATATACCGGGAGAGCCAATAAACTAAGAACCGGCTGCACCGTTTTTCTTGTCCGCATTATTGGTGCCGTCTGCGGCTATCTGAGAATGGCGTGGATGCAATCCTTCATTTTTAAAATTACTCTTAAAGGGTTTACTTGCTAGATTTATGTTTTTAACTTAATTTAGTAGCTCTTCCAAACGATGACCGATGTCGCCTGTTTCTTCAGTAACACTGACTTTTGAGTGCTTCCAATGGCCTGAAGTTTATTATGAAGTAGATATATGGATTGCTCCAGCCTGGAACTTTGACACCAGGAAATATATCTGCAAATCGTAGATTTGAACTGAGTTAGTACATACGAAGCATAAATAAATATACATTGCACAGTAGAAAACGTATACCGCGCCATAATATACTTCGTGATTAAATGCAGGACAAAATAACTCGTAATAACTGAATTACACCATATTACTGTCAACTGTAGATCAAAGCTGCGTCGATAACGTGAGTTTGATTGTAATCTGGAAATGACTCAGAGCTAGAAGTCTCGTAAACGTTCTCGACACCCCTTTCGTTTTTGCCGCGTCACGTACACAGCAGTCCCGCGAGGCAGCCGAGCTTTGAACGCCTTTGCCCGCTCGCCGGCACCTCACGTAGTGTGAAGTAGCTTGGCCCTGCCCGTCCTTTGTTGAGCGCCGAGCCCGACGTCACAATACGATCACAAAGCAGTTGAAAATATATGTAAAAAATCTCTATACTAATGACATCGACTCAGAAATCAGTTTTCACAGTCCATCCAAACAATTTCATTTTGCGGAAAATTTGGTGTACCTCCCTCTGGAACTTATATGTCAAATTTGATTCGTTTAGTGACTGAAGGAAACGTGTGTGTGTTTTAACACATACTAGCAACAGGTGCGTTTCGTGAAAATCTTGCGAAGGCATGCAACATGAAACAGAAATTATACACATAAAATATGCGTAAGATTTCTTCATATTTTAGCAATCTTGATCGTAGGGTATCCGAGGTAAATTAAGGTTAGATTCGTCCATACCGGACATTTGTGAGCATAAGTTGTAAGCCCATTTTTTTTTTATTTATTTATTTTGTATGTGGCTGTATAAAATCTCGAGAGTAACAATGAAAATAACCAAGCATACCGGGTAAATGCTGATAAGCCTTTGGTGCAATGGTAGGATCTTTGCGAATGTGTTGAACAGAGAGATAGTGCAAAAATCCTTAATTCTGTCTCTAGTATCCGTATCTTGCGACGCGAATGTTTAGACGCTCTCCCCCACCCCCCGCCACCCCATCCCCTCTCCCTTGTTACGAAGCTTCCTTGATCACGGCTGGCAAATTAGCTGATAAAAATACAAGGGAGAAACTTGGAGCAACTAATTTCTGAAGAGAAATGTGTGGTTGGTAACTTCGCTTAACGATTTTTATAAAGTATAGAAATAATGCGCCTGATAACGCGTAGGAAGCAGCAGAAGAAATTAGGTCGCTTTCTGAGACACTTGAACAGTGCATCGGTGGTTCAAAGACGCAATTGCTCAGAACAGGGTTGCATTACCAATGCATTGCTACTCGTTTGTATTAATAAAACGAGCTCGACCCTACTTGGATCTTTTGTGATTTCAATCCTCAGGAGCAATGGATGAGGCGAAGAAACGCAGTTTTAGACCAGCGTTAACAATTTGTTACTCTCGGTGTCATTCTCCTACTTTCCCTCTCCAGCACGTGTGTTGCGGGTGGTCGGACTTAACGGCGACACACGTCAAACCTCGCGCCTCTTCCTTTAGTACCACTGCCATACACCGCAAGCAAACCGATCGACAGAGACGCACCAAGCTTGATGACCAGGTCAAATTAGCAGACTGCTGGAGAAGGCTACCCTCTGGCGGAACAGGCTGGAAATTTCTTAGAGGATATTTTATTTTAATTCTTCCAGGGTGTGTGCGTTGTCCTGTACACTTTGTTTTAAGTTACCCTAGAGATAGAATTCGCTTATTGGAGCCCTGAGAAACCTTTCTCCGCAATGGCGCACCACACCAAATTTTTGGACTTGAAAGGGTACTTCATGAACAATATTAGATTCTGAGTTACAAGGCCAATTTTTATCGAGTCAGCAGTTGACACCTGTACATACACGAATATAATTTTTTTTCTTTTTAGAGAATTATCAGATAGGGCGCGTGATTTTGCCTTTTTTCAGTTAGACTGGCCAATTTTTCGATTAGAACAATTGAAAGTGTGTTTCAGGACAGAATTATTGCCATAGATGTGTGGCCCTCTCGGTCCCCGACCTACTGCCTGCGATTTCGCAGCTTGAATGCGTGAATTAATGTAACTGGGGTATTCTGACAGTTCCCTCGGCGTGCGTTACGCACGTGGTAGGGGAGTGGCACCGCGGTTTGTCATGACCTTGAAGTAGCCAATAGACTTCGTGACGGGATTGCGTGATTTAGTATATAGAACAGATTTCGAGATTTGTTATTATTGAAGGAACTGTTATGTTATTTATAGTATCCCTTGAGTTGGAAGAAAATATAAACATGCTGCTTTCCGAAACTTCACGAGTCCGCCAGATAAAAATAGGAATTCCTCCACTGCCATGTGTTGGATTAAGTATCTGTTATCGCTTCACAGTCAGCTTTGGTACTTGTGGGCGGCCATTAAACCGTGAAGTCAATCAGTCATTTGTGATTTCGCAAAGCTGATACAACCTTCTAGTTGTGTTGTCCTGAAAAGTAACATCGACCATTTTGAGTTCAGATTGGACTAAACATGCCCAGAGTGCAGTGCAAGTTACCGTGTGCAATAATATTTTGCGAAATTTAAGCTTATTTTCAGTTTTTATGGTAAAGTCCTATTTTGTCACCATGTGGCAAAGCTATAATTGCAGACCCCCGTCTGGAATATAACATTTAAGTGACGACACAGTTAGGCAGCTAATTCATTAATTTATAAAAAGGGTTTTCTGGTGCTGCAGCTTAAAATTAAAAAGAAAATGGCAGGTGTTCGAAAATAATAGTGGATTCAACATGTGTAAAAATTCAGATGTATTGGATGGGCAACATGAAATTTGTGTGACATAATTATGCTAGACTTACTGTTTATGACGTGGATCTATCAGTCGATCGCATTTCAAGGCACTTCTTGGTGATAATCGTCAATCTTTCGGGATGAAAAAATTGAGGAAACATTGATCATCTACTGTAATTGGAGAGTATGATGATCTCTATCAGGAAATGTCTGGTGAGTATTATCTGCATTTATATTAGTTCAGCAATCCAGATTTTAAAATATATATATATATATATATATATATATATATATATATATATATATATATTATTTGTTTTGGAACCTATCTCTGACATTTTGAGCACATACATACATATTTTCCAAGTTTTTAGCACCTGAGAATTCTAGTCCTATACGTAAAGTAGAGGAGGTATTGTATTTCACCGGAAATGTATGTTTTGAGGCCCCCTGAATGAAACCAAATTTAGGAGAAGGTCCGCGTGTGTGTCTGTGTGCCTGTCTGGCAGTCTAGACAGCACAAACCCAAAACAAAAAGTCGGTTAAAAACCAAAGCTGTTATCTAAGTTTAATGTCTTTCAAGGATGCGATACGAAGATTTTGAAGAAAATAGCTCCATCCTAAAGTACCCTTTACATGGAAAATTTTTATTTTCTTGAAAACGGCACTAACGATTTTGATCAAAATTACATGTTTGAGATATTTTTATTACAAATGAAATGTATATCTCGAATTTTCTACCTTTAGTTCATAAAGTCCTATTCACTCTGGATGGCTTTTGCATAACTGACAAACAGTAACAGATAGAGCAAACCTTACTATACAAAAAATGTACATCATGCTAAGACATACCATTTATGTCTCAATAAATATTTTGTGGAGTGAACCATTTCGGAGATATTCCTCGTTATTTGTGGGAGTTTTGGACATTTATACTTCTGTCAAATGGAACATCGTTATTCATTTTTATATGTTAACAGTACAGAGAACGGAATTTGAAAGCTTAAAAAGATTTGACTCGCTCAAAGGCTACTGTATTCCCATATTCCTGTTGCACGTGCAAGAAAACGAGCAAAAAAGAATTTCTGCAAATATTTATCTCAACCAACGCAAAGAAGATATATGGTTAGTACAAGAGTAGAGAGAACCATGTGACTGCAACACATCAGATTGTTACTTGTTACAAAAATCGAATTGCAATGGAGCATATTTTGCTTGCTCAAATCTTTTTGATACAGAACCCAACATTTGTGCTGTGTTAGGTAATTCTGTGTTGGCACGTTCGAGGCTTAAATCGAAAACTGTTGAACCCTAATTCGTTGAAAATTACTGTTTGTAGAATCGTGATTTGCAGTTCCTGCATATCCGAGGCGGACTTATTTGGATGCAAATCCGAAGGCAATCAGAAAGTTTTCAGAGCACATCCGGAGCAAGCCCTTTTCCATTACGGTGATGTTAAGCGCCTAGAGTGTATATTCCATGTTTTTTTCTCCCCGGGTCGGGGCAGATGGGCAAGTTTTCGCCTATCTCACCGAGATCACCGTAAATATGGCGTAGTTTTGATTAGTTTCTGATGCCAATCTACTCCCGTTTCCTTAGAAGATTCCTTGGAAATTTCCTCTTAACACGAAGAGCAAATCTTTGCTGCAGGATTAAGGCTTTAGTTGGTAAAAATGAATCGATCTGGCGTTTTCCCGAGTAGAACTTGATTATGGAGTTGAACTTAGTTTAAACGCTCATTGAGTATGGCCTTCAAGGCACTCACTTTTCAGATTCGAAGCTTACATGGTTATTATAAATAATAATTACACTAAAATCTCTGGTCCTTTCACTCTTGTTAGTCATTCATAATCCTGATGATGGAAGAGATGCACACTCCCGAAACGTCGACGACTCGAAGCCCGAGAACATGTTCGTCGCCAGGAAAGCTTCAGATCATATTTTAGTAAAATTTCGTTTATCCCGATCAAATTTCAATTTTTTTTTTAATTTAATGTCCACATTAGATAAATTTAACTACGATTGCAAGAATGTAACAATAAGTATGTAAGTCAAATATTCGCTTTTTAGCTTGATTCACTGTACGGTTCCTGTGCAAATTGTACAATAAATTATGATAATACGCTGTACTATAAAGTACAACCTGTTGGGCGTAAGAAATGTTGAGTAGTTTGTCACACGGTGCTGACGCGGTATGTCTCACCAGCTATAAAATGTATAGCGCCACAAGAAAGCGTTGACCTTGACCTCTACCCGTCGCTACACCTCCCTCAATCTCCTTAGTTTTCCTTGTTTCCAAACGGCACGTGCTATTATGTGTGTTTCAACAGGATTGTTTTTGTGTCTTGTGAAAGTATTTGGTAATGTAATTCAGTGCACAAGTTTAAAGTGACACGAAAGCGGAAGACGGTCTTGGTTTCATTGAATAAAAAGTTGGATGCCATTAAGCGAATTGGTAAAGGAGAAACATTGAAGAAAATAGCTGCTGAATTAGCTTAGAAGCTCCATGCTGTTTCCATGACATTGACACAATTGGATATTAACAACATTGCAAAAAAAAAAAAAAAAAAGAAAAAATGGGTGTTAACTGTAAACCAATATAAACGGAAAGCTCGGAAATTGCTGATGCTAAAAAGCGGGTTTGAAATAGGAGCCGTAAATATTGTGCGGTAAGTATTTTGTTTTATCTCTTATGATTTACCAGTACACAAAATTTCTTGGGAATAACTTCACAGGCTATTTCCAGGAAATATACAGTTTGCCATGTAAGTTTTTAAAATATGACATTTTATATTATATGCTTAGAATCGTTTTTGAAAAAAAAAAAATTAGAAGCGAACACAAAACCCGTATAAAGGAGTTTTATGTGTGAGAATTTGGTTGAAAATGTGTTGCCCTTTGAAGGGTACTGAATAACAATCCGACACTAATTCTGTTCACACACACACATAAAAAACATATCGGTACGTATGCAGGGTTTTTTACAATGTCTGTCATACAAGTGACCTCAAAACATGTACTCCCATTGAAATTTTGCTTTGTAATACAACCTAATTATTTGGTAGAGAAAGCGTCAAGTGCATCATTAGACGATGGCTGTGACTCATAATACTTTCGTTTGCCCACCCACTTTATTATACCCTGTTCAGTCTATGCGTGCGCAGTACGGCCGCCTTCTTTTAGAAACCCTTATAATCGTTCCTTCCTTCTGAGCCCTTTCTGCAGAGTTGCAAACCCTTAACATGAACTTTTGCAATTAAAGAAATAGAAAAAGAAATCTGATGTGTTGCAGTCAAATGACGTTCTCTACGCTTGTACTAACATTCTTACAAACTCCTATTCCCCCATCTTCTTCATGTTAGTCGAGTTAATCATTTGCAGAAATTATCTTATTGCTAATTTTCTTTTAGGTACAAGAATATAGTAATACAGTAGGCTTTGAGCGAGTCAAATCTTTTAAAGCTTTAAAATTCCGTTCTCTTTCCATCGCCAAGAGGTAAATAGGTGAATAACGACCTTTCATTTGAGAAAAGTTTTCAACACAAATAACAATGAATGTCTCTGAAATGGTTCACTCCACAAAAAATGCATTAGAACATAACTTGTGTGTTTTAACGAGATCTACATTTTTGTATAGTAAGATTTTGTCTATCTCCTACGGCTTGCGAGTTATTCAGAAGTTATCAAGAGTAAATAGGACTACATAGGCTATAGCCAAAAAATTCGAAATATACATTTAATTTGTCATAAAAATATCTGAAACATACGACTTTTAAATCAAAATCGTTAGAGCCAATTTATGTTCCATGCAATAGGCAGCTTAGTGTGGAGGATTTGTCTTCAAAATCTTCCTGTCGCATGCTTGAAAGATATTAAACTTAAATACCATCTTTTAGGTTTTATTTACTTATTTTTATGTTCAGCAGCATATATTTCTGGTTAAATTTGGACGTTGAATTTTTGGGTCAAATGCAGTACTTCCCCTATTTACTATACGTAGTAGAGAAAGCAAAAATTCATCTGTATTCGAAATCGAACCCATGTCTGCAAGCAAGAGCGCTACCGCGTCAGCATGGAGGATATCGATTTAGTAAGTACATAGCATTATCGTCATAATTGTCCTCGCCGACGCGGTATCAACATTTTTTATCATAGTGCTATACCTCCTTCAATGTCTCTGATAATACCTCCATTTCTTTACACTACATTTGCAAGATTTGTTTGCCACCTGTTTATATCACACTTACGACGCTCATGCTTTTAGGAATACAAGATTTTGTGTTGCACGTCTTGAAATATGTCTGTGCTTCCTCTCCATATGTTTTATTCTTGTATTCGTAGCCTGGTTTTTCTGTCCTTTTTCTCTTCTTGACTCTTTATATATCCGTGTGGGACCCTCATGCACCACAGGGAACAGTTTCACTTCTTCGCCACAAGGTAGCAGGCAGGTCGAGCGGAAAACGTATATCACTCTTCCGGTCTTTCTCCTGCTAAAACCTTATTCCAGGGTTGTCCGCAGCACCACTTCTAATGTAGAAAACTGATGCTACTTCGTACTGTGTTTCTGTAATCTTTTCCTTGATGATGCAAAGTTATAACGAATGAAATTGCTGAGCTAATAGAAAAAGAAGTATCAGCAATGGCTTTTGTCACTCTGAAATAAATAGCAAATTAGGTCCTCGTGTTTGCAGTCGCTACATCAAAATACCTACTTATCTAACATGTTATACTTTGTGCATTGGTAACAAATGTTTGCAATAGACTATTTATTTAGCTGTAGAAGACAAACAGAAGAAGAATTATCATCCCGTTTAGGTTATTTCAGAAGTATGATTTGTCACAATGATGTTTTCAAATATATAATGTACTATTGAATTTGGAAATTGTGTTGGTCGTTCAATTAGGATGTTTTTTATGTATCTTGCGGGCGTTAGATACTTCATAAACGAAATGTTCTTTCCCTGATTACCCTCCCTTTATGTAGGACTTACACCTCCTAGGACCTACAAGCCAGCCTAGAGTCGGACGCCTGTCGGGGAGCAGAGGAACCTCCGGACCCGACAGAGTGAAGACCTGGAAGCAGGTGGTCAGCCAAGCACCAGGTATGATAGTGAGGAAGAGGATGATATGAAATGCAGGTGAAATGGATGATTGGAAGGGTGATAATGGAATAATTGGCTGAATGAATGGCGGGGAAAACCGGAGAACCCGGAGAAAACGCGCCCAAACGCCGCTTCGTCCACTACGAATACCACATGCGGGTCCCGCCTAGGTTACTGGCTGGGAAATCATTCCTACCCCCCTGCCGGGAATCGAAACTGGGACCCCTTGCACAGCAGACAGGTGCTCTACCAACTGCGTTACGGGGCCAGCCAACGAAATGTTCAGAAATTTATTATCTTCCGTGGGAAAGCAATCTCCCCAAAAGCACTTTTACAAAAAGCTTCATTTGTGTGGGTGGTGGTTTCCCCCCCCCCCCCCCCCCCCTCTTTTCCACTCTATCTACTGCGTATAGCATTGGAAGGAGGAGTTGTTGCGATTTGTAAATAATGCATTATTTGAATAAAAGTCAATGAACCAGTTTTGAAGCCAAATTCACCTGGTGCTCGTCTTAACGAAGAAGAGCGCTGTTAAACGAACGTTGTCGATATCCCTAGAATGTCAGTTGTCATTATGAACTCCAGAGACAGACATGCAGACGATGCGTGGCTGTTTTATAAGGCCGGTAACCATAAGTAGAGAGGTTGTTTCCCCCCAGGGTAGGCTGGTAGATAGTCATTAATGGGGGGAGGGCGAGCAAGTGGGTCTCTTGAGAAAGCACTGATCCACGTTTAGGTGTCACGTTCACGCGTGAGATTCCCCAGGCCAATTACCTTCCATGGTTCTTTTGTCGTGCTACGTCTGTAGGAAACAAAGGTTTCGTACGTGGCTCATCCAGCACCAACTCAAACGTCACAACCATTTATTAAACCAAAATAAGGCTTTCTTTAGCAAAGTACGTAGAAAAATCTGCGGTGCACTGGCATGACTTTCTCTACTGTTGTACTAACTATTCTTACAAACTGTTATTCATCTGTCTTCATGTTATTTGACATAAACAGTTGTAGAAATTGCGCTTGTTTATTTCCTTGTAGGTACAAGGGGAGTATGGGAATACAGTAGGCTTTGAGCGATAGTCAAATGTTTTAAAGCTTAGAAATTCCGTTCTCTTCGCAGGGCTAAGATATAAAAAATGAATGACGATCCTCCATTTGTGGACAGTATGTGTATTGCAAAACGCATACAAATAACAAGGAGTATCTCCGAAAATGGTTAACTCAAAAAAAAAAAAAAAAAAAAAAAAAAAAAACATTTCAACATGAATTGTGCATTTTAACAAGATGCACATTTTTGTATGGTAAGATTTGGTGTATCTTTAACGGTTTACGGGTTATACAAAAGTCATCAACAGTATACAGGATTACGTAGGCTATAGCCAAGAAATTCAAAATATGTATTTCATTTGCAATAAAATATCTTAAACATATGACACTGTAATCAAGATCGTTAGAGCCATTTTTTAGAAAATAAACATTTTCCATGGAAAGGATAGTGTAGGGTGGAGCAATTTTCTTCAAAAACTTCGTGTCGCATCCTTGAAAGATATTAAACTTAAATACCAACTATGGTTTTTAACCGACTTTCGCTTTTTAGTTATGTTCCTCACAGGGGTCTCAAAACATATATTTCCAGTGGAATATTTTATTTTGTTGTTTTTAACGACGCTGTCAATTACCAGGATCACATCAGCGTCGCCGGTGTGCCGGAATTTTGTCCCGCAGGAGTTCTTTTACATGCCAGTAAATCTACTGACATGGAGCTGTCGTTTTTAAGCACACTTAAAAACCATCGGCCTGGGCCGGGTTTGAACCCGCGACCTTGGGATCAGTAGACCAGCGTCTAACCAACTGAGCCACTCAGACCGACGTATTTAAAAAAAAAAAAAAAAAAAAAAAAAAAAAGTGACGGAAATGTTTAAACCTTTTATCATACCATATCTTTTTCGCATGCAGTATGTTTTTTTGTGTTTATAACCTCTAGTTATGTAACATTCATTTGCCTCGAGTATACAAGGTGTGGTGTGTTGTTATTGATAGAGCAAAGGACAGGGGTACAACACATGCAAATAGAAGAAAATATGTCCCAGCAAACAAGAGAACAGCGGGTAACTTCATAGTTTTGAAAATTGTATGCGCACTACTTGCATAACGCGGGAAAGTGGCGTTTTACTCGAATCACAGAACCCAAAGGACGGATACAATCTCAAACTTGTCTGAGCACTGCCAGTTGTCCTGATCATTTCATGATCATGTCTAAGACAATGCACAGGAGGTTGCACAATTGTACGAGAAGATCCCGATCAAAGATACACTGAAATTTACTCATTTACATAGTATATTAGCGCTTCGAAGAAGAGAGATTCTTATAGGGCAGAGGGGCGACAACGTTGCACACATTACGCCTATGGCTGAGTATTTGGTATTGGAAGTAGTCTCAAGAACTTCGGCAAGGAGAATTTCCCACTACTAAGGCACCGTAATTAATGGAAAATTTTAACATCGCAGTTAACATCAGCTCCCGAGTTCAGTATCTCCGTGATCTGGACGAAGTTTTGCAGTGTCCTTTTGTCACTGGATGCAACAGACCAGTCAAACCCCGTATTGCAAGCGGCATTTCTTTAATAACAAAGCGGGATTCAAAACTGATGGTAGTAGTTTCAATAACCATAAGTGCACAATTTTGCACAGATAAATACCCACAACCTTTTCATGAAGCATCACATTGGCAGCATTTCTCATTGAATTTTCTATTAAGAGTACTAGGTGATGGAGTTATTGGGTCATATGTTCTTCCTGGAGAGCTAAATGGACGCAGATACTTGCGGTTTCTGCTGCAGCATGTTTCAGTTTGACCTGTGGTGTTCCCCTTGAGCAATGTCATTGTATTGGGTACATGCATAATGGAACACCTGAATATTTAGTTGCTGCTTTGAGACATCTAATGCGTGGATACATCGAGGCGGACCTTCACGTTGGAACCCAAGATCACCTGATCTAAATCCTTCACACTTTTGCGTCCTTTTTCTTTTTCTTCTCGAAGTTGAATTCTTGGCCTTCACAACAGTTCTTTTCAGACATTTCTGTTCTGTATGGTCACTGCCCAGTTTGATATTTTTAATTTTCTCAAATCGTTCATAACATCATTTCCCAGCGGATTTTCAGTCTACCCGCTGCTGTAGTTCCCAAGAGTTTCCATTTATACATTCCTTTCACTAGCCTTTGAACTTCCATTCTCTTAACCTGCCCAATCCAGCTTAATCTCATTGACCTAATGAAATGTACAATATTTTGGTTATGTAGTAATTTATTTGTTAGTTTTTATTGCCCAGGGGGGTTACAGCCCGGCCACTCTTATCTCCCGGGAACATAAATAGGAGATCTGATGCTGCAGTTTAGGGGCTGGACGTGAGGCTAGCGGCCTAACTCCGAAAAATGAACCATGCTCTTAAATCTCAACAAGAAATTTTTGCGTCCTTTACCTGAAAGCTGGAGCAGATAATTTGTGCGTGCTTGTCAACAATTCCGAAATAATGCGAAGGTGTTCGAAATAATTCGAAACTCTTTGAACAAAACGAGTACAATGCAGCCTCCAGATGCGATGACAACACTTTGAACCCCTCTTTTAGCGGGTAAAGTGTGTAGTTATAGTTAAATGTGTTTAAGTAAGCCATTAGTGAAATTTGGGCCAATTGAGATAGGAAATTCAAGGATTTACATTTTAAATTCATTGTGTACCTGGGGAACGCTACTCCCGTGGTGTGGAGCAATTCCCCTACTTCTCCTCCGCTCACCAAACCGGAAAACCGGTTCCATCTAATGCGCGTTTATGTAGTACGTGTGCTAGTAGTTATTTCTGTACGGAGGAAAATCCCTTCTCGGTTCACACCTTCGGAGTACTCTTTCCCAGACCTGCTTTGAACTAAGTCATGTGGCTGATAATCACATATTCACAATTATATTGCAAAGCGGCCGCTTATTGGGACTATTTTGCTTTTATATGTGTTTAAATATACCCCGTGTAATCACTTACGGCAAAATACATGGTTATGATGGCGAATTCAACGAGATAAATATTAGATTATCCAAAAGAAAGTATTAGTGTTTGTATATTATCAATATAGTTATATTGTAGAGGGGAAATTAACAGGGTACTCGAAGGCATTCGGCAGCTAACGCACCAGTAGTTCCACGATCCCTATGATTATTTCGCCAAACCTCAATAGCAACAAACTGCCTATGCAGATGTCCACCGAAGAATATCGCCTATCAGGTGGCACAGCATGGCGACTACGCAACTAAGGCTACCTATATGACAGATATTTAGGTATGTAATTTCCACCATCACTCATGACACGTGACAATTATGCTGCTGCTAAAATGATGATTAGAAAAAATTAATTACTTTTGAAAAGATCAAGGAAGAAAGAAAAATGTGTAAAATCGTTATGTTCCTTAGTTTTGTAGCGTATCTTTATATTTTTAATATTGCTATATGGATTTAAAATTATTTACTTCTTAAATGCTAGATATTTCAGAGAAATGTTAAGCAGGCGTAAGATCATGAAGTGAATACATTTTTACTTTCTCCACCGGTAAGTAGGGGAAGTATTGTATTCCACCCAAAAATTCGATGTCGAGATTTCACCGGAAATATGTTTTGAGGACCCCTGAATCCAAAAAATGCATTTTTAGAAAAAGGCCCGTGTGTGTGTGTGTGTCTGTGGACAGCGTAACTCAAAAACGAACCGTCGGTTAAAAACCAAAGTCACCGCGCCCGCCGCATCTAATTGCCTACAACAGCAGTGTCACCCATCGCATTATTGTCGGCACTACCGCAAAGGAGCCGAAGGAAAGAGACAGAGCATGGCCGCATTGTTGGGGCGCTTGCCGAAAGAGAGAAAAGGATAGACACCTCGAGAATCTTCTCTGCTTTGTCTCTCGCCGCAATAACTGAACGTTCCTGAAGCTTCCAGAAGAGTGCCTGGGAGATATAAATAGCGGTAAAGTGCGACAGAAGAGTTAGTTAGTCAGACGTATGTGAAGGTTGAGTAGTGCCGACGGAGACGGACATATGATGTGAAGCGTTGTGCCGACGGAGAATAGTTCCTTGTGTTACGAGTTCGGAGCCGTGCTGTTGGAGAATCGAAAAAGACTTTCTTGTTGTTGCAACGAGTGTACAAAGTTACTGTTTACGGAAATAAAAGTGTTTCTTTATCTCGACTACATCTGTCTACTTTTTACTTCACAACCAACCAAAGTTACAGTATTTAAGTCTTTCAAGGATGCGACACAAAAATTTTGAAGAAAATAGCC
This sequence comes from Tenodera sinensis, assembly GCA_030765045.1. NCBI lineage: Eukaryota > Metazoa > Arthropoda > Insecta > Mantodea > Mantidae > Tenodera > Tenodera sinensis. The sequence continues at coordinate 23,363,578 of CM060972.1, read as the reverse complement.
CCACTCTAAACTACCCTTTACATGGAAAATTTTTGGAAAAAATTTGATTTTCTTGAAAATGGCTCTAACTTTTTGATTAAAATGTCATATGTTTGAGATATTTTTATGACAAATGAAATGTATATTTTGTATGTTCTGGCTATAGCCCCTGTAGTCGTATTTACTCTGGACGACTTTTGCATAACTGATAGAGATAGACCAAATCATACTATACAGAAAATGTAGATCTTGCTAAAATACACAGTTTATGTCGAAATAAATTTTCTTTTAAGGTGAACTATGCCATATTCGTTATGAGTGTGAGTTTTGGAAAACTTTATAACAATAGATACGTGTTATAACAGAAAATGAGATAATTTGTACAAATGTTTATAATAACTAACACGAAGAAGATACAGGAATAAGAGTTTGTAGGAATGGTTAGTACAAGAGTAGAGAAATTCATGTGAGTGCAACACATCAGATTTTTTTAGTTTTCTTTTTTTTTTTTTTTTTTTTTTCTCTCTTCTTTCTTTTTCTTTTTGTTTTTTCTGCTTGTTTTGTTGCATGTAAATAATATTTTTGTGCATTTAGAATGTGTTATGTCTTTTGAGGGTTTAATTATCATATTCATATATATATATATATATATATATATATATATATATATATATATATATATATATCAAATTACCACGTCCTCTTTAAATATTACTTATTAATTCGGTAGATATTAAAATTTTTTTCCGTGTTTTCTCACTATAGATTGACTATTAGCCTTAACAAATCATCTTAGTATCTGTGTCCTGCGTTTTGGAAGCAAAGTTTTTGGTAGTCATGTTTTGTATCATCCGCTATTACTCCAAAATACGACTGTGAACTGCTCATTCTCAAACAATCACTACGCGGGAAAAAAAATTAAACCACAGTTTTTTCTTCTGCTCCATTTCTCCATGAGGTGGGAAAGGAAATTCTAAACTTCTGTTATAACGAAGTGATAGGGACAGCTCGGTGAGATGTTTTTATTTTCCTTTTCATAGCTTCATGGATGACCCTTCTCCTCGGTCCATTGGGCCTTGACCTCTTATATAAGTGTGTCATTCCTGAGACCTGCAGTATTGCAATTAAAATATCCTATCCAACATCCCAGTGGCCCGTTGTAACCTAGGGTAATCCTTCCCCTTCCTGTTTAGATCCGCCTTTTATTGATTCGTTCCCCTCGAAAACCGTACATCGGTTTATGAGGCAGTAATGTGTGAAAATTCTATATCGGTGCTTCAGTCCGTGGTGGTGACTTTGAGAGGCTGTAAATGGATTGTGACTTCCCTGTAGGTGACAAGCTGCTTTCCTCTTCTGCCGGCATTCGTATATAGGATAAACGGATTAAACATTCCAGAGCCCAACTTTTCTTTATATATATATATATATATATATATATATATATATATATATATATATATATATATATATATATATATATATATAATAATTTTGTTAATAATCAGCAAAGTTAATTTTGTTTGTGTTAATTCCGGTGTATTTGCATTAACCTTTCATACGCTGAATTGTTTTTGGATTTAAAAATTAGAAACTTTTAGGTGTTTTGTCTATTTGGTGTTCAATTAAGAGAATTGTGGAAGTACTTGCGCGTGTGTGTCTGTGTCTGTCTGTGTCTGTGTGTGTGTGTGTGTGTGTGTGTCTGTGGACATAACTCAAAAATGAAAAGTCGGTAAAAAAAAACACAGTTGGTATTTAAGTTAAACATCTTTCAAGGATGCGACACAAAGCTTTTGAAGAAAATTCCTCCACCCTAAACTACCCTTTGCAAAGACAATTTTTCAAAAATTTTTATTTTCTTGAAAATGGCTCGAACGATTTTGATTAAAATGCCATATGTTTAAGATATTTTTATGACAAATGAAATGTATATTTTAAATTTTGTGGCAATAACAGAGTAACCCTGTTTACTCTGGATGAATTTTGCATAATTGGTAAACCGAAAGATATAGACTAAATCTTACTATAAAAATATAGATCTTGATGAAACACAATTTGTGTATTTTTTTGAGTGAACAATTTCCGAGATACTACTTGCCATTTCTGTGAGTTTTGGAATACTTAAACTTTTGCCAAATGAGACGTCCTTATCCACTTTTTATAGACTACCCGTGCAATGAGAACGAATTTGAAAGCTTTAAGATTTGACCATCGCTCAAAGCCTACTGCGTCCCCATATTCCCCTATAAGGAAATAAGCAATAAGATAATTTCTGCAACTAACATGAAGATATAGGAATAAGAGTTTATAAGAATGTTTAGTTCAAGAGTAGAGAAAGTAATGTGAGTGCAACACATCAATTGCGAACATTGGGGTTTCATAAGAGTTCCTGTTAGAGAGTTTCACTGCTGACTTTGAATAAAGAAAGTTTTCATTGTAACTAACGTGGTAATACAAATAAACTAAAACACATTTATATCTCAAAATAGTCAATTCCTCAAGAAAGAGCCACTCCCAAAATCACCGATACACTAAACTATTGATAACCACGGAATGCTGGTTAACAGTGTAAATGCATGTTCATTCAAGCTCAAAGAAAAAATAACCTTCAGCTTTCCTCAATGTCTTGGTGCTTGTCTTGAAGTTACTTGTGAAGTTATTTTTAGGCAATATTTTATGGAAAAATGCTAAGCCTTATTTATAAAGGAGCAAAGTATAAGATGGCTAGGAGTTATTGAGTGAATGTCAGAAGATAAAATCCCAAAAAGAATGCTGTACAAACCATTCTTACAAACTCTTATTGCTAGATCTTTTTCGTGTTGAGATAAACATTTGCACGGTTAACATATAAAAATGAATAACAGTGTTCAATTTGGCAGAAGTCAAAGTTCCCAAACACTCACACAGATAGATAACAAGTATCTCCGAAATGGTTCACTCTGGAAAAAAAAATAAATAAAATAAATTGTGTGTTTTAGCAAAATCTTCATTTTTTGTATAGTCAGATTTGGTCTATCTCTTACGGTTTACCAGTTATGCAAAAGTCACCCAGAGTAAAAAGGACTACATGGGCTATAGCCAAAAAATTCATGATATACATTTCATTTGTCATAAAAAAAAATATCTCAAACGTATGGCACTTTAGTCAAAATGGTTTGAGCAATTCTCAAGAAGATCAAAATTTTCCATGTAAATTGTAGTTTGGGGCGGAGGAATTTTTTTGAAAATCTTCGTGTCGCATCCTTGAAAGACATTAAACTTAAATACCAACTTCGGTTTTGAACCGACTTTTCGTTTTTGAGTGATGCTGTCCGGACAGAGACACACACATACATGGACCTTTCTAAAACAATGCATTTTTTTTTTTTTTTTTTTTTTTTTGATTCACGGGGCCTCAAAACATATTTCCGGTGATATCTCGACGTCGAATTGTTGGATGGCATACAATACTTCCTCTACTTCACTATGCGTAGTAGAGAAAGTAAAAAAGGGCAAACACAAGATGGTTAGATAATGCCACAATATAAGAAAGAGTAGAATTAGGGACTGGAAAGAAAGTGGAGGAGGATTGTGCAGGGGACTAGGGGTAATCAAGGGCTGTAGAGCCAGCAGAGAAGATAAAAGTTTTCGTGGCAATGGTGCAAGAGTAGAGAGTCATGCGAGTGCAACACATTAGATTTTTGTGTATTGCTTTCTCGGTGGTGTTTAGGAAGTAATTTTATTTAAGAACTGAACTATTATGTGCGTTTAACACGTTGATAAATGATGTGTAGGCATATTCTGAAAGAATGCCGGGAGTTATTGTGGTTTGTATTTAACGCAAATAGACATAAGATAATGGGAACAATGGGTTATGAAAGGTAGAAGGTGAGTGAATGGAAAATAATTATCGAGTGTACGCATTAAGTGGTCTGTGTTAATCCGAATTAAATCAGAGGCTTCACAAAGTTTGAAACAACTTGGACGGTCATAATTGGGTAACTCTGCGGAACCTCCTGTACACAACAAACAAGCCCGTCATTCGGCGAACATTCGATAATGGAAATGCTCCCTCTCCTGAAAGGAATAAAGCGGTTTAAACGTGAAGGACTTGAGTGGCAAAAAGAGGCAAGATGCTCTTGCTTCGCTTTTTGAACACAGCTATGTGAAATGTGCAATTCAATTAACCGAAATCTGTCGTTTATGTTAGATGGGGTAAAGATGAGTTTAGGAAACAACATTTTTCGTTTCCGTCGTGTCTTGATATTGTGCAGTGGAGAGGGTGCACTAAACGTTTCACAATTATCGGCTTGGGCACTTGCTATAAATTGTATTACACATTCGTCATAAATATGAACGCCAAATCAGCAGTTTCTTTTCCATTGATGTACATCTAACATCTTATATAAATTGACGTTTTCTTAATTCGGTTTGATTTCACTTTTAAAGTTCACTTACTGGGAGTATTGTGACGCCGGCCGCGGTGCAAAACAAAGGATGGTTGGGGCCAAGCTACCTCTTATCAGGCGTGGCGCATATCAAAGGCACTCAGGGTCAAGCTGCCACACCACTCGCGTGAGCAAACAGGTGAGATCAGAGTGGCAGAACAAAAAGGTTTTTTCCCCAGGTCATTCGAGAAGAGTCCGGCGGCCGGTTTGTTTGAAGAAATTCGAGAAAGATATGGCTACGTTATCACCAGTATGAAAGCTTGCAAGGTGCGGTTTTCGAGTCGGTCAGCACATCGGCGTGCGCGAGACAACTGTGAACTATCGCGTAGAAGTGAAGTTTTAACGAGTGTTGAATGATTGTATCGTCGCAGTTAATGTTTGAGAGGCAGTGAAAGTACTGACTCAAGGCTACGAGGAAAAAAAAAAACAGTTGAGTTGTAATTTTAAGAAAGATAGTATACTTTGGAACGCCAGTAGAAGAGAACTGTTTTTGTGCAAAAGTGGAGAAGAAAACTAAAGTGGCAGAAAAAGTAATTGTACTAGACCTTTTTGTCATCTTTGTCACAACAGCGGGTGGAAGGGAACTTTACATTCCTTCTAATATGTGCTCCAAAGAAGGATTACAGACAAAAAAATCGAATGGCGTTTTGTTCCTTGACGAGACGATTTCGAAAAAATAACTGGTTTCTGTTCCAAATTGGATGCGTAACTCCACAACAATGTGCGTAGGTTTTTGCTTTATGATGTGTAGAGTAACGTATTTCTGATATAGTTTCGGTAGTAATTATGGGACATCACACAGGGTTTCGAAATAATTAATCACGTAAAGGAATGAAATAAATATGATGAGCTTTTTCTGACGTAAAGTAAATTGTCAACCTTGCGTTGAGTTTGGTGATGGATCCGAGCCGGCTTCTGGAGTTAACACGACGCAGGTTGGTGTAATGTTTTGGGGGATAATTCTGATTGGCCTACACTCGCACAATAAAAACGGAAGGACCCCGCATAGTATTTGTTTACGCTCGCGAGACGCGCTGCTGCGGTTTTCATGTACCGAAGTGACAGCCACAGAATTTGCAGTGTTGCCAATTTGTCTTTTCGACAAAACTAAAATATCTCCGTAGGAAATGGTTAGAGAGAAAAACGTGAGATACAAAATGTGTTCCAAATACCGAGATGTATCTCTGGTTTAAATTAATGTAATGACTTCCCTTTCACCCGGTGTTTTTGTCAGCTGAAATAGCATTCAGAAATAGTTTCGGAATAGCATAAGTTTAAGTGTCGCTAAGGGAACTCTATTTTCCTCTACTGCTTTTATTAGCAAAGAGAAACCATCAGTATGACTAGCGTATAAAAACGATCCCCAAGGTAAAAACATTTTTACCGAGGGGAGAGAAATTTCCTTTCCCATTAAGCTTGTGTGTATCAATGGCAAAGTGCTTACACTTTCAAAGAAAGGAAATCTGCAACACAAAAGTATGGCCTAAAGGAAAATGTGGCAAAGGAATAAAAAATAAAAATCCTTTACGTTCATGTTTATAGAAGCTCTCAGAAAGTCTCAAAGAAAAGCCAAGAAAGAGTCATAAAAAATGCGGAAAGCACTTCTTAGCACAAATAATGCTCGCTATTGCGCCTTAATATTTGTTTTGTTTGCTCCTTGTGGTTTAAGGATAGCAATAGTAACAAATGGTTGATACATGTGAAGTGTTAAGGGATTTTGGTTCTGAATTTTGGATTTTTCTGTATTTTTACATGTAGGAAATCAATACTTCGCACACTTAAGGGTGTTAGTGTTATAAACTATCACACAAAGTTGCAGCACAATCTGTTTTATAATTTTGGGGGAAGTAATTATTCAATTTATTCGCAATAGGAAAATGCCTTAGTATTCAAAATACTTCATGTGCATCGAAAAGTAAAATATCACAGCATTTTTATTATTTTAGCCCAACAAACACTATCAATCTGTTGCAGGAAGAAAAATAGTTACTTTTAAAGTAATTAATTTCTTTGCTTTGATGGACTTTGAAAATATATTTTAACTTTTTGTGTGTAATTCATTTTCAGATTTTGAAACCAACAACTGAACTTGAAGTCGCAAAGTTGCTGAAAAAATTCTAGTAGCATAGAACAAAATTTAATGTGCATGGAGTGAATAGTGTATTGAAAATGTTAAAACCAACTTTTCTACACACTTGCATCATGATGAGTCAGATTACTTGTTTGTTACACCTCCCCTCTTTTGACTAGTAGCCTCTCTCCTCAGATTCATAGTTAACCGCTTCTTTCTCTGAATTTGGTTGTCTTTAAGCTCCTTTTGGCCCACATTTTGTTCAAATACTGCCCAGAATTTAAGCACAGAAGGAGCATTTAAATATAGCTCAAATTACATCCAAAACCTGCGCTATACCTTTAAAAATGGCGGAATCTAAAAAGTGTTATTGCCAACCTTTGAAGGTTTGTGGAACATTAATATACATAAACCTAAGAATCACTTCGATAATTTTTTGGTCGTTCTCCAAATGTTGCTGAAGGTTAAATTGGCTTCGTTGAAATCTAAGAGATAAAAGTGTATTTCTAAAAACAATGTCCACAATCGGTAGAAAAGCTTCTGGAATAAAATACAAGAGGGTTATAAGTTAATGCGGACATAACCTCACAGTTGGTCAAGTCAAAGACATCGTCTTTCCCAAAGATATACACGAAGCAAGTAGATATGAACTCTACCATAACTGGTACGTAGTCTGAACTACCCTAGGATCTACTAAGCCCTATGACTGGACTCTAAGCTCTCAACGACCTTCCATATGAGAAAATTGTAAGTATTGCAAAACTCGTACAAATAACAAGGAGTATGATTGGAAGGGTGACAATGGAGCAATGGTGGAATGAATGGCGGGGGAAACCGGAGAACCCGGAGAAAATACGCCCAGGCTCCGCTTCGTCCACCACGAATACACATGCGGGTCTCGCCATGGCGCCGCCATTGTACTTCCAGAATCAGGGAAGGATGAGGAATAATCCTGGCCGGAGAAAAATCCCTACCCCCTGCCGGGAATCGAACCCGGGACCCCTTGCACAGCAGGCATGTGCTCTACCAACTGCGCTCAATCGTGATACCTTTGCATTCAATTCGTTTTCTGTACCTCTTGGATCAGCAAACAATGAATAAATAATATGTAAGAAAGCTATAAGCGAAGACATGTTTGTATTTTAATCACTATAATTTCCAAATTACCTTGTACTGCATTAGAGCCGACATAAAGACATTAAGAATTGGCAGTAGGTATAACTGGTTGTACCTACGTAACGTTTCCCGCATCCACCAGATAGGAAACTGTGCTTTGTTCTTGGATTCCCACTGAAGACTTCCGTTGCCTTTTAGTGCCTGAAAGCAAAGCTTTTTGCCTGCCGTATCACGGAGTGGCTGAATTATTTGAAAATGTGCCTTAAAAGCAGTTATGGTGAACATCAAAAGACACTGGAGAAACTGTTTCAGCAGCTAGAATGTGCAAGAGTTTTCCACCTATGTGGGAAATTTCTTTCGAGCACTTAAATATACCTTGAACTTGTAAAATTATTCTATTTACATTGTGATATTTTGAAACAAATATAGTAAAACTTCGTTTACCTGGACTAATGTTTCACCTTTGTCAGTTCGATTAATAGCACCAACCCCTGTATGCATTGAAACCATGACCTTCGCGTTTAAACTTCCCCAATGAATTACACTCCCAAACACTTTGATAAGAAAGAAAAAAAAAGAAAAAAAAAATCTGGTTGAAACACACAATGAACTTAATGACACGTGTTGTTTGAAAACACTAGAAAAACTGAGATGTGACGGGTTGGCATCAAGGTCAATGCTTTCTTCCTGCGCTTGTGAGATATACCGCGTCAGCACCGTGTGACACACTACTAAATCTTCTTTAAAACTCAACAGGTAGCATTTTACAGTCCAGTACGTATCAGCATAATTTATTGTACAATCTATGCACGAACCGTACGTTGAATCAAGCTAAAAAGCAAATTTTTGGCGTACATATAGTTACGTTCTTGCTATCATTGTTAAATTTATTATCTAATGTGAACATTAAATTAAAAAACTCAGATGACTTTCTCTACCATTCTAACAAACTCCTATTCCTTTATATTCATGTTACTTGAGATGAATATTTTCAGAAATTATCTTACTGTTTATTTTCTTGTAGGTACAAGGGGAATGTGGGAATACAGTAGGCCTTGAGCGATAGTCAAGTCTTTTAAAGGTTTGGGATTTCGTTCTCTTCGCACGGTTAAGATATAAAAAATGACTCACGATCTTCCATTTGACGAAAGTTTGTTTTAAAAACTCACAAATAATAAGGAATATCTCCGAAATGGTTATATCTACAAAAATATTTGTTTGGACATAATTTGGTCTCTTACGGTTTACCAGTTATGCAAAAGTCATCCAGAATAAACAGAACTACATGAGCTATAGCCAGAAAATTCGATATATTAATTTCATTTGTCATAAAAATATCTTAAAACATGACATTTTAATCAAAATCGTTAGAGCCATTTTCGAGAAAATATTTTAGAAAAATTTTGCATGTAGAAAGTTGTGTGGGGTGGAGGAATTTTCTTTAAAATCTTGGTGTCACATCCTTAAAAGATAATGCACTTTAATACTAACTTCGGTTCCACTCTCTGTCGCACATGTCCTTCTTGACTGTCCGCAATACACTCGTGAGCGCCAGTCCGTTGGCCTGGGCCTTGCACTGTCCTCTGTTTTAGGCAACGACCCAGTAGCTGTAAGTGCAGTACTGCGGTTTGTTGCCAAGATTGGTTTTGGCAAGCAAGTGTAAGGTGTTTTTTATCCTGGCGGAATTAGGATTTTAGGGTGGTTTTAGCTTTTTAAAAGTGTTACAAGGTTAAGTTTTTTTCCAGTTTTAACTTTTAGCCGTTTTAACTCACGTTTTAGTACTTTGAACTTTCTGTTTTAGTTATTTTAACTTTGACGTTTTAACTTTTTAGGGGTGAGGTTTTACTAATTTGGTTGTTTTTATTTTCGAACTTCTGGCCCTAATGACCTAGTTGTCGACGGGCCCTTAAACCCAAATCACTCACTCAATACTAACTTCGGTTTTTAACCGAGAAGGATGTGGTGCAATTGACTGAACTGTTTGGATTTTAGCTGGGAGGATCACTTAATGAAAAACGACTTAGTATGTCGCGAACTGACTCAACGTAAAAATCAACACAGCATAATTTGAAAACGGTTATTATTATTATTATTATTATTATTATTATTATTATTATTATTATTATTATTATTATTATTATTATTATTATTATTATTATTAGTATTAGTAGTAGCATTATTATTGTGTCATAATTATGTATACACTAACTATAGAAATGAACATAGATTTAATGCTAAATGGTCTTCCTACGCACTGTTAGCGCTAGAAACGGCCTGAGTTCCGATCCAAAAACAATTTGAGATCACAAAATGTTAATCAATTCTCCTCGGAAGTGTTTCTAAGCCATTTTAACATGCGAAGTCTACCGATGCAGTACAAGTAATCTGGAAAAGTACATGGGAAGGTTACATATTTACACTTATTACAATACCTACGGTGGTTAAGTTTATTAGCACATTCCACGTCCGAAATATCATGCTTGGAAACCTCCTAGCGTCAGCCATCACAGATAAGAGAAAGCAACATGTGATTAAAACCGTTACCAAAGAGGCAATGTAGCATGAAAATTGTTTTAACTTCAAAACGGACAGAAAGGAGAGATAGCTACAAAAACAATTGCACAAAGATCTAAAACGTTCCTCAATTACGAAAATGCACGAGCTGTCAAAGTTAACAAACCCACTCATTCATCTAGTACCTTTCATGTTGCAAGGGGATGGATCTGCATCCTGGCAAATTTTCGCTGTGTGTTCTTTGTCCGCTACAAACAGCGAATAAAACACTAAACACTATTCCGTTAATGAGAAGTTCGACCTACAACAAACCCCTGTAACCTCACCATCTCGCCCTGCCCAGCTGATGCACAAGTATTTTACTAATGAGAAAGTTTCCCTGGTGTGTGAAAGATCTGCGTTATTTTTACTTTCCAGGAAATAACCCAAGTTATACCGGGAAAGCAAAAAAGTTCGGAACCGACTGTGCGGTGTTTCATCTGCCCGGAAACTCGTCGTCTTCTGCCGCTATCATAGAAAGACGCGGATGACAGTTTTAAAACGACTGGACTCTAATTACCAACTTTATGAAAGGAGATGCTGAAACTGGTCACCGTCGTCCATACATATATTTTTGGCACCTCTTTAGGAAACTATCCAGCGCTCGCCGTAGTTCACGTTGAGAAATGCTGACAATTTCCTGGGGGATATTTTGTGCTAATTCTTCTAGGATGTGTCAAGAGCCAAGAGCCAAATCAGGTCGCTCGGGTTTACCCGGGCGGGATGTATACCCACGGTACCTATCCATTTATTATGGATTTACCCGTGAGGTATGAAAGGTGTAGTCAGTTTGTACAAGCTATTTATGTCAGTGTCAGCCAATGGTGATGATTGGTTACTCTTTCTTGCTATAGACTAGGGATATGAGTGCCAGTTAGAATGTCTACCCATCCTGGGGCACCCATGCCCCTCTGCTCACTTAGCAAAGGTCAGCTTGTCTAACCAGCAAGTCAAGCAGTGTCAAATTAGCGAGAAACCGAATGCATTGGAATGTTTGGTGAAATGAGGAAGCAGCGAAGCTAATTAGCCCAAGACATCCTTGGGTAAACGATAGCTTTTGCGCCTCCTGGGAAGATGGTGATCATATTGACCCAGGGTATTTACCAGATGGTTAGGGTGTGGCGTAAGTTTCGCATACATAGAGCGGGCTCTATCTCGCACAACATCCACAATATATGGAATGCCAGAGTGAGTATGGAGAATATGGGATGAAAATCTACGGTCAGTATCGTAGATCATCCTAAGGGCCCTGTTCTGAACGACTTGCAGCCTGCGGATGGTGGTTTGAGCCACGAATCCCCATGCCTCGCATCCATACAGGATCAGGGGAGGGATGATCGCACGATATATGCGTAGTTTAAGTCGTGTAGGCATAGTAGACCTAAAGGTGGGATAGAGCTTTCCCAGAGCTCCGTGACCTTGGGTAGCTTTAGCTGTGACATGCTTGGTGAAGGTAAGTCCTCGGTCAAGTTGTACACCAAGGTATTTGGCTGTGTTGACCCAAGGGATTCTCCTCTGACCAAGTGTCAGGTCCCTTTCTGGTCTCCAGGAATGAATTTTACCTAACACAAAAGCAGAGCTTTTCTGTGGACTGATTCCCATTCTCCACTTTTCACTCCATCTCTCAATGGCGTCTAGGTGTCTTTGTAATGGGGGAAGGCAGTAACGTAGATTTTTGTTACGGGCCAGTATGAGGACGTCATCGGCATATTGGCACGTAACAGTGCTGGGTTCAACGGGGAAGTCAGACATGTATGCGGCAAAGAGCAGTGGCGATAGAACACTACCTTCCGGGACTCCGGCCGCTATTGGTCTGATAGTTGATAACCTGCCCTCCACTCGCACCCTGAAAGTGCGGTCACGAAGGAAACTGGCTATGAGGGTCAGGTAGGGGGAGGGGAGATTTGCATCTCTAAGTTTGTACAGTAGGCCCTGGTGCCATGTTGTTGCAAAGGCCTTATCCACATCCAGAAGCACTGCGACAGTTTTGAAGTTTTCCTGGAAACCCAGGGCAGCCCTCTCAACAAGACGCAGGAGCTGTAAGGTAGTGGAATGACCTTGACGGAACCCGAACTGATGATCCGGAATGAGCCTCCTTTCCTCAAATAGAGGAGTTAGGCGGGACAGTAGAAGTTTTTCAAAAATTTTGTGTGAGTTTGTCTTGTACACTTTATAAGCTTTTAGTTACCTCAGAGATAGAAGTCGCCTATTGGAACTTTGAGACACTTCCTCCGCTGATAGCGCACCATACACCAAATTTTTCGTCATGAAGGGTTAATTCATGAACAACATGAGGTTCTGAGTTATAGGTCCAATGTTTTGGTGAGTCAGCAGTTGATGCCCGTATATACAATACAATTTTGCCCTCCCCTCCTTTTTTTAGAGAATTAGTAGACAGGGAGCGTGATTTTTTTTTATTTTTTTATTATTATTAATTTTTTTTATTTTTTTTTTTTTAAACAAGACTGCAACAGCTCATACGGCTGAGAACAACTGAAAGACTGTTTCAGGACACAATTAGTAGTAGAGATTTGTGGTCCCCCTACCTGCGAAAGAAGCTCAAATTAAGTTTTGTTATAGCGTTGCCTGTTTTATTATGTAGTAGCGAAACATGGACAGTGGACAAAAGGAGCTTAAAAATAATTGAGTTAGCAGAGATTAGATCAGTAAAGGGAAGTAAGCTACAAGAAGGAATTTCAAATGAAACTATTAGAGAAGCTCTAAATATCGAACGTGTATCCAATAATATTAACATTATAAAGATAATTGGTTCAGTCATTTAGAGCGAATGTCAGAAAATAAAATTGCTAAAATAACAGTGAAATATGAAGCAATAAATATTCGATAGGTAGACCGGGAAAGAGTTGGAAAGATAGCGTGAGACCGGAACAGACAAGGTGTAATTCGTGAGAGGAGGAAGAAGAAAAAGAAGAAAATGCTTGCTATTCATTTTAAACTTCTTGGACACTGTCTTATTGTAATCGTTCTTCTGGGTTCAAGATGTGCCTGTTCTGCAAGAAATTTGTTATTGGTGTCGGAGTGTCAAAACATACATTATCACGACCGTTGATAAAAATTGCTACAATAACACATGGATTGGTTGTTACAAACTTAAGTGTTTGTTCAAACTCGTAGGCACTTAAGCGTGAATGTGAAATAATTGGTAATTAGTGGCAACTTTTCCTGTTTTGCTTCTCGTAAACAGCTCCCTAAAAGCTCGATGTTAAGGCAATCTGGTTCATAAATCTTGTATGCAAGGAATACAGCTGAACCCAATTTATACGTGCGTTAAGGGGAACAGGGAAGATTACTTATAACTCAGAATTACTTACAACTGGGATTTTAATAATGCATCATAAAAAAAGGCAATACAATGGGCCTGCATGTTGTAACGTTCACTAACAACGTATGAAAACATTGTTTTGAACTTGGTCCCCCTTTAAAGAAATCAGTTAATTTGCCTTGTTTCACTTTTCTTGCACTAAGTGCATACACCTCATTTTGTTACTGATGACTGTGCTATAAACAATTCCTAAGTGAGGGATTTTGGTTTTGTTTTTGTGTGGATTGTTCCACCTCTCGTATGAATTGTATTTTCTGATCTAGTGTGCACCATTTCCTTTTTCTGTGCTCCTTGGCAGATTAAAAGCAACTAATAACTGAAAGACAAAACCGCTGTTCAACAGTAAACGCCAGATATCGAAAATGTAGTTCTCGTTTGTTACTACGACACTAGCGGTGAAAGCCACCCGCTTAGGTTTGGTCTTCGTCAACAAAGATAAGGAAAATATGACTCGAGTTTCTTTTAACGTAACGTGTGGGATATGTTCATTATAATTACGTATAACTCAGTTATTGAAATTGAATACGTATAAATAGGGTTTTATTAACACGTTTCTAAATTACATTTTGCTACAAAAATTTACGTATAAATGGGAATTATGTAGAACTGGGTTACGTATAAAGCAGACTTAACTGTATTTACTTGTTGATAGCTTGTTTATTTGAGGAGTGATTTGTGAATCGAAAAGAGACAAAATACTTTCGGAAGCTGTGTTTTCAACTGTTGTGTAGATCGCACCAAAAGTGACGGCTTCTATACATCCAGTAGCTTGTGTAAATTGAGTCTGTCATTTATTACTGGAAGCATAAACCGAAGATGTTTACAAAGAAAGCCACAGCAGCAGGGTAAATGCGGAACAAGGCTTTTCCCGAAGTTGGCACTTGGGAGAGGAGCTAGCTTGTTTGAAGGAGATTAAAGGTGAAGACGCGGAGTGTTGTCGCCTGAGGAATTATCGACTCTTTGCCTCGTTTATTGGCTCTATTTTCAAAGACTTGACGGACGGGCGTTGAACTAGAAGGCAGCAACACTGATTTGATTTTCTTTCTCATGTGTACCTTTTAAATAGTGAAGCAATCACTTCCATTATCGGATATTTGTTAGTGAATATTGCGACATAAAATCTTTCAAAATAATTGTTGGGATCTGGGAATAGGATGGCTACCAAATAGAGAATCTCACCAGAGACTACGTCTCCAAGATATACTGCACAAAAAAATATTGTCGAATGGTATGTCCTTCAGGTCAACGATTTAACCTTGAACCTGAGTGGGAATGTTAAATTGCGTTGATGGGAGGCCGCTGAACTTTTTCATGTCAGAATTAGGGGTGGATGAAACCATGTTCCATATATTTCTTATTATTGGTTTTAATTTTGAAATACCTATAGATGCTTTCTCAAATAGGAAGACAATATTCAATCCAAAGATTCGACGTCGAGATTTCACCTATGTTTTGAGGCCCCCTGATTCCAAAGAAAGCATTTTTAAAAAAAGGTCCACGTGTGTCAGTGTCAGTCTGTGCCAAAGTGGGTATTTAAGTTTAATGTTTTTAAGGATGCGACACGAAGATTTTGAAGAAAATGGCTCCACCCTAAACTTCCCTTTAATTGCCAATTTTATATAGAATAAATAAATATTAAATATAGAACGTTTTAGCCGACTTTTGTTTTTGAGTTGTGCTGTTCACACACACACACACACACACACACACACACACACACACACACACACACACACACACACACACACACACACACAGTCCTTTTTCTGAAAGATGTTCTGTTTTTATTCGGGGGCCTCGAAGCATATATTTCCGGTGAAATTTCGACATGGAATTTTTGGGTGGAATACAATACTTCCCCTACTTAGGATACGTAGTAGAGAAAGTAAAAAAATGTATCGAGAGTTTGAGGAGTAAACCTGCTTGATGGTGACTGATACTATCGTCTATCAAAACCCCTTTAAGCTTCAATGCCCAGAAGTAATTCGTCTCATAAACTGGAGTGTTACTTTTTTCGTTTCTTCTGTGAAGGATAGGCTAGAAAAAGCAAGCATCGGATTTTGCAGATAGCTAATTCAGTGAATCGTTACATAATGGGAAGGTCTGAACCTTCAAAAACGTTCGTACTAGCTTAGAATCCAGTCTTTTGTATCTCATTTCAAAGTACCTGTTCCCTAAGGTAGCAGGGAAACGTTACAAGCGCGATTTTCGGTTTATGGCCGGTTCATAAGGAGGTAATTACGTTGTTTGAAAAGGAATAAAATGAACTTACTGCTGGAAAGCATTTTGCACTTACCGTAAAACGCGCCAAGCTTGTGTTTTGTTTGTGAACTTCTGCATGGAGGGTAGAGGGCATGTGATTTGAACAGTTAATCTTGCAAAGTGAAAATATAAAAGCGGGAGAAAGAGAGCGAGGGTTAAAGAGAAAAGATAACACATGAAATGCGAGGGGTGGGGGTTGAGAGGATGCGCGCGCTGGGGTTGAAGGGGGCTGGATTAGGGTGTTAGTTTTCTTTAGAGATTATCTGCAAGGCGTCGGCGGCATGTGATTTCGATGTCATGCTTCCAGGCGAGGTTAATCCATCATACCTCACTTAGTTTCGCCTGGTTATACGTGCTTTATAAAGGGACTGCCGTACTGACATCTCCCTTCTCAAAAGTAAAAGCGTTTAAAATGAGGCACTTTGTTTAGCGCAGCAGTAATTATTTTTTTTAAATATAGAAACAGTGCAAACTCAAACTAGGTCTCTGTTTTTAGAATTCACAAATGTTCAAGTCCTGTTCGCGTTATTTTAGAGAAAATTTAACATAAATTAAAATATATACCACGGTTTTACATGATGCCTTGCACTTAATCTGGGTTTTCTTTAACCTTTTACTGCCCAAATTATTGTGCTAATTATACCTATCTCGCTCTTATACGTAAACAGATTTTTATATAATCCCAGACACATATTAAACTAAGAGACTCGAATAGCCGCGCTGTTAAAGCTAAATGTAAAGAACTGGTCTCCCACTCAACGAGTTTGAGTCCTAGCGACAGCAGTGGAATTAGCCAACACTAAAGGATGGGGAGGGCCCACGTAAAATCATCGGTGTCAATGCTAAGAGGTTGTATTTGCGTGTGGTTGCATGGATTTTTCTTCTTTTTCTTAAAAAAAACAATAGAACAATTATAAAAATATATTTTCATAATATACTAAATAAATCTCAAGTATTGATAATCGCTGGTATAGTATCAAATAAGTAAATACGCTATTAAATATTTTAAAAGCTTATATAAAACTTACTGTTGCTTCAAGCTTACATCGGGCAGTAAAGGGTTAAAAGGGTAAAGCTGAATTAATATGTCATATGTAAAGGAGAGAAGTGCAAACATAGGATATAAACTCTGGCGTCGTGATGTATGTAAACTGTGGAATCACATAGTTCGCCAGAAATGGAAGTAAATTGCGTTACTTCTTGTGTAAATTCCTCCATCAGTTGGCTGGAGGGGAAGCACAAGAAAGTCATCTTCCTTCAACAGAGAACAGAGGAAGGTCATAAATGCGGGGGTAGAAACCCGTCTGGCTGGTGTTCTGGGGGTCTCGAGCTCGAATCTCGATTGCTGTGTTACATAGTCGAGTTTTCCCTTCCACTTTACCTCGTGTGGTGATTTTGGCATGCCGGGGTCGTTTGAACATACCTATTTGGATATAGGATGCCAAATAAACAAAAATTTGAGTAGATACTGTTATATCCAAAAGTGCACCTGTATAAATTATTTACGATAGTTGTTTCCATTAGCTACTTGTGAAAGTGTTTTCATTGTGCAGTTAATTATGTATGTGTATTCTGGAAATACGGCGTACTTGTACACGTGTTCCATGGATTCTAACAGGAATTGCTTCAATCCCCAGAGAGTGGCTTCAGAACGAATATACTGGGTTGTCTAAGACCATTGCACATTGAGCTACAAATGCATGTTTGCAGCTTCGGCTGCTTGGGTTGAAGGGACCCCATGGTACTGTAACTTTAATTAGAAATATGATTGTGTCGCCATACACTTGTTTCCTGCAAACAAGGCTTGAGGATTGTGACACTTGGCGCGGTAAGATTCCTGTGGTGAGACTGACCGCCTCCGGAGCGCAGTGGTAGCGCGCGTGCCACTAGCTCAGAGGAATCCCCGGTATCGGCGTGGGGATTTTTCCCCCTCTAGAAGGTTTGGCACGGGGTGCACACAGCCTCATTAGGTCCCGGAGGAGCCAATTGAGGAGCTATAATGGTGCTGCTCAAATGGTTAACCTGCACTTTATGTTTGTTTATAGCAACATCTCAGATTACGCATTGTTTATTCTCCTAAGCCTCCGACAATTCACATTGCACCAATGAGTGCGTCACTTCAGCCTAAGAATGCGTAGGAATTACAAATGACAGATAGATATTAACTCCATGTGGAGTAAGACAGCGTTACGTCTTCGCTGTTTTCACTCTCATTCTTTTCATTCATTCGCACCTAAGAAATAGATGTCCATGCTCGTAACGCGAAGGTCGTCTTACCAACCGGAAGGGCTCGGGAAGCTGACCACGTCCCACCTTCCAGTTCTACACTAGTGGTCACCTATGTGGTAAAACACTGAGCTGTATAACCGTGGAAGTTTAATTAATTACACTGAAACAGCTTTAATTTTGGTTAGAATGAATAAGCAAGACTTGTTTTCAATTTGCATTGCAGCTTCATTGTTCAGTACAATGTTCGAAGTCACCCCATTAAATTCTACAAAGTACTTCACCTGGCATTCCGTGACAATTTCACTATATTTCAGGACTTATGGTATTTCTGCACAAACTTGAGGAATCTCTTGCATATTAAGGATTGCAAACAATGTGGGATGATTATTATGGGAAATAGGTATATAGATGAGCATTCTTTAAGAAGAATCGTTCAACCTTGTATTATTTCTATATAAATATATTGTATAAAACCGAACAGTACCTTGCAGAAAGTCGCTATGAGAATAGCCAGGTTGGGGAGGGAGCTGTATAAGGTGAAACTGCCTGAAATTTGTAATGAGGGTCTGCTGTTTTTCCTTTTTCCACTTCTTACAAATTCGTACTTCCATTGTATGTTTTCTGCTTTTACTTTCTCGTAATCTACGGAGTCAAGATTGCCATGTGCTGTCTAGACCTGTCTTACTGAATCTACCATTTGTCACCTGACGAGCCTTTCTTCTTTTATTGAATTAGCCATAAACAAAAGCAAGTATGCAGAACAAGAGAGAATCGCGTTTTAGAGTAATTCAAGGGCACTGCTATTGAGTTTTCCTGAAACTATTGTTTGAACCTTTCGAAGAGTGATATAAGTTGATTATTATGGATAATAGTAATAAATATATTAAAATAACTAGGTCAACACATTAGAGGGGTGTATGCATTTATTTAGTGTATTAAACTGTTTTCCAGACGCTTTCAGTAATACGTAGATTCAAAAAATCTGGCCGTACCTATATAGGTATCCTAAATGAGTAGGCTACGAATTTGCAAGGGGTATGTTGATTTCCATATAAAGTATTTAAAATGTGTTTTGTTAAAAAGTGAAAGAAATTTATAAAAGCAGGGTATTCATTTAGTTCAAACAAGCAAATTACTGTTTTCCTGTAGTCATTTTACGATAACTGATATCTTTAAACGAGCAATTGTTGTTGTGTTTAACGCCCGCTTTTACTACTACGGCACCACAGGCGGTGACACTGATGATACATGGAATGAAGATGGAGCACCGGTGGAATGAGATGGCGGGGGAAACCGGAGCACCCGGAGAAAACCCGCCCTGACGCCGCATCGTCCACCACGAATACCACATGCGGGTCCCTGGGATCGAACCCGGGCCGCCTAGGTGGTAGGCGAGTGCGCTAACCGCTCGGCCACGGCGCCGCCAAAAAAAAACGAGCAATTCTTGTATATAAATATATTTCGCGTATCTCAGAAACGGCTCTGATTGGGATCAAATTTTGTATTCAAATAAGGCATTGCTTTTAAGTATACATGTCTTTACTGAAAAAACTAGAAAAACGCGATTTTACATCAGAAAACCACTTTTTATTCGCTCTTCTACAAATAATTCATACACTTTTCTGTATGTTTGAAATAGAAAGGCTACGTATTACATTCACAGTTTTCTCTACTCACTCTTCCATAAACGATTTTCCTGAAGAAAAAAACCGCGATTTTACACAAAACAAGTTTTATTTCCTTTTCTACAAATTATACAAATTTCTGTTTGAAATAGAAATTCTACGTATTAGATTCGCACTGTTTTTTTCTACTCACTATTAGGTAAAACACACATCTCAATTCATATCATATATAGGTGGATGTTTCTATGACTTTTATGTATCCGCTAATCTTGAAAGGCGCTTGACCAATCGCGAAATTGTTACTTTCAGGTGGTTTTCTCTATTCGCTTTTCTTTTAGGTAAAACATAATTATGTTCTCTGCACTCGCCCTTCAGCATACAGTTCATACAATTTTGTATAGTTGAAATATAAATGCAACGTATTGCATCTAAATTAGTATTTTCTCCGGAAAACACGATTTTACAAAAAACAAAACAAAACCTACAAAAACGCCGAGGTACTATTGCTTATGAGGAAGCCTATCGTGACTTCATCAGCAAGTGTGAAAAGTCTTCAAATATCTAATTCAAGTTTAATATACAGTGTTACAAGTTAAGGTTCATGAAACAGACCCGAAAAAATAATGAAAGGTTAATAACATACAGTGTTTGTTGTGTCCATTAGTTTCAGCTAAAATATGGAACAAATATTTTAACACATTCCCCTTGAGGCTATATGAAAATCAGCAATAAGATACTTTTTGCCAACGTATATCTTGATTAACATCAAGATTAGGAACAAAAGTTTGCAAGAATAGTTAGTATAAGAGGGGAGAAAGTTATGTGAGTGGAACACTTCAGATTTTTCCTGTTTGTAAAAAGCGAGCAATTTTTAATAACGCTTTTGTTTTAACAATAATCGAAAACATTTTGTGTAGAAGCTTTTGTTAAGCGCCCTCTTTCCCCAATTTGGGAAAGTAAATGGCGCAGTGAGCAATTAGTTTGTTAGCAAGTGGTGAGAGATATTTAACGCGTACACAGGTTTGTGCAACTTATATTAAATTGCACAATGCAGTGCGTGGACGGGCCATGAGCATCAAACTGACCGTATCAGTTTATCAATAGCGAGTGGCCAGTATTTGAACAGATGTGCTTAAACATGAAGCAAGCAATCAAGCTTGTGTGTATGTAGCTCTGAGCGTCAGGTATTGCCAACTGAGCCGCGCTAAATACGATTATTGAGGACTGGTATTTGATTGCTCCTGCGGCCATCTGCAAGAAAAAGCACAGCGACGCAACATCTGCATCTGAAAATTAAATGTACCAAGGGAGATGACAAAAAGTGTCGAGTTTTTGCAGAATGCATGGGTAGACAATTCTGGTAAACCAATACGTCATAACATTGGAGTTTACATGGAGCCCGTCACTGTGATTATTTTATTTCGGTTTCCAGTATACATATATCCAAAGGAATTGTACCCTGTATAGTTCTCACGGTGTGGGATCTTCGGCTGTCGCCAATAAATACTCTGGAGAAATGCCTTCTGAATTACATATGATGTATAATTATAATCCAAAGGCAATCGTGCATGGGCTTCAGCAGACTCGTTTGCCATGTGATGCGGGCTTACGCGCTCCTCAATTCCGTTATCCTATGCGAAATTCTGCTCTCAGTTGATTTCTGCTCCGGACTGCTCGGTATGGATCTCAACCACAGGGTATGCGTGAGTATTTGCAATAAAAGCCGGAACCCTCCTTAAAACACTTTTATTTACGACCAAGTAACGTTTTAGATTTGCCGATCGGTGTTAGAATTTTGTTACGTCTTTACTGTGTCTTTACTAAGACCGAAGATTGTTACTCGAAACTGTCGTGTGTCCTCACACTCGAGGTCCCATGTCCAACTGACTTGCTCGCGATCTGGAAGGCAAGTGTCTCACCGACCTGCTCTCTCCGGGTTCTGGCAGGCAAGTCTGTGCGTCATGACGCTATCTATGCCTTTCACCCCCTTAATTACCCCTACGACGGGTTTTGAAGAAGTCTCCGCGCCATCCCTTGTTTTCCTGCTCAACACCTGCACTAAGCGATTTCCAGGAACACTGGAATTACCAAGCCTCGCTTGACTACCTGATGCTTGCCCCTAATGACTTCTCTGTAACATTTCGTGCCATTTGACAATTTTAACCGTAACTAACCCTTCCAGATTTTGTATCTTTATACATGTAACGATTTTAGCATTTCCTGATTATTTAATTCTGACATGTGACGCAGTATTATGTCCATAAGTATGGCGTTCACAATTTCGGCTTCACGTGTATGGGTTAGACGCTGGCCTACGGATCCCAAGGTCGCGGGTTCAAACCCGGCCCAGACCGATGGTTTTTAAGTGTGCTTAAAAACGACAGCTCCATGTCAGTAGATTTACTGGCATGTAAAAGAACTCCTGCGGGACAAAATTCCGGCACACCGGCGACGCTGATGTGATCCTGGCAATTGAAAGCGTCGTTAAATAAGAAAATAATTTAATTTCACGTGTATGGATTTGTTTTTCTATGTTTACAAGTATTTAATCATCATCAGCTTCAGAGACTAGACCTTGACTTTTTCCAGTCTCATTTGTAACACTGTCTAGTCCTAGGTCTACCAGCATCTTTTCCCTTTGGGTTGTAAGTTCAATGTGAGTTTTGGTATGCCGTTGTATCGCATTATTCAGTTGTCAGTTACTTGTGTATTGGGGTGCTATTAATATACATTCCAGATATTTGGGGTTCATATTACATAGTGTTGCCGAAATAAGAAAGCCATTTCAAGTACACAAAGTACCCCAGAGGTAGAAATCGCAGGGGGTTAAGTCGGGGGACCACAAATCTCTACTGATAATTATATTTTTAAATACACTTTCAATATTGTTCACGTCGTAGAGTCTTGTTGAAAAAATCTGATGTGTTGCCTCACATGCCTTTCTGTACTCTGGTACTAACCATTCTTACAAACACTTATACCTCTATCTTCTTCTTGTTAGTTGAGATAAGCAGTTGTACATATTATCTTATTGCTTATTTCCTTGTAGGTACCAGGGAGATATTAGAATACAGAAGGTTTTGAGCGATAGTCAAATATTTTAAAGCTTTGAGATCCCGTTCTCTTTACACGCTTAACATATAAAAAATAAACGATGACCCATTTCACGAAAGTTAAATTTTATGAAACTGGCACATAACAAAGAGTATCTCCTAAATGGTTCACTCTACCAAAAAATTATTTGGACATAAATTGTGTTTTAGTGAGAGCTACATTTTTTTTGTATATTAAGAATTTGTCTATCTCTTACGGTTTAAGAGTTATTCAAGTCATTCAGAGGAAACGGGGCTGCATAGGCTGTAGCCAGAAAATTCAAAATATACATTTAATTTGTCATAGAAATATCTTACGCATTTAATCGCTGGAGTCCTTTTCAAGAAAATCAAAATTTTGGAAAAATTTTCCATGTAAAGGGTAGTTTATGGTCGGGCTATTTTCTTCAAAATCTTCGTGTCGCATCCTTGAAAGGCATTAAACGTAAATACCAACTTTGGTTTTTAACCGACTTTTCATTTTCGAGTTGCTGTCCACAGACTGACACACACACACGCGCGCGCGCGCGCACACACACACACACACACACACACACACACGCGCGCGCGCGCACGGACCTTTTTCTAAAAATGCTTTCTTTGGATTCAAGGGGTCTCAAAACGTATATTTTCGGTGAAATTTCGACATAGAATTTTTGGGTGAAATACAATACTTCCAGTAGGGAAAGTAAAAAGTCAAAGTCACGATCCCTGTCGGCTAGTTCTCTAAAAAGGGAGGAGTTATATTCAGGTAAGAACGGGCGTCAACTGTTGACTCGAAAGAAAAATTGTTCTGTAACTCAGAACATAATATTGTTATGGAGTACCTCTTCATGACGAAAAATTTGGTGTATGGTGCACCATTAGCGGAGAAAGGTTTCTCAGAGCTCCAATAATCGATTTTTTCTCTGAGGTAACTTGAAACATAAAGTATACAAGACAAACTCACACACCCATTAAGAATTAAAACAAAATATCGGCCAGGAAATTGCCAACATTTGTCAACGTGAACTACGGCGAGTGATAGTTCCCTAAAGAGGTGCCAGGAATGTAGGGACAACAACGGTGGCCAGTTTCAGCATCTCCTTTCATTAAATTGGTAAGTAAAGCCTTTAAAATGTTGCATGGTTTCATCCGCGCCTTTCTATGATAGTGACAGACGGCAACGAGCGCCGAGAACGCGGACAGACAAAA
The DNA here is from genome assembly GCA_030765045.1 of Tenodera sinensis. Taxonomy (NCBI): domain Eukaryota; kingdom Metazoa; phylum Arthropoda; class Insecta; order Mantodea; family Mantidae; genus Tenodera; species Tenodera sinensis. Next base: position 23,339,690 of record CM060972.1, on the reverse strand, counting down.
CACCGCGGAGCCCGTTCCGAACTTTGTTGCTCTCCCAGTATTTCAAAAGTTTTGTTCCAGAAACATAAAGGTTTACCTCACGTAGGGATATCCGTTATCGTATCGAGTACTGTAGACTATATCCGTCAATGGCCAAAGAGTGTAATATACATTGTTCGGATATTTGGTATAAACTTCCGTGTAATAAATTCCTTAGAGAGAAACGAAAGAAGTACCATTTTATGATAAACGCGGAAAAGCAGAAACGGAGCGCTATTAAGGCGAAATCGATTACTGAGCACTTGAAATTACCTCATAAACGTGTTTTCTTTTGTTACACGGGGCAGAACAGGCTATAAGCGTGAAGCGTATCTAGTTAGGAGGGTTAATAGATGTTCCCATTGAGTTATAGGCACTGAGTAGGTGTAAGTAAGAGGATTTATGCCGTGTACCAGGTGGCGAGAGAAGTGCGGCAGTAAACAGTGCAGCTGGGCTAGGAACCCCTATGCTAAATACGTTATTGGGCAGCTCGAAATAAAAGTGAACGGGAGGAATTGTGGTCGTAAACTGATGACCGACCCGTCGTTTTCTGTCATAGTAAAATCGATAGACATACTGCCGTACATAAAAAAAGAAAGAGTCAAGCACAGACAGAAGCCATTTCAACGCCGTAACAGGTTACTTGGGTGTGCTACTACTTGGACGAAGAAATGCTTTTATGATCCCATGTCTGGACTTTCAGCACTTTTCATGCTTTATTCCATCAAAGCTTCGTTCCTGATGTGTATTTCGGAAAATCACACAGCAAGACACAAAAGTTGACATTTATTTACACATATACACAAGACGAATTTAGTAACATAATCTTCTTACGGGGTCTCGCAAGAGGTGAGGGATCATTAGTAGCCAATGACAGTTGCAATACAGTATTCACTCTTAGGTTGACCTAAGTCTGGTGACTCATACAAATTCCATGTTGGCATTTGTAGCCCTGTTTAATGGTATACAGCAGGGTTAATTAAATTCGTAGGACTTTTATAGAATATTATAGCATTTAACATGGAACTACTTTCCTGCGCGCATTGCTACCGCGTTGTACTACGGTGCGCTGTTCACGTGGGTTTGTTTTGACACGGACCAACTTAAGAGTGAATACAAAGTAGAGGCGTGGCGCTGTAATGACATGGAAATGTGAGGTTAGGGTAAGGGTGGATAAGCCTGGCCTCGTAGAAGTCATGTTTTAATTTTTTTTTTCGGCATCAGGGCGGGTTTTCTCCGGGTACTCCGGTTTCCCCCGCCATCTCATTCCACCGGTGCTCCATCTTCATGTATCATCAGTGTCACCGCCTGCAGTGCCGTAGTAGTAAAAGCGGGCGTTAAACACTACAACAACAAATTAATTTTTTTAGATCTATATTCAAGTTCTTAATGTCTATAATGGAAAATTTGGACAGTTTTCTTGAAATAAGCAGTATTTATTCTGAGTTACCAAATACTAGATGACTAATTCAGAAGTTTAAAGTTCTATTTAGGGATCAAAAAGAAACAGTGTAGAAGTCAACAATGCAAATAGGACTAGAAGCCCAAAGAGACGGTACAAGGCTACCACGCAACTAAGGCCGTTTGTCCAGAGTTTTACAATTCCTGCTATTAACTCAAGGTTGTACAGGAAGGCATCTACGCAACTAATGCCTTCTGTTGGGTAAATAATGGCTCACGTAAACTATCCTATAGCTACCAGCGTATTATGTCCAAGAAGTTATAGTTTCAGGAGGAGGGGAAATTATGCTTTTGTAATAGTAAAGGTCTTAATTTACTCCAGTGCAACATCTAAAGCCGCTATCAATTTGAGAAATACGCCACGCAGTTGTATAAGGACAGGACTATAGTATTATTTTACAATCTGCACACATTTACTCACATAAATTCAAATTTCGCCGTATGGATACCTTTCACGTATAATTTTCATACACTTCCGTTTCATGTCGTATGAAGACAAGCGAATATTAGAGTAGCAGGGGTTTGCATGTTTAACTGTTGTTACTGTCTAAACTTGTAGCATGTCCCAAAGCATTTTCAGTATTACAAATCCGGTTGCTCCAACGAGGACATCCGCAGCAGCTGGTGTTTGCAATAAATCAGACGTGTTTTGTGCATCAGATGAAAAATTGAACCCAAAGTTTTGGAGAACATAATAAAACAGAGCTATGGATTTCACAAGGGAGACATGATTCATCCTGGTTTTACGTTCGGCGGTGCCTAACAGCGAAGTTTACAACCCTTCGCTTCTCTTGCGTACATGTGCTAAGTGTTGCTTCAATTTGTTGGGCTTTTAAAGGTAAGTTGACAAACACCAACACGTGTTGTCAGTTACTTGCACAAGAAAAAATCGAAACAATGTTTTAACTTCCTCTTAGGATTTCGTCAACATTTTGATAGATAATGTGTAAGAAATGTTTTTACTTTCTCTACTATGTATAGTAAGTGGCGAAAGTATTGGATTTAACCCAAAAATTTGATGTCGAAAGTTCTCCGGAAATATATTTTTGAGGCTCCCTGGATACAAAACGAAGCATTTTTAGAAAAAAGGTCCGTCTGAGTGTATCTCTGAACAGAATAAGTCGGTATTCAAGTTTAATATCTTTCAAGGATGCGACACGAAGATGAAAATTCTTCCACCCTAAACTACCTTTTACATGGAAAATTTTGACTTTCTCAAAAATGACTAACGATTTTGATTGAAGTTACTTTTATGACAAATGAAATGTATATTTTGAATTTTCTGTCTATAGCCCACGTAGTCTTGTTGTCTTGATGACGTTTGTATAACTAGCAAACAGTAAGAGATACCAGAAAATGTAGATCCTTTAGAACACAATTTATGTTAAATTATCTTTTTTTTGAAGTGAACCGTTTTGGAGATGTTCCCTATTTGTCAGAATTTTGCAATGGGAGCTCGTTATTCATTTTTTTATCTCTTGGTCATGCAAAGTGAGTGGAATTTCAGTCATTCTATACAAACCACTCTTGAAACATTGAGTATAGCTTAAATCCTTCTGTATTCTCTTTGCACCTACAAGAAGATTAGCAATAATATAATTTCTACAAATGTTTTCCTGGATTAACATGAAGTAGGAGAATAAATGTTTGTAAGAATAGTTTGTCCAAGAGTAGAGAAAGTCATGTGAGTGCAACATCAGGTTGTTTTACTTTAAATAGAAGAATCTGACTGAAGATGCAAAATGATTGGAGAACTGAACAGAACAAATTCTTTGAAAAGTTAAAATATAAGTAAAGGTAAATATTTAAGAAACTGTTGCAAAGTGTGTTTTAGGAATCTTTTAAAGAAATGTAAGTGTGTTTCAGGCCAGGTGATGGAAAGTAACATTCATTTGTTTAGAAGTTAGGTGGTGTAAGTCACTCTGTTTTACAAGGGTAACAAATAACTTTGAGTTGAGGCTGTATGGAAATTTGTATTGGGAAATTGGAGTAAATATGTAGTTCAAAGAAAGCAATTCAAATTAAAGGCACTCGAGCATAATAAATGAACATGCCACACAAAAGTATTACGCACGACGGTGGACTTTGGACATGGACTTAAACTAAAACCGTAACAGTTTTTATACATGTGTCACACAACAAAGATTTTGTCCATTGTTGAGCGGTCAGGTCTCCTGCAGGACTATCATTGATTTATCTCGAACATGTTAATTGTTCAACACAGTGCTAAAATATTTTATATTTTCAGTAAAGTAGTTTATGTATAAGTGGTGCAATTGAACTTTCGTTGACAGAACCTATAGTGGTCATTGAAAAACTTGTGTTAGAGACGCAATACCAATCCTCAAGACGTTCTCATTTACCTCTGTGGATCACAAAGTCCGTATTCTGTTTGACTCTTTTCAGGTAAAGGTTGCAAGATAGTTCGTTCATTATCCTTCACTTTAGTTGATCTTTTTTTTTTTTTTTTTTTATATTAACGTCCTCCAACATTGTGTCATATCGGACGAATGAATGAAATGAAATGGGTGAAATGATGCTCAAATGAGCCCGAGGTCCATGGAGCTTTAAGTTATCCGACATTCGTCTTCTCAGGGTAGGGAAAACCTCGGAAAAAAACCTTACCCGGATAACTTACCCTAAGCGAGATTCGAACTCGCGACCTCTTGAACGTGAGGCAGACACGCTAACCATCACGCTACCGAGGCGGGTTTTAGTTGATCTAGATTAATTTAGTTATTTTGAAAATGTTTGAAATGTGTGATAGATTCATTTAGCCATTGTTAAAGGTTACGTGGTTGTATTATTTTTGAACAAGAACCTATATGAGGTAATCATTATCAGATGATTTGAAAAAGGGACCTTACGGGGCGAAGTTACAATCATATCTTCGCTTTGGGCGGAGAATACGTACGCAAATCAACAGGTCCTTCCCTCGCAGTGACCTGGAGGAACCAGCTTTGTACTACTACGGAGTTACGCACCAAGAAACGTGAATCAGGATTTTGCACATGCACCTTTGTAGGGAAAAAAAATTGAATATATTGCATCATGGTACTGTATCAAGTCTGTTTAACAGAAGTGCTCTGTGAGTTGATATGAATCTACCGATTCGTCTTAAATATTAAGCATTTCTCAAAACATTTTAGTAAAATGCACTGTCTGGGACCATCTCTGATTCTTATCGTCTTACGGGGTCTCGCAAGGGGTGAGGGACAGTTACTACTCAATGAACTGTATGACAGTTACAATACGGGGCTACAGGTGTGGCGCTGTAATGAAGACAAACCTGGTCTTGTAGAAAAGCCACGCTTTAATTTTCTTTAAATTTATCTCCAATTTCTTAATGCCTGTTGTGGAAAAGGTTGCAAATGTTGCTTGAGATAAGCAGCATTTATTGGATTAAAGAATTCTGCGTTACAAGAAAGGCTTTAACTTTGTCCCTAGAATCGCAAAAACATAAAGAGTTACACTAAACGTGATGCAATATTTTACTGAAAAATATAAAAATATTTAATCCTTCTCCAAATTCTCCCCATATTTGTACTGAAATTACAATTCCTATGGAAGATGTTGTCCGTTACTTTATGTTGTAATACAGTTTCTGCTTTCGAATGAAAGGCTTTCTTCCAATACGTTTGCAATAAACCGCCGTTCTCGGGTGGCATTAAAATTTACATTTCTGTGAACTTGCACATTTTCTGAAATTTGTCGAACTGTGTTACCAGCTTGTCGTAGATCAATAATCTGGCCACGTGTAGTTTATGTCTTAAGTTTGCTATGAATCAAGAAACAGTTGAATAACGATTTACTGAGCTGTCAGAAATAATCGATTCTTTCGTGCCGACGTGTCATTGGTTATAACTAAGCTTAGGTGGGCTACCAGAGGAATGAAGTTATGCACGCTTTGTCTTTAGAGCACCAGTTCCCCACATTGTGCCGCCATATGCACTACGAACGCGCATAACTTGAATCCTCTTTAATGTAGCTGAGCTACTAAAGCTTGTTAGAACTGCGTCCAGCCAGTATTTTGAATACTACTGTCGAAGCGGTGCTGGGACGGGTTTCCTCCGGGTTCTCCTGTTTCCCCTGCCATCTCATTCCATCATTGGGGAGGAAACAAGGGAAGCTACGAAGGTGTCGTTAAATAAACATTATACCCTTGTGTTTTCCTAAATTTGCTTTCTGTATGTTTGCATGGTTAGCATCTTTCTGTGATAAAAGAGTGAAATGTAATAATTCAAGGTTCAGAGCTTACTGAAGCAAGTTAATTTTCCTTTGGCACAGAATTTAGTATGTGTTACATTGTTTTGGCAAGGTTGAACCTTCACATTTTGTGTTTACAAGTATATGCTAACCGTTGTAAGAATTCCCACCAACAAGGGAGGTGTAGGAGAAACTTGTGTCTACACTCCAGAACCTCGCCCTTGACGTGTCTTCCTCCTCGATTCAAGGATGCTTGACGACCGTTTCTCTTGCCTGTAGTCTCCGCTCGTTGTGTGCTGTATCTTCTATGATAAAGGTCTATAGTGCAAAAACTAATGGTCATCGTGTTCTCATCCTTCTGCACCGGAGATCAAAAGTAATCGGATTGATTTAATTGTAATTATATCATCCTCAAACTAGCACTGTTGATGAGGTGAGGCAAGAAATTAGCGTCGTTTATGCTTAATGTGTATGTTAAGACTTCTGCACTTCAGAGATTTGCATTTTTGTCAGTCTCGTCTTCGCATTCCAATAATTAATCCCATCTTATAGGACGTCCCAAGTCTCTTCTTCCACGAGAATTATATCGTATTGTTATTATTCTTCACTCGTTCTATGGATATGTTCTTTCCAGTTCTGTATATTTTCTTCTATTTTATCTTGTAATTTGTATACGCCTAATTTCTCTCGAATTGTTTCATTTCTTAGTAAATCTCGTTTGGTATATTCTTTAATTCTTCTTAAAAATATCGTTTCTGCAGCTTATAGTTTACTTTTATATACTTTAATAACCATGACTCATTTCTATACATAAGCACTGGAACTGCCAGTTTTATAAAATTTCAATTGTTTCTTTCCTTGTTTTATTATTCATACTTCTTGTTATAGTTCCACATATCTGCTGGAACTTACCTGGTTTTCTCAGTGCTTGTGTAAATTTGATAGCTATTGAAGGCTTTTATTTTCAATACTTCTGACCTCGGACATTTTCCTCGATGTTCATTTTTGTTTTTTGTGGACGTATTTAAATTGTATTCTTTTCCCAATAAATACATTCTTTATACTGATTCTTGGACGCTCTCTTCATTATTGCGACGTCATACCCATAAAGAATGGCATTTAAAGTTTGATTTGTATTCAGTTGTATTCCTCCACTGTAATACTTTTGAAAGAACTATGCTTACAAATGACCAGTGTTACGTAATTGACAAATCTAACGTTATGGCCACGTGTACAGGGATTCCTGAATACATAAAGCTCATTCAGCGTGTTTTAGTTTGGACCTCCTTTTTTCCTTGTTTTACCCGAGTCTTGTTTTATATATCAAGCTATTTCCCTTTCTATATTGGTTTCTCATAATAGTCTATTCAGTCTTTAGGGCCACTCGGGTCCGTGCAGCAAGCGGCACGTGGCGGCACACAAATACGTATATAAACAGTGTAGGCAACGTTGAACGTTCTACTCTCTATCACAAGTGAATGGTAAAACAGGCCACTTCCAACGACAGTACTACAGCTACAAAAACGTAATGGAACGTAGAAGAAACAAAATGCATGCTGTTGATGAATTAGCTACTAAGCATGACCATGTAGTTATTAGACTGCCTCATTATTATACTTTGAATCCCATAGAATATGTATGGTCAGAGCTGAAAACAAACATTGCAGTCTTCGGAAGAAAAAGTGTTGCTTAGTTCAAAATACTGCAAGGGACACTGGAAACAAGAATCATTGGTCTAACTACAGACGCCATGTTGAACTAGAAAACAAATATCGTTCTTTTGAAGGTATAATGGGAAACGGCCAGCCCTTGGTAATCGATCTATAAGTCGACGATACCTTTACAGAGGATGTCTGCTATTAATTTCATGGTGTAATTAGTACAATAAAATATTGTGTATATTTCGCTGCTTTATTCTTCAGGATTACTTGCACCTCCCTGAAATCTTCTCCGGCCTGTAGATTTAAGTTTCTTACTTACAATCAATCATGTCAAAGCAATTTTCAGCCATTTAGATACAAAGTTCGCGGTCATGTTGCAGATACGGACGATATTGCAACGCCAATATTTTAACTGCTCACGCCTGATACACGATCACCACGTGCCATACCTGACGTGGTGGGAAGGTCAGGGTAATCTAATCCTCATCATTCATCCACCGATGTCCGATATGATACATACGAGTTATATAAATAAATAATAATAAAAAAACACACCGTTATCTTCTCTTTCTCCCTTTTCTTCAAATCTTCCTGATTGAAGCATAGGCTTTATCTTGTTTTCAAGAGTAGCACTAACATCTGTAGCGTTTCAGGTGAGAATTGCTACTTCTCTTAGGTAGCTGGCGTAAACTGGTAATGTATGGATCAGATGATACATGGAACATTTTGAAAATATCTTCCACATTCGATGTCATTAACATTTTCTGGCAAATCCTCTGTATGTATTTCTTTATATCTTTGTTCCTTGCTTCATTCTCTTCGAACAGTTGTCCTATTGGAAGTAAACAACTTTCAATTACAGCAGGGCCATTCTATGTAGAATTGTCATCTAGTACCAAGGATACTTTGTTACAAACACCTTGGCAGTTTCAATTGCAAAAACTTCATATTTATTGACATCGATATCATAGTCATTAGAGAGAACTTAAAGAATGGTATGCAATCGCTTTATCAGAACGAGATCAATCCCAGTAATTTCATATGATACTTCTGCATTCTGAAAAAATCTCGCTGTATTGCCGTCGTTGAACTTAAGTGTCGAAGTAATAATTGTCCTATTGTCTTACACCGAAATCACAATTATAAATTCTGGTCGTGGTTCTATGTTTGCAAGAAATATGTTTTAAAATATGTCACATTTATAATAACATAATTTACATCCATTTTACATTTTTCAGTGAATAAAACAATTATTACGATGCGATGCGATCCAGTGAACTGCATGCTATAGCTATCTGGAATAAAAGCATCCACAACTTCAAATATTTACTTTTGAGGTACTTAGCAAATATTGCAGTTAAAATTTTCACAGTTTGTAGAGAAATGAATATGAAATATAACTACTTTTTTTTTTCTCGGATGGGAGTAGTCGGGAAGTTCACTAAACACTTCGAATTCATATTTGAATATTATTACAGCTACTGACTTAATGTTTAAAAACAAACACATACTGATAATTAAATAGGTATATACATTACCTTTCGAAGTACTAGACATCTGAGGGAAAAAAAATTCAGGTCGGTATGATCTCAGTCTTCAGCACACGTTTTTGAAACAGCACGTTTACAAACAGACTGTCGGGCTAAACCCATAAAATAAAATACTCTCTTAAAGAAAAACAAACAGCTCAACGCAGCTGGGAATGAATGCATGGATGTATTAACTCCGCAATAAGCTTGGTGTTAGACCGACATTTAACAATTTTTCAAATTGGGTTTTAGCCAGATAATTCTGGAAATTTCCCTCTGTGTGGCCCCTTAACGGACAATAACTGACCAGCACAATAGCCACTGTGTGCCACTATTGGGATTCGAGAGTTGCTTTGGGTGGGTACAGAAGCTTTGTTTTCAAGAAAGTTCTGCCGAGGACCGGGCACTATACCTATAAGGAACTCGCTCGCGGCCAGAGGACAGTTAAACCTTTACGAAGCGTTCAGCGGACAGCGACTTTGAATCGGTCGAGTGCAGAGTCCAACCAGTTATATTTATTTATGAAAGGAAAAAAACATGGCAAACTTGAAGTTAACCAGTGTGAAGTTGCCAGCCATATTGAAAATGATGTATCTAGCAATACGTTTTAGACAGGTTTTGAAAATTCCTATAACTTAACCTAAAACACTGCTTCAGTGCATTTCTTAAGAAATGCTTTCCCAAACATCAATTGCGTATACCAATAAGGGTCTAACCAAGGTATGCAGCTTGCGATAAAAGCTATTTAAGGACTTAATAGATAACATTTAAGAAGAATAGACATTCTGTCCATTTATGTTCTGAAAGGTATACCACGCCAATATTTTAGTCGTTTATTTTTGTCTAAATAAGGTGTACAGACGCGCATTAGCATAAGAAAAGTGTTTGTAAACATATTGCAGCGAAGGTGTACTGTTGTCAAAGAGCTATATTTTTGAAAATAACTTCGAGTCTCCCCCGGAAATGCCAAAAGGTACACAGCCCTTCCATTTAAACTCAACATTTTTCACCATTTCCGCTATATATTTAGTTACCTCCGCATATCAGCTTCTTTAAAGTGGAACTCGTGCTTTAAGCAATTTTCTGGTAATGCAACACTTAGAGCTAACCTATACATAAGTAGAAACCCTTGGATTTCAATATCCAAGTAAGCAAATAGGAACTAATTAATTACATTTCATGGGAGAACACAGTTGATGTCAACAAAGAAAAAACAACTATTTTATCTCTGTAATTGAATACAAAGATCTGCTTCGTACTCTGACAATGCCACTATCAACGGGAAAAGCTGGACTGGAACAGTAAGCAAACAAGCGGGAAATAAATGCAGAACATGGATATTACGAACTTGGAAATTTCAGCATGTTGCTTGCTATTTTTATTGCCAAATAGCCTGAAGTTGTGCCTTTTTAAGGAGAAAAAAAACTGCTTACGGAAAGCTGAGGGGAGAAGAAAGAAAAGAGGGGTTGATACACTAGCGGAGTATTAACCTAGTAAAAGTTGCACAAGCAAGGCTCGCAGGAACAAGGTACCATCTCTGGGGTTTCCCCAAAAGTTGCAAATGTCCGTGTGTATCTAAGAACTGAAGTGTTTTGAAGCTAAAAGCTTTCAGCGATTTTCACTTTTAATGTAGATAATAGTCGGGAGACAAAATGGGTATTAGTTTTTAAAACCGTTCCTATAGTTCTAATGTTTCCACACAAACTTCAGATGTGTTAAATGTCGGTAGGTATTAAAACTGTACGTATGAGTAATTACGATGGAGAGTAAAATGCAGGTAAGGAATATGAACACCGAACATACGTTTACTTGGCAACTCTTAGATCTCTGTGACATTTTGTAAGCAAATATTGTAAGAATGAAAAGTAACTGCTCTTTTACACCAGTCGAGTCTAGGACAAAGCTGTAAAGCTAGAATGAGACTGACAAATTTAATGCTATAGCCAGATTTTCCGGCCTCCGACCGGTTGATCTACCATGGCAATGTACAGGATGGTGGCCGGAAGATCCGTAGTTCAAATCCCCGCGTCCGGTTGCTCTTACCCACTGATCTACCGTGGCATCAAGCCGGATGAGGACCGAAAGATACGTGGTTCAAATCCCTGCTATGGTATTGAAATGTTCAGTCTCATTTGCCTGTACAACTATGGATATAGTTGGCAAACGCAATATATCCCTTAAAACAAACATCCATTATTACCGCAGATATGAAGCACGTGCAAACGGAAAGAAAGGAAAGTCTACTGTGCTTTTCAAATGGGAAGGAGTTTGTCCTTGAGCGTCTCCAGGCCTGTAACCAATCGCTGTGTTGTCATATTGCTTTCCCCTTAATTGGAGATTGACGCGTGCCAAGAAATATGAAAAGTGGGGGTAATGAGCTTGCAACGCTGTGCATTTGAAAAGCACAGTAATGCATGTGTAGGTTTTGGAGCCATGGTTTCGGGAAAAAGTGCATGCTGCGATTGAACACGAATGGGCTATTCATCCATGGACTCCAGAGGAAATCTGGTTTAGTTACAGTGATATGACTGCAAATGACCCAAAGATGGTACAGCTGCTGAAGGTATATTTCGACATTTTTGACGAAGTTCGATCTGACCGGCCCTCAAGGGTCTTAGGGTTGACATCGCCAAAGAACTGATGAAGTAATGAGGAGGGCAGAGAAGGGGACACCTGGGTGGAAGGTTGGACATACCTGTGAGAACAGCTGCCGATATCATACAAGAGGTGTAGCGAAACCACATTGCTCTGCACATCGTGGGACAAAAGTGGGATTGTATCCTAGACGGTCTTAACGCAGTTCTCATGCGATATTGCGATTACAGGTTTGTTATTGTATTTCATTTATGTAACTTGTAGATGCATTTCTGGACAACTGTGTTTAGTCAGTACGTCGAGTGCATGTGAATCGTGCCGACATAATGCGCAGCGATTTGTGTTAGTTAGGAAATACTGAACCTCCGCCCAATCCTTTACCTAGTTCTAGCATTCTTAACATTCGCTCCTGAGTCTGAAACTGATTTGGTTCGTTTGTTTGTCTTAAGTGCGTGGCGTAGCTCATCCAAGTACTTTTGGATCGTCGTTGGGAAGTACCCCTTCGGGTAGTAAGTTGGTCTATCTGGAATGACTTACACAGATAACGCAACATTCATTCAGTTGAAAAGAGTTCCAGAAATTCACAGAAGGTTAAAAATATACTTTTAGTGGCAAAAATGTTAACCAAAGGAGATTTTATAAAGTAATCTGAAATTATGAGTCCGTGGCCCCTAGAGGTCCCGAGGAAATACTTTTCCATGTCACAGTTTCGAACGTTCCTTACTCCAATATTATTTGGAATTCATGCCATTTTTTTAAAATGTATTTATTTGTTGAAGATATCTAACAAAATGTGGATTCTCTGCTAATTCTGGTACTAAAGCAAAGCATGTATTTTCTGTCGATGTGGAGCGAGATAAGTCATTTCCAGCTGTCCCATATCCAAGCAGATATAGTTGGGTAGATCAGTTCACTCTCTAAGTACTTCTACAATTCCAAGTAACATTTTTATTTTGGTTTTCTAACGTTCAAAGTTGTTTTGTGTACCAGACTTTCAGACACGACTTTCATGGATTTATTCAGTTTTGAAATGGGATGCTTCAATAGGTTTCTTATATTATGTATTTAATGATATTAGAGTTGAAACTTGTGTTGATGATGACATCGTTTACTATGCAATTTCATACATCAAAAGTTAAGTCCGAATGTTTACCTCCAATAGTACTAATATGGTCATATAAGCTGTCAGTTGAGCTTTTCTATCCAAAAGTGCACCATGACCTTCAAGGTTCAGCAGTTCTGGTTTTAAGTTAAGATCTGCATAGTGCATACAATGTTCTTGTGTGTGTGCGTTAAATAGTAGCATTTGTAGAACATTTTTCAGATAGTGATAATTTGGATTTAGATCCTTTATATTGTAGTGCCAAGCGACAACATTCTTGATTTCTCAAGAAACACCAGTACGAGAAGTTTTCAAGCAAACCCCATTCAGACAGAGTTGTCGACAATTGAAGATGTTATTTTGTATTGCAGCACTAAGCGACATTTTTATTTTCTTTAGAACCACACATTGCATAAAGTTTTCAAACAAGTGCTCCTTCATTCTCATCAGATACCGAGCTAATGTATTTGTGAAGCCAAGCCGCGATTGCATATCTGCCAGGTTGTAAGGATGTGTCATATTTTGTATTGCAGCACCAAGGAACGGCAACGTTTTAGATTGAAGTACACCATTACAAAAGGTTTCCAAGTAAGTACGTTTTCATTCGCACCAAATACTGGCAAGAACAACTTGCTAATATATGTCAGAGGCCAAACTACTGTTGCAAACCTGCTATGTTAAGGATTCCCCAACTTAAGATATAACTTCAGCTGCAGCTTTGCAACGTTTCCGCCTCATATCAGCTGGGAAGGTAAAGCACAGTGCTCAAGAAGGTAGTCGGTTGTATTTCCTGAGGATATGCTTTTCCACTTTGGAGGCTGTGGTAATATGGACATGTTTCTCAGCCGTTTGATGGTTAAGTGCTTTGTGACTGCTTCCAGATCTCAGCTAAGTTATGACGTTAAATCTTAAGCTAATGTGCTTTATTGAATCTGGTTTATGTAATGTAGGCAGTATGGTGTGCAGAGCTCTTTGAGAGGGACTGTACGCCGTGCTGTGTATAGAAGCGGTTGCTCGGAGGCATCTTTCGTCATTAGCAGACAGAACAGTGAAACAAGGGGCTGTGAAGAGAGAAAGATGAAGTGTTTGTGCGAGTGAATACAAAGGATTGTGAAAAGCAGAAGGGAGGTTTGCTTCTTGCTGCTGTGTACCAGTGCGAATTGGGAAAATATAAGACGAACTGTATTATAAATCTCAAGACTCTCGAAATCTGGGAGAAAAACGTTACCTTATTTGCGAAGTAATTTAACGTTATTGATCTGTACCAACGGACAGAAATAGAACTCGTAAATAAACTAGAACGAGTGGTGACAGGGGGTTATATTATTTAACAGCTTTAAATGCTCTCAAATGAACTCCTGCGTGGTGGTGGGAAACGGACAATACTGTAGATTTGACTAGTTCTGCCCAAACACGTGCATTCTGCCACCTCAACGTGGCCATAGTCCACTGCTAAGACACTGTTCTCAAAGTAAACAGTGATCTATTGCAATAAACACGCCAATCTCTACAAACTACGCTTACAGTTCTAAATAGTTGATAGTTTGTGTACATTCGAGGTATATGAAGAAGGGACATCGGAAACTTAAACGCTTATATTTTGTTAAACAGTCTCAAGAATACTCGTTTAAAGTCCATCGAACGTTGCCCATGTAAGAGAAGGCACGAACGTGACATGATCTTAAAATACCAAACATTCCCCTCTTTCTGTGTCTTTTTGCCACTGAAGCTGAACGGACCTTGAAATTCGGCGAGCCCACTCTACTTTGTTTACATCTATTCGCAGTAAACTCGCTGTATTCCTTAATCCGATGATGTTCGCCTATCGCGATTTCCAAGCACATGCCTTAGGTAAGCCAAATAAACATGAGATTTGGGGTGCTCAGTACAATGTTATAGCTTATTTACGGAGGAGCGATGACTGTCCCCATTGGGAGCATCTACGTCTATTGCATCTATTTGTGTGTCTTCGTTTTGTGAAGCTAAACTGCGATCTCCTAGTGTGAATTACACAGTATTTCTCGGTCCATTGTCTGCAAAGCTACTGTAGCATGTTACTGGAGTTCATTTTGGGGTTACTGGCATGATGAATTAAATGTATTTCCACAGCAAGAAACCTTAAGTTGTTTTAAGTATGGAGACTGAATAGCATGTCTTACTCAGCACTTCATTTAACACAGCAATGTGGAAATACTCTGTTTAGATAGAAACGCTTTTTCATATGAAACATATTCAGTATTTCAGTAGCGAAATGCAAAAACTTAGGCATTATGTACCTTACTTAATCATGAGGATCATGATTTCACAATTGGAATTACAACTGAAGGATCTGAATATCCTTGAAGGAGTTTGAAGGTCTAAAAATGAAATCAAATGCTCTCAACACAGATGATTTGTAGAACAATACTAGGTTCCTCAACCTATGTTATGCATTTACTGTACTGCCGCTTCTTTCCCACGTTTTCTTGCTGAACAGCGATTAAAAATGGGGGGAAAAGACTGTGTTAATTAATACTTTCCCAGTAGTTTCCCTTCCCTTATAAGAACTTAAGTCCACAGAGAGGATGAAGCATCTTAATGAGATCAATGCGTAATTGAGCCCTGCACCAGGAAGGCTTCAATTTGCCTGTTGTTCAAATTTTCCGTAGAAGGAAACCTCTGGGTTAAAAGGACTTGCCGCATAATGCGCTTCAGACATTCACAGTAGTCATCAGAAGTCACGTGAACCAAATAACGATGTGGCGAAACACTACGACTGTACGACCTTTGTCCATTCAGAAAACGCCGGTCGCCACAATGTAAAAATTTTAGGAATTTGTGATATTCATCTCAAAGAATAGAGTTCCAGCATATAAATATTTAAAGAAAATAGCAGTCTGAACCTTGACAGGGCAAACAACTCAACACGATATGGAAGAGCGTATTAGCAGGACGACCTCCTATTGGAGGAGAAGGAACCAATACAAGTCCAAATGGGAGGGGACAGCCAGGTCAGTCAAGAGTAGACAGTCACTAGTTTGATGAGGTTTGCAGTCGCCCAGTGAAGAAGCCGAACATAGCTCACGGCGAAACGTCGGCATGATTTTAAAAATCCATTAGGACGCGGCCCAAGAAAGAAATATTGTAGAATAGTTTGAAATATAGGCATTTACCATATCTAACATTCAAACTCAGGAAGTAATCTGTCAAATGCTACAGTAGAGTTATCGTAAATTTCTGTGCTACTTAAATGGCCTTTTATCGGAAGTGAAAATTAGTTTTAACCCGTTATTGGGCAACTTTGTCTCTGTCCTCATGACGTCACCTCGATGCTCTACTCCTCCTTTGTTTCGTGCACGATATTGTTCCCTTCACTCATTGAGGTAACCTAGAATTAGAGAGCTTTGTTTTTGAGTCCCATGAATGTGTGTTGGTTGTTGTAGTGTTTAACGCCCGCTTTTACTACTATGGCACCGCAGGCGGTGACACTGATGATACATGGAATGAAGATGGAGCACCGGTGGAATGAGATGGCGGGGGAAACCGGAGCACCCGGAGAAAACCCGCCCTGACGCCGCTTCGTCCACCACGAATACCACATGCGGGTCCCTGGGATCGAACCCGGGCCACCTAGGTGGTAGGCGAGCGCGCTAACCGCTCGGCCACGGCGCCGCCAATGTGTGTTGGCTCGGCGAACACTGGGCGGGGGCAAACCCGCCCTCTCTTTGGTATTACAGTTAAGTATCATAAGAGGGGGGGATAACGCTGCACAGTGAAACTAGATTGAGTAATTTGTTCCCTAGCCACAATACATTTTATGTACTAATACGAGTTTATTTGCAGTATGCAGTTACTTAATGTGGAGAGTCTGCTGCTCCAGCCGACATCGTCATTATTTAATAACACCAATCCGAAAATAAGCCAAGTGATTTTGAGGGCAGTTGTGTGTACAACATAGGTGATAATGGTTTACGTTAAGAGATTAGAATGGGGAAGCCTGCTTTGCACTGTCAGGTGTAACGCTTCCGAGTCCCGTCTTGCAAGTATTGTGAAGCGAGCAAACTTAATGTGCTTTTATAGCGATTCTGCTTTATTTTTGTAGCCGTTTAAAGATCGTACGAAATGTATAAAAGCTGGCTGGTTTAATATCCGGCCTCGGAATATGTATGTAGAACATCTTTAACGACGACATGGAAAAGCAATAAAAGGCTGCAAGGCAAAACGGACCTCCCGTTTCCTTTTTATGTGAAGGAGAGGTAAAATTTCGACCTGTACTTGTTAACCGTTGTCTTTTTTTCAGCCACCCTCTAAATTGCGTTTACTAGGCATTAGGAAGGAGAATTAGACTTGAAACACTCCGATTAGATATGCGATTTTAACCCTGACTGAGAGGATTTTAAGAACCAACGCGTTCAGCCCTAAACAAAACGCCTAAAGGGACCTCGGGTTCGATTCTCGGTTGAGGGTGAGAATTTTTCTCTAGCCAAAATTGCTCCCTATTCTGAGTCTGGAAGAATGGATGAAAGTGTGATGTTATGCATAACAAAACGAAAGAAGAATCATTCCGAAGAAAATATCCATTGCACTCACATGGCTCTCTCTAATCTTGTACTAACTATTCTTACAAACTCTTATTCCTTTATCTTCATGTTAGTCGAGATAAACATTGGCAGAAATTATAATTATTACTGTTGATTTTGTTATAGACGGAAGGGGAATATGGGAATACGGTAGGCTTTGAGCAATAGTAAAATCTGTTAAAGCTTTGAGATTCCGTTCTCTTTGCTCGGCCAAACAGATTAAAAGTGAATAACGACCCTCCATTTGAGAAAAGCGTAAGTACTGGAAAACTCGCACAAATAACCAGGAATATCTCCGAAATGATTCACTCCACAAGGGAAAAAAAAAAAAAAAAAAAAAAAAAAAAAAAATGCACACAGACACAACTTGTGTGTTTTAACGAGATGCAAGGTTTGGTCTATCTTTTACGGTGTACCAGTTATGCAGAAGTCACCCAGAGTAAAAAGGACTACATAGCCAGAAAATTCAAAATATACATTTAATTTGCAATAAAAATATCTTAAACATATGGATGGCATTTTATTCAAAATCGTTGAGCCATTTTCAAGAAAAAAAAATTCCATGTAAAGGGTAGTTTAGGGTGGGACTATTTTCTTCAAAATGTTCGTGTCGCATCCTTCAAAGACATTAAACTTAAATAACACCCTTGGTTTTTAACTGACTTTTCGTTTTTGAGTTATGCTGTCCACAGACTGACACACGCGCGTGCCCGGACCTTTTTCTAAAAATGCTTTTTTTTAATTTAATTATTTATTTATTTATTTTATTCAGTGGGTCTCAAACATATTTCTGAGGAAATCTCGACATCGAATGTTTGTTGGAACAGAATATTTCCTTCTACTTACCAGTAGAGAAAGTAAAAATTAGCTGTGTTTCAACCCTTGAGTGATGTTTTAGGTCTACTCGATTACTAAGTGTATGGAAAGACACAAGAAAAGATTAATCTATTATTGGAGAATCCACTTGTTTTGGGAAAATCTGAAGCCTCGCTGCGAATAACATCCGAACACTGAGAACTCCCTTTCTAACATTGTCCTAAGCACAGCTAGTGTAACATAATTATTTCAGTAATAAAGTAAGCCCTGTACTGAATTTCCTGCTTAAGAATTACTCAAGTGCTATCCAAGGAGGGCAGAACCAAGAATCAAAACAATACAAATAATCAAAGTCTGCAGTGTGGATGTATTGATTATGAAATTACCCTTCTTTCTCTCAAATAACAAGAGGCCCCAGATACACGTTACGCCTTTTAAGAAAACAAGATAAAATTGTAGTTTATCATTGATACTACATAAACAAAAGAATGATACTGAAAATTAGTATCATTTCGTGTACAGCTCAACAAGGATCTAAACATTGCATGCTATATAGCGTTTCACTCTTAGAAGACAGTATGGAGTTAAATGGGACATCTCTGTCTCTATCTAGCGCATACAAGTTGCCATTAGCCGCGTCCTTTTCTACCCTCGCTCTGTTGCCACATTCCTAATAGCATGGTATAAATATTCATTATATATAAATTTCAGGTTTGAACACATTATCCTATGCAGAATTTTTTTCTCTATCAGGTTATATCCTTTTCAGAGTCATTATACATTTCTATAGGTCCAAATTTCTTCAGGAAACGTTTTTTTCAATAGAAGTCCGATATTTGCTGTTTCTACACTCATCACGCGCTAACTAACAAACTAACTGCTAGAATGCATCTATATTTTTTTCTTAGGTAGAGTAAACTATAGTGCTACTACCTGCCTACTTTGAATTCTCTATGTTTACCCAGTTAAGTGTTATAATTTTTTAAATTAAATGTTTTCGGAAAATTTTATATATGTGCACTGCAAAAGTTACGCAGTGCGAAACTTTTTTGTTATTGAGTTTACATCAGGGAACCAGCGAGAACAAATGTTGAGGAAGGTTGGAGAAAGTTTTTAAAATAAACCAAAAGGCAGTAACCTCTTTCTTTTATCCAGTAAGGCAAACAAAAGGTATTCATCTATTCAGCGTCAGGCCTGACACAGAAGATAGTATCAGGAGCAGCACTAGCATTAGTTCGAAAGAAGCCGTGTATGTAACTGTGAGCTGTTATTGCGTTATTTGTTTAATATTTTTGTAAATATTTGTAGTTATGGAGGGTGAAGCTAGGAAGGGACGATATGTTGGTAAATAAAGTAAGGAACGCCAAATAATTATGAATGTGTTAGATTATTTTTTAAGTAAAATGCGTTTAAGTAAGGCGGTAAAAGAAACAGCTAAGGCTATCGGGTGTTCAGAAGCAGTAGTGTGTATGATTAAACAGGAACTAAGGAAAGGACTTCTAAGAACGCCATCGAAAAAGAAAGCAAAAAGGGCGGGACTACACAAAACGCTAGGTTAACGCAATATGATTGAATAGTGCAAGGTGGAGTGCGGCGAATTGTTCATTCTTTACTGTTTGCAAATATTCCACCCACGCTGAATATAATTTTGTCACAGTTCAACAGTGATGAGACCCTACCAAATTTCTCAAGGGCCACTCTGATTTGTTGTTCGAATATGAAAGAAAGGGTAATAGAAAGAGACGATATCGATATCATCAGATGGCGACATAAATATCTAAAAGACGTAAAAGGTTTAGGGACCAGGGGAAATCAATTGTTTATACAGACGAGTCATTTGTAAATTTAGGTCATACAGTAACAAAGGCGTGGAGGGATACCAAAGTTAAAAGTGCCCGTCTCGTCAAGCAGCAATTGAAGGACTAAGTACAGGACTCAGGCCACCTCGAGTCGCTCGCGGAGAAAGATTCGCAACTAGTACATGTTGCAACACTGCGCTCCATTTAACGTGTACTGTCTTTTAAGGGTGAGACGGGCTTTATATATGTGTGTTATATTTGCAACGATCCACACTGTATGGTTCAACAAGAAGTTGCACAGTAAAAGTATAAAAAATAATGGAACTAGCAGATATGAAGATCTTATGTTCTAAAGCTTAACTAGCTATTTTTATAAGCAGCAAATACATCAGCAGTTTAGACAGGTAGCTTAAGAGATATAATTGAGTTGGAAAATAAGTGGTGTAGACTTTGAAAAAGAACGTCGGACTGCACTGCTTATGTGCTCTGATAACGTGCTAATCCTCAACTTCAGAAGTATCGGTTTCTGTTCCTGCCTTTAGGGTGGAAGACTTTCTTTACCCACAGTTATTCACTCTTCAGCCAAGCAGTATGGAAGTGAGACTGAATGTATGTGTGGGGAAAGAGAATTAATGAGTGTGTGAGAGAGATGGTTTAAAGATAACCCAAAGTTGAACCCACTCAACGAGTGCCATGATCAGTTGTTCCAAAGCTGCCAATGTGACCCAAGATGTTAAACGTGGCATATAAATGAAAAACATGGCACCCCTGCCCAAGTATTAACGGATTGTAGACCAATGGAAAAGGAAAGTGTCGGCTGTCCATTATTCGGAAAGATATTCTCTCTTAGTGTGCAAAAAACCTTAATACTGTCGATAAATGACTGTGATGCTCAGCATGACAGATATCCTGTCTCATCGTGATGGTGCGCCATTCCACAGGGTTGGGGACTTCCGTGATTATTTGAATGACTCGGTCATTAAGTGGTGCCTTGGGGAGTCGGTTATATATGGCTCCAAATTCTGCATATATCTCATACCACCCGAATTGTTACTCTGGCGTTTGACGGAGCCTATGCACAGCGACCCGTATATGTTTAAGATGCCGGTGAAAATATTTTGAAAATAAGAGCTCATCATACATTGGACAAATTAGCCTCGGGTGAAATGCTGCCGTGTACGCACTAATTTAATCGGAATAAAACTCCTTGATAGATTTACAAATTCCTGAAAACTAATAGGAATGATATGTAAGAACCTAATTTAGTGTATACCTTGGCAAATAGATCGCATCGGTCTGCGTAGCTCAATTGATTAGGCGCCGGTCTTCTGATCCCAAAATCGCGGGTTTAGGCCCGACCCAGACCGATGACTAGTAAGCCTGCGACAGCCCCATGTCAGTAAATTTAAATGCCGGCACACTTGTGGCGCTGATAGTCTGACATTTGATAGCGTCGTTGACAAATACAAGATTTGTTTTATTTCAAAAGGATCATCAGTGAAACAGAAAAAAATATGACTTTCAGAGACGTTGTTGGTGCCAGTATTTTTTCTTTGAAAATAGTGTTACTGATTTCGTAACTGTCCAGATAGTGATATGTAGATTTACAGACAGTCGCTGTGCTGTAAATCCAGATATTAAAATGATGGATATTAATATATTCGTATTAGATAAAAACTCCCCTATTTAAATAGCTCCTCGGAAGTCGGTCTATAAAAATCCAACCCTCAACTCTCAGTGTGTCACCATTATTTAAGCTTCTGGCCAGTCCCTGAGCTTTTGGCTTAGGATTGTAAATATTGCGTATGTCGCTAGGATTTGGTATTCTTAAAGCTTTATTTATTAGCATGGATCTCACACAAGCTGGAGTTTTATGGACCTCAGTTGCTGTAAGAAATAATGCAATGTATGCGCATGGATTCCGCCCCGCGGTTGATCAATGTCTCGCTGGTCCTACAGAATCGCGGCCAAACTGATGCCGTCCACCACATGCTGTTCTGTGTAATTTTCTCTCTTGGCTCTGCACACTTGAGATCACATGCTT
Organism: Tenodera sinensis; assembly: GCA_030765045.1. NCBI lineage: Eukaryota > Metazoa > Arthropoda > Insecta > Mantodea > Mantidae > Tenodera > Tenodera sinensis. The sequence goes on along the minus strand of CM060972.1, from coordinate 23,317,900 downwards.
CACGGCGTTAAAGCATGTTTTCCACACAACTGGAATAATTCCCTATTGGTGAAGGAAAACAAACTTACTATTGTGATCATGAGCCACATTAACTCTTAAGCAGATGGCTTCAAGCTATTTACACTCCAACATGTAATGGCATCAGGGTTGCCAATGTTTAAAAGCAAAATTATCGTACCGGCCATTCAAAATTATAGATTTGGATTCAGAATTATCGTACATCATAAACCAAATGCTACAACCAATAAATTAATCAGCATAACACTTATGAAAATGTAATAGTATTGATGTTTATGGTATCGACTTACAAGATTGATGTCTTGGATCACTATTATAACTTAGTATTTGATTCTCGTACTATTCATCTGAAAGTTCATCTTCCTTAGCGTTAAACAAATTTGTTGTTGAGATAAACTTCAACATCTCGGTGCTTGCAGATTCTGGGACCCACCACATTCTTTCATAAGCAGAGACGACAGAATAAGTCCATTTACCGTATCTAGCGTCAATGTGTTTCTAATTTTGGTTTTTATTAAACCTAAGTTGGAAAAAACTCCTATCACAAGAAGTGTTTCTGTGGGGCAATAAAATCACCAGCTAATACAACCTCCGCCAGTTTTTTGAAATCAGTATTTCCACCAAGGTGACATGTGTTTATCTGCTCTCCAGAAACTGCCAGGTTCAGGCATGTTCTTTATTTCACACGGAATATGTATTCCGAGTTTTCTCCATTGATCATCAATTTTCTGAACAGTGCCTCCTTTATTGAGATTACCTGATCTGGGCACACTGGCAAAGGGTAGAAGGATTAACAGCATATGAAATGGTTGCCTTAGATAGGTGGAGACAGGCCATGAGGGCAAAAGTGGTGTCGCTATTTGTAATTAATTTCATTTAGCTGGCGTGATAAACCAATGAAAATGATATTTCGCCGGTATCGAAATTATCGTACACCCCATACTCATCGTACGGGTTGACAACCATGAGTACATTCAAATTATCGTATGCGCCCATAATTATCGTACGGGTTTGCAACCCTGAATGGCATTATTCACTACAAAGAATGAAAACAGTGGCCGTGAGTGACTGAAGTAGGGGTAAACGTGGTCTGCAAACGCTAAGAGACTGTACGAGGGATGGGGACGATTTGTAACCTGTTACATCACTGAGTAAGGCTCAGTACCGTTTCAACTTGCTTTTCTTCTTCCTGACTTTAGTGCTTATAAATTCATGTGCCGGCTAATCATACTTTATGAAGGGTACGTATTCGTGAGTAATGATTATAGTGGAGAACCGCGTGCGATCACATGCGATACAGTTAAGTTGGACATGGAGAATGAATGACGTAGCCAGTACCGCGCAGCCGTTGTTTATGCAGCGCATCAGCGGACGGCTACCGCTGTGTACATGCGCGAGTAGCAACACTCGAACCGATGTGCACTAAACATGTGGCTTATTGCACAATCTTCTGCCCTCCAGTAAACGATGTAGGGGTTAAGTGCTTTCCTTCTTTCATGTTACCGCCCCGGATTTCTGTGCTTTTGCTCATGGTCCGGTATTATGTCTTTAAGAACAGTGTCAACAAGGAAGGTCTTAGCTTGTATAAAATATAAATCCTTCTGGTACGGTTCTTCACGAAAGTGTGTTCTCGCCCAGTGTTCTAGCGAATTGCAAATCGTAATCAGGTCCACACTTTTCCTACGACCTTGTTTAGAAAATAAGCTTATTAAATTTGACTATTAGCTAAGTTTATCACTTCTGGGTTGTAGGCCGTGATCTAGACGGCATCGAAGATACCGACGTTTCGCCGAGTACTGCGCTTGGCATCTTCAGGGTAAGATGATCCGTTGTCTGCCCTGATCAGAGCTCGATTGCGCAGACAACGGATCATTTTACCCTAAGGATGCCAAGCTCAGTACTTGGAGAAGCGCCGGCATCCTCACTTCCTAAAAGGCCGGAAGTGATAAACCTAGTTAATAGCCAGGACTCCGGCCGTGAATGCCTAAGTTTATACATTTATTTACACATTTCACATATTCATTTTTCCGTAGCCACAATCTGTGTTTCTGTTCTATTCCGGCTTCTGCACTCCATGTTGGGGTATTTCGGTACTCTTAGCGGTGATTTCTTAATCAGGTTAATTTCTATTATAGTCCGTGCTTCCACCGTTATGAGCGTATGAATTCGGCTGATGAACTGCACTCTCATAGATGGCATCATAGTCTAGGAATGGCGGCAATGGACGTTGAAATGACCGAGAAATTTTGCTGTGACCTCTTTTCAAGGTCCTTTTACCTGCAAATAACCGTTACATGATACCAACATAGCCACATTACAAACAATGTTAATAGTTTCTCTTTTTAGTCACAGCCTCGTATTTTCTATATTATGCAGTATCGCACGACTCAGGTAAAACCCATTTGTGACTTGATGGTAACTTTATGAAGTTTATGTGCAGGTAAAATGAATATAAGTATGCCTACCATAACGTTAAGCATATGTTTTCTTAACATACTACTGCTGTATCTATCTCAGGAGTTTAGCTATGACCTAGTGGTTGACACCAGTGAACCTGAGTTACCGCAGTTGTTTTTTCCTCTCGCGCTGGCATTTTACACACTGCTTCAAAATCAACTTATCCTTCCTTTCTCGGTACAATAAATATTACGCAAAAGAGCATCACTAATAGATTATATTTCCGTATCAAACAAAGCAATTATGATACTTTCATACTTTCAGTAATCCCACTAATAAATTATGTTTATTGAAGACTCAAGAACCACGCGATATATTGTAACAGCACTGGCATTGTTATCTTGTTTACTAGAACAGCGAAATAATAACTTTGCGCACAGTCAGTAATGGAACACAAATGAATGATCTCTTGCGCCTGCCGATATGAGACGTTGTTGTCCTGAAGATATGATTGCATATGAACAGATGTACATACACTGTATCGCCGTGTTTGTGCGATAGACTCGCGTAAACTATTCGGCAGTTTCACATTGTATCCTATACACCTCATGGGTTTGTCACCTAGCACAATAAATTAAACACAATTGATAATCATACAATCCAAATAAGAAAATAATTTAATCTCCCAATAGTTGTTCATATAGCGTTATCCCCTGCTATATTTGAAACACAATATTTATTCCAGTATTATCATTATAAAGACAGAAGCACATCGTACGATAATTTTGTGCCACTCGTTAAAATTATTCGCGGTTTTTTTTTTTTTTTAAATTAACGTCCTCCAACATTGTGTCATATCGGACGAATGAATGAAATGAAATGGATGAAATGGTGCTCAAATGAGCCCGAGGTCCATGGAGCTTTAAGTTACCCGCCATTCGTCTTCTCAGGGTAGCGAAAACCTCGGAAAAAAACCTTACCCGGATAACTTACCCTAAGCGAGATTCGAACTCGCGACCTCTTGAACGTGAGGCAGACACGCTATATTTGCGTTTCGGTTTACATCACACATTCACTCTACCCGTAATCAAAATAAGTTCATACTGTCTACATTGGTAAAGAAATATTTGGTTATATTCCAGCCTTTTGCCACAGAACATTATTGAAACGTATCTGAGAAGTTCTATGAAACAATTGGAATGCTTCTGAAAGTGTACCTTCATTGGAATAGTTTTTGCTCTAATGTAAAATTGTGTATTTGTAATCGGTGCCCTTTTCCCCAGGCACGGCCATGTTATTTGGAAACCATTGTTGCTGTTGAATGGCTTTGCTTTACGATTGCAAGAGGGAAATGCATCGGTTAGGCATATTTACATACAGCTTTGTACTGTAAGCTTTTAAGATTGAAAGAAGTTGTAGAGGATAATAATAGACAGTGTTTTACTGCACCATTTGGTGCTCTCGAGACCCCACTTGCATGGAGAACAATGGTAGCTGATGGAACTGCAGCATTAAGTGACATTGTTGCTTGGTGTTACAGGCGTTCCTGGAGATGGCGGACGAAGTTGCGGCCTCGACCATGGTCACGTACTTCACGAGTTGCATGGCCCAGCTGAGAGGTAGAGCCGTCTATGTCCAGTTTTCAAACCACAAGGAGCTGAAGACGGACCAGACACACTCCAACGCTGTAAGTAGCACATCTAAACTTATAATGTATAGGATATTTTAAATTAATTTCGGTTTATAACTTCTTGAACATCACTTGGTTGAAATAAATATGTAGGTCCATCATCGCTTAGTGATGCGGGTTTCTCGGAGATCATGGACCACAGTTGGTAACTACAGTTTTCACAAAACATTTTGAGTATATTGACATTCCGTTTATTTAACAACGTTACTCTTATGGCTTCAGCTGGGCTCGTTTTTGTCCCAAATACTTGGGTACCAAATGTAACTCGTAAGCGAAGGGTCTAATGCTTAAGATATATAAGTTGTCTGACCCTAAGATGACAGTATGGAGTTAAATGGGGTATATCTGCCTCTATGTAGCACATACGAGTTGCCGCTAGCTTCGTCCTTTTCTATTCTTGCGCTGTTGCCAGGTTCGAAACAGCATGGTGTAAATATTCACTTGTTATAAATTTCAAGTTTGAACACATTATTCTATGCAGATTTTTTCTCTAATAGATTACATCCATTTTAGGGCCATTATACACTTCTGTGGACCCAAATTTCTACAGAAAACTTTTTTTTTTTTTTTTTTTTAAATAGTAAAACTCCGATGTTTGCTGTTCCTATACTCATCACGCACTAACTGATAAACTGTTAGACTACGTTTATATTTTTTTCTTAGCTAGAGAAACCATAGTGCCGCCACCTGCCTACTTTGAATTCTCTATATTTACCGTGTTAAGTGTTACAATTTTTTAAATTAAATGTTTTCGGAAAATTGTATATCTGTGCACTGCAGAAGATACGCAGTGTGAAACTTATTTATTATTGAGTTTACATCGGGGACAAAGAGAGAGAAAATGTTGAGGAGGGGTAGAGACAGTTTTTAAAATAAACCAGAAGCCTGTAACCTCTTTCTTTCATCGTGTAAGGCAAACAAAAGCTATTCACCTATTCAGATAAAAGGCGTCAAGCATTAGACACAAGGCAGCAGTAAAAGTTGACATCTGTCCGTGTGAAGTGTTATTACGTTATTTAACATTTCCGTACATATTTGTAGCTGTGGAGGGGGAAGCTAGGAAGAGAGTATATATTGGTAAATTAAGAACGCCAAATAATTATGAATCTGTTAGATTATTTTTCCCAAGTCAAATGCGTATTAATAAGGCAGTAAAAGAAACAGCTAAGGCTATTGAGTGTTCAGAAGCAGTAGTGTGTATGATTAAAAAGGAACTAATGAAAGGATCTCTAAGAACGCCACGGAAAAAAAAAAAAAAAAAAAAAAAAAAAAAAAAATAGGGCAGGACAACACAAAACGCTAGGTTAACGTAATATGATGGAATAGTGCAAAGTGGAGTGCGGCGAATTGTTCATTCTTTAGTGTTTGAAAATATACCACCCAAGTTGAATATAATTTATGGTATTGCATAATTAACAAGTATCGCCTTCCTAAACGCTCTTAATACTAAACAAAGTAAACAAGAGCATAAACTATCAGCAGAGACTAAAATAAGTTATATAAAACCCTCGCACATTTTGCTAACATTTCTACCAAAAAATAAAAAAGACAACTCTTCCAGTAGCTTTTTCGTGGCACCTTCCATTTCCGAGTTATTTTGTTATTTTGTATGCATTGTTATTTATACAATTATTTATATATTGTTATATATTATTATATATTGTTATATTTATACATTGTTATTTTGTATGCACTGCCAACCTTATTTCTAGCGATCTCCTGGAAAGTATATGGAGTTTTAAAGTCCGGTATATATATATACTGACCGTTTTGAATAATTTGAATATCGCTTTTCCCTATATACTCGTTTAGTGAAACTTGGAATTCATGCAAATGTTTATCTCAACTTGAAGTAGACACGGAAAGCTTTTCCAAGCACAGTAAAAATATAAAAATAAATTATGGATAGAGAAAGCCACACGAATGACATTTCAGATTTTTTTACCACTTCGCAAACGTACTCCTTAGACACTTAGATATGTCGGCGACATTGTCAGATTGTCATAATGATTTGATATTTTAATCAAAACCTCTACGTCATTTTTCGAAAGAATAAAACATAACTAAGAGTAATGCGTACCTTGGGAGAGTTGGAACTTAAATGTTCGGTATTGTCGCATATTCTACTAATGGGGTTAACATAAGCACTAACTTGGGTCGCGGAAGATCTCGAAGCGTATAGATCTGCGATGTCCAACCTTGTCTCTTTGGGACGTTCCTCTTCAGTGGAAGGGTGAATCTGCTCTTGCATGTGACGTGTAAAAAACAGCCATAGTCAGTGACCAACACAAACTGGCGATTCCATGGCAGTTTCAGCCACCTTAAATTTTCTGGGAATGTCCTCGGAAGACCTATTCATTCTGGATGACTTTGGCATAAATGATAAACGTACTATATCAATGTGGATCTGGTTAAAACACAATTTGTGTCAAATACTTTTTTTTCTTTTAAGTGAACCATTTCCGAGATATTCTTTATTATTTGTTTGAATTTGGCAATACTTAGACTTTTCGGAAATATGTTATTCGCTTTTTTTAATCATTTGACCTTGTAAAAAGAACGGAATTTCAATGGCATCACATAGCAGTCGGTTCTTAAACCATTTCACTATCGCTTAAAGCCTACAGTATCCCCGTATTCCCCTTACACCTACAAGAAAATTAGCAATAAGGTAATTTCTGCAAACGTGATGAAATGCAGGCGAAATCAATGACTGGAAATGTGATAATGGAGCAGTTTGTGAAATGAATGGCATGGGAAACTAGAGAACCCGAAGAAAACCCGCCCCGACGACGCCTCGTACACCGCGAATACCACATGTGGATCCCTGGGATCGAACATAAGCCGCCTAGATGGTAGGCGAACTCCTTTTGAATACCTTGAGTATAATTTTTTAAAAATATGTGTTGCACTCACATGACTTTCTCTACTCTTGTATTAACCATTCTTACAAACTCTTATTCCTGTTATCTTCTTTGTGTTAGTTGAGATAAACATTTGCACAAATTATCTTATTACTTATTTTTTATAGGTACAAATCGAATATGAGAATACAATAGACTTCGAACAATAGTCAAATATTTTAAAACTTTGAGATTCCGTTTCTTTGCACAACTAACATGTAGAAAAATGAACAATGATGTTGCATTTGATGAAAGTTCATTTTCCGAAACTGACACAAATAACAAGGAATATTTCCGAAATTTTATTCAAACATAAATTGTGCGTTTTTGCAAGATCTACATTTTTTTTGTAGTAAGATTTGGTCTATCTCTTATGCCTTGAGAGTTATTCAAAAGTCATCCAGAATAAATAGGACTACATAGGCTATTGCCACAAAATTCAAGATATACATTTCATTTGTCATAAAAATATATTAAACATGTGGTATTTTAATCAAAATCGTTAGCCATTTTCAAGAAAATCAAAATTTTTCATGTTAAGGGTAGTTAAGAGTGGGGCTATTTTCTTCAAAATCTTCGTGTCATATCCTTGAAAGACTTTAAACTTAAATACCAACTTCGGCTTTTAACCGACTTTTCGTTTTCGAGTTATGCTGTCCACAGGCTGACAGACACACACAGACCATTTTCTAATTTTTTTTTCAGGGTACGTTAAAAAGAAATCTCAAATTCGAGTTTTGGGGTGGAATACAATGCTTCCTCTACTTTACTATACGTAGTAGAGAAAGTAAAAATAGAATATTTGGGCAAATATAAAATGACCTCGTTAGCATTGAAGGGTTATAAATAAGAGCGGATGAAGTAGTTCACCATTAAACTTAATTTAATAACGTTACTCTTTCAGGATAAATGAAAGGGAGTTCGGAACTGTATAAGAAGCGTTTCTGGAAAGAGCCCTAGGGTTGCGGCAGAGTAAGATTAAATCGCCGAGATGTAACTGAAGCATGTTGACTATATGAATGGTACTTCGAAATCAAAAAGGTAGCTTCATCTCTTCCATCCACTGATAGCCTTATACAATCTCGGTATTTGTGTTCTTTTCATTCTGCCTTGGGAGGGATGGAGGTCAGAAACTCCTGCTGCTTGTGTTTGGATGGAGTAGGGGTCCCCCACACTCCCAGCACTTGGAGCGGATGGACTCCAGAAGTAGTTTACAAAGATGGGACCATCGTAGAGTCGACCAGCCTTCTCGGTGAGAAAGAGATAACAACTTGTCCCAGAAGATTTCTGCACTCCCCACACCTACTTTATTACTTCTAGAATGGTACAATTTATCCTGCTTCTTGTGTGTGTCTGTCTGATTATTTAGAATTACGAATCAGACACCTAATAATTATTGAGCTATAGAAAATGTAGTGGCTTCGTCTTCAATTGTTTTGCTGCGTGTGTCAGAACAGTCGTATTCAAATCTTTTTACTTTCTCTGCTAGTACGTAGAGGAAGTATTGTATTCCTCCCAGAAATTCTATGTCGAGACTTCACCAGAAATATGTTTTGAGGCACCATGAATGAAAATAAAGCATTTTTTTTTTTTTTTAGAAAATTGTGTGTCTGTCTGTGGACAACATAAAGTCTGTTAAAAACCAAAGTTGCTATTTAAGTTCAATATCTTTGAAGGATGCGCCACTAAGCTTTTGAAGAAAATTGTTCCACCCTAAACTACCCTTTACATGGAAAATTTTGATTTTCTTGAAAATGGCTCTAACGGTTTTGATTAAAATGCCATATGTTTGAGATATGTTTATGACAAATGAAATATCTTATCTTTGAAGGATGCGCCACTAAGCTTTTGAAGAAAATTGTTCCACCCTAAACTACCCTTTACATGGAAAATTTTGATTTTCTTGAAAATGGCTCTAACGATTTTGATTAAAATGCCATATGTTTGAGATATGTTTATGACAAATGAAATATCTTATCTTTGAAGGATGCGCCACTAAGCTTTTGAAGAAAATTGTTCCACCCTAAACTACCCTTTACATGGAAAATTTTGATTTTCTTGAAAATGGCTCTAACGATTTTGATTAAAATGCCATATGTTTGAGATATGTTTATGACAAATGAAATATCTTATCTTTGAAGGATGCGCCACTAAGCTTTTGAAGAAAATTGTTCCACCCTAAACTACCCTTTACATGGAAAATTTTGATTTTCTTGAAAATGGCTCTAACGGTTTTGATTAAAATGTCATATGTTTGAGATATGTTTATGACAAATGAAATATCTTATCTTTGAAGGATGCGCCACTAAGCTTTTGAAGAAAATTGTTCCACCCTAAACTACCCTTTACATGGAAAATTTTGATTTTCTTGAAAATGACTAACGATTTTGATTAAAATGCCATATGTTTGAGATATGTTTATGACAAATGAAATATCTTGAACTTTCTGGCTATAACCCATGAAGTCCTATATACTCTAGATGACTTTCGCATAACGGCTAAACCGTAAGAGATACACCAAACCTTACTATCCAAAAAAGTAGATCTTGCTAAAACACAATTTATGTATAAATACATTTTTTATAGAGAACCATTTGGGAAATGTATCTTATTTGTATGATTTTTGGAGAACTAGTACTTCTGTCAAATGAAACATCGTTATTCATTTTTATATATGTTAACCGTGCAAAGAGAACGTGATTTGAAAGCTCTAAAAGATTTGACTATCGCTCAAAGGCTACTGTATCCCCATATTCCCGTTGCACGTGCAAGAAAACGAGCAATAAGGTAATTTCTACAAATGTTTATCTCAACTAACACGAAGAATATATAGGAATAAGAGTTTGTAGGAATGGTTGGTACAAGAGTAGAGAAAGTCATGTGAGTGTAACACATCAAATTTTTTTTTTGCTGATACCCTCAATGACAATTTTCCATTCCATCCTGTGCACCTTAGACCTAGGCCTAGCAACATATTTTTATGAGATTTTAAGCCTAGAAAGTAGGGAAGGTATTGTATTTGACCAAAAGATTCTTATTTCATTGAAAATATATGTTTGGAGGCCCCTGAATAAGAAGAAGGCATTTTTAGAAAAAGGTTTGTATGTGTCTGTGAACAACGTAACTCAAAAAGGAAACGTCGGTTAAAAACCAAAGTTGGTATTTAAGGTCAAGATCTCTCAGGGATGCCACACGAATATTTTGAAGAAAATTCCTCCACCCTAAACTGTCCTTTACAAGAAAGATTTTTCGAAAATTATTAATTTTCTCAAAAATTGCTGCAGTAATTTTGATTAAAATGCTATATGTTTGAGATATTTCTATGGCAAATGAAATGAATATTTTGAATTTTGAGGCTATAGCCATGTTTACTCTAAATGACTTTTACATAACTGGTAAACCGTAAGAGATAGACTAAATCTTACTATACAAAAAATGTAGATCTTGCTAAAACACAGAATTTATGTCTAAATAATTTTTGTAGAGTGAGCATTTCGGAGATATTTGTTGTTATTTGTGGGAGTTCTGTAATACTTTCCTCAAAGGAATGTCACTATTCACTTTTTTATCTCTTGGCCGTCTAAAGTGAATGGTATTGCATATAGCGACCAGCTTTTACAGATTTGACTATCTCTCAAAGCTTACTGTATTCCCATATTCCCCTTGCACCTACAAGACAATAAGTAATAAGATAATTTCTGTTAATGTTTATCTCAACTAACACGAAGATAAAGGGACAAGAGTTTGTAATATAAGTAGCACAGGAGTAGAGAAAGTCATGTGAGTGCAACATATCAGATTTGCTTAACAATAACTTGAGGCATATCATAAATGTTTGTGCCAGAATTATGATTTATTTGTTTCTTTGTTTTCTTATTTATTTGTTTTTCCTGGTTAGGCACCTTAGTAGTGGAATTGCTGTGTAACATTTGATGAGCTATAATCAAGAACCCAACTGCGAAATAAGGTTATTTACACTTGCACCTGCAAAGGTTTCCAACAGATGTTACCGATTGTGCAGTCAAAGATCAAAACGGCATCATATGTCACCGCAGGAGTGTCTATATAGCGTTTCACTCTTAGAAGACAGTATGGAGTTAAATGGGACATCTATGTCTCTATCTAGCGCATACAAGTTGCCATTAGCCGCGTCCTTTTCTACCCTCGCGCTGTTGCCAGATACCTAATAGTATGGTACAAATATTCATTTGTTATAAATTTCAGGTTTGAACACATTATCCTATGCAGAATTTTTTTCTCTATCAGGTTATATCCTTTTCAGAGTCATTATACATTTCTATAGGTCCAAATTTCTTCAGAAAACGTTTTTTTCAATAGAAGTCCGATATTTGCTGTTTCTACACTCATCACGCACTAACAAACAAACTGCTAGAATGCATCTATATTTTTTTTCTTAGGTAGAGTAATCTATAGTGCTACTACCTGCCTACTTTGAATTCTCTATGTTTACCCAGTTAAGTGTTATAATTTTTTAAATTAAATGTTTTCGGAAAATTTTATATATGTGCACTGCAAAAGTTACGCAGTGTGAAACTTTTTTGTTATTGAGTTTACATCAGGGAACCAGCGAGAACAAATGTTGAGGAAGGTTGGAGAAAGTTTTTAAAATAAACCAAAAGGCAGTAAGTAACCTCTTTCTTTTATCCAGTAAGGCAAACAAAAGGTATTCATCTATTCAGCATCAGGCCTGACACAGAAGATAGTATAAGGAGCAGCACTAACATTAGTTCGAAAGAAACCATGTGTGTAACTGTGAGCTGTTATTGCGTTATTCGTTTAATATTTTTGTAAATATTTGTAGTTATGGAGGGGGAAGCTAGGAAGAGACGATATGTTGGTAAATTAAGAAGTAAGGAACGCCAAATAATTATGAATGTGTTAGATTATTTTTGAAGTAAAATGCGTGTAAGTAACGCAGTAAAAGAAACAGCTAAGGCTATCGGGTGTTCAGAAGTAGTAGTGTGTATGATTAAAAAGGAACTAATGAAAGGTCTCTAAGAACGCCATCGAAAAAGAACGCTAGGTTAACACAATATGATTGAGTAGTGCAAGGTGGAGTGCGGCGAATTGTTCATTCTTTACTGTTTGCAAATATTCCACCCACGCTGAATATAATTTTGTCACAGTTCAACAGTGATGAGACCCTACCAAATTTCTCAAGAGCCACTCTTAGTCGGTTCTTACATGATTTGGGGTTCGAATATGAAAGAAGGGGTAAGAAGTGCATATTAATAGAAAGAGACGATACCATCGGATGGCGACATAAATATCTAAAATACGTAAAAAGGTTTAGGCACCAGGGGAAATCAATTGTTTATACAGACGAGTCATTTGTAAATGTAGGTCATACAGTAACAAAGGCATGCAGGGATACCAAAGTTAAAAGTGTCCGTCTCGTCAAGCAGCAATTGAAGGACTAAGTACAGGACTCAGGCCAGCTCGAGTCGCTCGCGGAGAAAGATTCGCAACTAGTACATGTTGCAACACTGCGCTCCATTTAACGTGTACTGTCTTCTAAGGGTGAAACGCGCTTTAGTTCAATATGCTTCTCATATTACTTCTCAAAGCAGCTATATTGTGTTTGCGAATGATTGACATTGTCTTTCCATTATCAATATTAACTGTCTTGTTTTTTCATGCAGTCTCCGAATACATAGCCTTAGGAGACGGGATACAAACAGTTCTGTTGTTTTACATGCGAGATTGAATCCGCATCTTGATGGCGTGCTTGAGGCATGTTTACACTGGACCATCGTAGATTAATGGGACAGATAGGTTGGCACATGCAGCTGGATGGTTTCAAATAGATGAACATTGAACTTGTATCTCTTGCCGTAATGAATAGGAATGAGTGGATCCCATGTTCTTGTAACAACCATTTGAATTATTTAACTGCTTTCGGAATAGTTTCTGTAACCAGCATGGGAAAGCGCCGTCTGCTGGTCATGTTAGACATTTCAAAGCTTACTTTCTCAGCATTACGCCGCAGCACAACATTTTGAGAGAGTGAAATGGTAAAGCGCGATTGAAAGTAGTTCCTTTTTTCATTGCGTATTTGATACATTCAAGCAACGAATTCTTATGTATAAATTCTGTAATTCAACTTCCAAGACATTTAAACACGAGCATAAATGTTTTACTTCCATTTATTGCTACGTGGTACTCGGTACTTCTCCCATTGTGTTGTTTATTGCACTGAAGCGGCGCTGTGACCAGTGTTGCCAAGTTAGTGGTTTTCCCACTAAATCTGGTGTTTTTGATCAGCTGTCTAGTGGGCAGATTTTTGCATCTAGTGGCTATTGGGAATTATAGTGGATTTTAAAAATACTTGGGTGGTTTTACGGAAAAGTTATTCAAAATTACTTAATTGATTCAACATAGAGCAAATAACTCTTGTAGCTCTTAAATTGTTAACGCCTAAACAGTTTGATTTAGGTCAAAGTCCCTCGGCTTCATTCCCGTAGTTGTGCATATTTATGGAATGAGTTATAAATCAGTGGCTATAAACGTATTTGACTACAGTTTGTCCTGATCATCCTGACGCTCCAGATGCGCAATAGAGGAGAAATTAGAAGTGACCGGGGTTGTGGGGAACAAGCGAGTAATGTCAGAACTCAGTGTATGTTTACTTATTGTAAATAATTATTGTGTAATTATCACAGTCAGAGCAAGTGGTATACGTAAAGCGTAAACAAGGTCAGCTTCTTAAGATACGGGTCACATGTGTTTACCAACGTGGGACACTTAATGCAGAAAAGTGACATTTTGAGTACTTGCTTGGGACTATAGCTATTGCACCCTCAAAACCCTTCAGATTTCGCCAAAGATCAACTTTTTTTTGAGATTCCCTATACAGGGCAAAGCTCTTCATTAAAACGCCCTTCCCCGTTATATTCTTTACATGGAAAATAATCCCTTTGTTTTCTGCACCCAAAAATAACTGACTGATTGACTATATTGTGGCATAATAACAAAATTCGTCCGGTTACTTTTCTATCACATCATTGCCTTAAATATAATGTATATAAAGAGCTTGTGTATGCTGTAATATAAGCTTGATGGAAGATTTTAATTCTCGTTGAAAACATTGTCTTTGCGTTTGTGGCGATACTTCTCGATGATGGACCTGACATAGATCGATCGCAGCAAACACGCCGTTCTCAGGTGTTTTCTGTGCGCATTGACGGAATTATCGTGACAGGCTTTTGTCCTCGCGGGTAATAGAAAACGCTAAACAAATCAATAAATAACACTAAAGAAGCTTAAGTGGTATTCCGTGGACGAGGTAAATAGCTTACTCTGTTCTCTTGTTAAAAATGTTCCTTCTCACGTGACAGCAGCAGAAAGATCGGAAACATATGTACGTTATCTCTTGAGAGACAAACTTCTCTGGCGCCCAACACAAATAAATGAGCAACTTCAAAAGCAAGACAAATGCCTGTTGTAACTCTTTCAGTTGCTTCAGTGCGCGATATTTTGTGCGCAAATTTATAGTGGTTGAACGTAGGATGTCAACAACATAGAGTGCATTCAAAATCTAATGCACATAAGTAATATTTCAGTTACTTTCGTGAATACATTGTAATCTAACTCGCAAACAAAAGTAGTATGAAGTAAATAATTACACCAGAGACAAAATGTAATGGCGGCTGATTGCTGAGCGTTACTATTTTGTTTCCTTTTGTACAAATAATTGTTTTGTAGGCGTCAATGATATCCCCGGCTTAAGCATGATTTCAGAGTGTATTTAAGGGAATGTGTCGATGAAATTTGGCGAAAATTGCGGAAATTATTATTTTTACTATTTTTTATTATGCATTTACTTTGTATTTTAACTGCACTTTTTTATTTTCTCTACTATATATAGTAAGTAGAGGAAGTATTGTTTTCCACCCAAAATTTTCATGTCGCGATTTCCCCGGAAATATATGTTTTGAAACCCCCTGAATTAAAAAACGGCATTTTTAGAAAAAGGTCCGTGTGTGTGTGTCTGTGTTTCAGTATGTGGGCACATAACTCAAAAACGAAAAGTCGGTTAAAAATCAGTTTAACATCTCTTAAAGGTGCGACAAAAAGATTTTGAAGAATTTTCCTCCATCCTAAACTACCCTTTGCATGGAAAATTTTTGTCGAAAATTTTGATTTTCTCAGAAAAATGGTTTTAACGACTTTGATTAAAATACCATAGTTTAAAGCATTTTATCACAAATGAAATGTATATTTTGAATTTTCTGGCTATGGCCTTTGTAGTCCTGTTTACTCTTTGCGTAACTGGTAAACTGTGAGAGATAGACCAATCTTGCTATACAAAAAATTTAGATCTCGTTAAAATACAAAAGTTACGTCCAACTGCAGTTTTTTAGTGTGAACCATTTCGGAGATATCTCTTGTTATTTGTGTGAGTTTTGCAATACTCCTCTAAGTGGAAGATCGTTATTCACTTTGTCTTTCGGCCGTGCAATTTTAAAGCTCTAAAAGATTTGACTATCGCTCAAAGCCTACTGTATCCCCATATTGCCCTTGTACCTAAGCAAGAAGATAATTTCTCCAAATGTTTATCTCATCTAACATGAAGAAGTGGAATAAAAGTTTGTAAGAATAGTTAGTAAACAAATAGAGAAGTTTATGTGAGTGCAACATATATTCTTTTATTAGGGATGGCTTCGAAAACCGATGCCAAAAGCATTTGACGAAACTGTAAACGAGAGTTGAATCGTTGTTGCACCAAATGCGTGCGTACAGTAAATTTACCCAATTTCCCATAAATTATTCAGGACAACTGTTGTACCTACCGCAAAGCGGAAAATTAGTTCTACGTATGTATTGCTGCTTGTCGGGTTTTTTGTTTTTTTAATTATTATTGCCTTTGGTGCCTTAGGCTTGAATGGGATATATGCATGAAAACAAACCTTGATGAATATTGCACTGCTGATCAATCTGAAGTCCCGGGTGACTCCATCAGGATTCATGGTGACGTTCATGTTCTAGTATTGTGGTGCAACATTTTAGTCTTTTTTTTTTGGGGGGGGGGCATTTATTTTATCACCTTGGGACATTACATTGTTAATGGAATGGGAATATATTCTTTGGCGAAGAAAAGGTTCGGCACTTTGTGGGTGGAAAATTGGAACTGCTACTGAGGAATAGAAAAATAAAATTTGACGTTTTTTCAGCTCTGAGGAGTTAAGCTTGTTTTCAGTCAGGTTAGTTCAGATAGGAAATTTAAATCTGGAATTAGTTCTGTTGGCAGCGAAGTACTCAGCTAAACATATATGATGCATGGTAATAAGCAATACTACAAAAAGAAAATTTTAATGTGTTGCACTCACATAACTTTCCCTACTCTTGTACAAACTTTATCTTCATGTTAACAGAGACAAACATTTGTAGAAATTGTGTTATTGCATATTTGCTTGTAGGTGCAAGGAGAAATGGGAGTACAGTAAGCTTTAAGTTATTGTCAAATGTTTTAAAGTGGTCGGTACATGAAGGCCTTGAAATTGCATTCTCTTCGCACGGCAAAGGGATAAAAAGTGAATAACGACCTTTCGTTTGAGAAAAATTTAAGTATTGCAGAACTCACACAAATAACAAGGAGTATCTCTGAATTTCCACCCAAAAAATAGACGCATTTGGGCATAAATTGCACGTTTTAACGAGATCTACATTTTTGTATAGTAAGACTTGGTCTATCTCTGACGGTTTACCAGCAGTAATCAAGAGTAAACAGGACTACATGGGCTATAGCCAGAAACTTCATTCATTTGCCATAAAATATCTTAAACATGACTTTTTTTTTTTTAAATCAAAATCGTTAGCCATTTTTCAGGGAATAATGTAAGGGGTAGTTTAGGGTGGATGAATTTTCTTAAAAATCTTCCTGTCGCATCTTTTAAAGATATTAAACTTAAACGCCAACTTTGGTTTTTAAGGGAGTTTTCGTTTGAGTTATGCTGTTCACAGACAGACGCTTTTGTATAATAAAAAAAATCGATTCGGGGGTCTCAAAACATATTTCTGGTGAAATCTCAATATCGAATACAATACTTCCCCTATTTGCTATACATAGCAAAGAAAGGAAAAAACTTAAACCTAAGATGCTGGTTTATAGAGAAAAGAAAAATGGGAGGAGCGAAATATAAAGAAGATTTTCGCCGTTTCATTGCATAAGCACTTCATTTAGACTGTGAGGTGACGCTGCTGAAGGAGTTAGGATGTCAACAGATTCGATTAATCAAAATATTATACTCGTCAATGCTTTACACACACTACTTTGTGCTCGCAATATGTCTGAGCAAATGTCTTCAAAATTGAGGCAAAAAGTAATTAAATACGATTTGTTGAATTTAAATTTACAGTATTCAATTTGCTTCTCGTGAAATGACGTGAAAATCCCCTTAAAAGTTATCATTTACCCTAGTAATATTTTTCTGGACAATTAACCTGAAAAGCTGAGAACCATGCTATTGAAATATTGTTTGTGTAAGTATGTAGTGTTTAAAAGGTTTAATTTCCGTGTTATCCAAAGTTATACAAGCCTAATTCTGAACGAGAGGATTTCACAGGTTATCACATAAAATCCAAGATAAACCGTTTATTGGTCATACATTTATGTTATACAGATGGTATTTTGACCATAAACAGCACAACCATTTATTAGGAAATAAAGTAAGGAAGAAGTATTTTTTCGTCGGTTTCGGTGAACATAAAAACACATTTCCAATGAAATTTCACCATTAAATTTTTAGTTGGAGTTTGCCTGGATGTCTTCCATATACTATGCCAGGAAATATTTCCTGTTTCTTGGCTCCGCTTTTATCTCTCAAACTGTTTGGGAGGTTATAAAATCAGATCACTAAATTTAAGCTGAATACTTGCAACTGAAATATTCCCATGTTATGCCTTACACAAAATTTAATGACGGCTGATAGCTGACTTGATATTTCCTGATGTGCAAATGAATTTTGTGGGTGCAAATGATATTTACATCAACGGACGGCTTCACAGCTGATTTAACTATAGAACACTGCAAGGCGTGTTAGAATGTTCTCTTGAGCTGCCCGGCTGAATTTTGTCAGCCTTGGTGTTTTCTAATCAAAGTGTAAATAAAATTTCAGCCGAGTTCGTCATTATTTCTGAACGACGTTGCATAAGTTAACAAGTAGAATAAATGTGAAGACAGTATATATATGGGAAACAGCTTTTTGGTAATTGCCACAAATTCAATATGGGCGACATTACACTAAACTGCTGTGGACATTACACCAAAAAGCAATACTGCCAATCCACATAGTGAAAGCATTATTTCTAACCTCGAGTATCACAGGGTTAAAGTAACATGCTTTCAAACAGTAATAATGCTTGAACATCGTTACCACAGAACACATGATGAACGTACTCATTGGCAAATAGTGTTCTGCAATGACACTTCTGGATGAAATCACTTCCGAGCGTTAAATATCGCAATGTATTTAACGGACACAAAAATATTTAACTATAACTGCATATTATGCTCTAAAACAATTCAAAATTAAACCACGCACACACGAGCAATACAATGACGTTCACATATACTGCGTCTATACAGAACCTTGTTTTAAAATCTATCTGTTGGTTTTTCTGCAACGGCTTCAAAACCGAACACCTCTGTGGCAACAACGGACGCAATAACATCAACTATGGCTGGAGCTTTACCATGGTCATATTTTACTAACAGTTTGACCTAACAGATGGAATATCACCAAATATAACCAGACCGCGCCATAATGGAAAAGGTCACAGTTGGCGTTTGGAGTATTCCAATAAGGTGCTTCCTCTATGGTTGTAGCATAGTGACAATCCGCCACTGCTTTCTGGGTTTCCGAATCAGGAAAAGAGGAGCAACTACAAGGACCAAAGGGATCTGGAAAGAAAAAGAGGCACTACAAAAACGAAACAAGGTTTGGAAAATGAAAAAGAATGTAAGAAAAGGCGTTGTAAATGAAAATAGAAAATTGGAATTGAATAAATAACGAAAAGAAAGAATGAAAAGGGGGAGAGAAGTGGAGAAGAAAGGGTAGAAGATGAAGAGAAAAGGGAATAACAAATGGACTCAATTTCTCAAGTGTTGTTGCGAGCAAGTTGGGAAGGGAAGCAATCCCCAGGCCAGGAAGCTGCTAGCTTGGACCGCTTGAGAACAGATCTAAGTCCACAACCGAACAACCTGATCACCACTTGGATTTCCGGGCCGGGTCTGGCCGGCCCGGGCCGGCCCCTTCCTTGGTTAATGGAATTGTTGACTGCCTACAAGCCTTTTAGCTTGAAAATAGGATTAAAGTAACTTGCGAAGAAGCGTGAAAAAAGTTTTGATTGCGATGTGAAGAAAAGTTTAAGTGCTCAAAGTTGGCTTTTGTCTGTCCCATGAACTCCGTAAGATGGCGCTGCTCACAAAATAATGATCTGCAGTGAAATTTAATTGGTTCCTGGTATGCACAAGTCAAAATCCCTTGCAACAAAGGTGTGGGTACCCTGGTAAAGGAAATAAAAGAGGAATACCAACAACTTTTACCTTACATTTTTGTAAAGACATTGCCAATAGTTAAAACGTTAATTGCCAATAAGATAATTCTAAAACCTGGATACAATTTTAATTGTTTTCCCAAGGGCACGTTAAAGATAATTGTTATGAAACAGCGATAGATATCAAACACCAACTAATCTGTAATTATCTTCACAAAAATCAGGAAGGAGAAATTTCACAGTTTGCACACTAGTATGGCACCAAATACATGTTGCGAGGCACTTGAATCTGGAGTTTGAGCACTATAGGTTTCAGGTTCACCATAACTTGAATCACCGTGTATGTAATATGCTCGTCTCCGGAGTTGAAGCTGTCCACAAATACGCTCCTTTTCCCCTGTTAGCTGTTTCCTAATGGCTATTTGTTTTCTTAATTTTCCCGTGGCGTTTTCCCCTCTTGTTTTCTATTGTATTGGTGTTTGTAGGGTGATTCCATGACTCCAACTGTTGGCTTTCTAACTTGTCAAAACGGCTTCTCCTGAACGATAGCTACAGGAGGAATATGTGGGGCAAGCTTGGCGAACCTTACTCCGAAGGTGCGAACAGAGCATTCCCTCCGCTCAACTGCAGTAACTTGCATACACACGCATTAAAAGGCACCCTTTGGTTTCCCCCAGTTTTTCGCCTTCGTGGAGGGAAAATAGAGAAATGTCTTCTCACCTAGTAAGTACAATTCGGCATGCTTGATCTGGGGTAATCTTTGTTGAAGAGCTTGTTACAAACGCTCCACCTCCTTGAATTCATAAAGGCCTGTCATTTAATACATTGTGCTGGGCAGAAGGAATGGACACATGCTCGCTGAATGTGTTCCTAATACTGTATTTCAGTAGTTTAGCTATGACCTTGTGTTTGCCACGAGCAAACCTGAGATAACGCGTAGTTTATTCCTCTCGCTCTGAGGAATAAACACCCTGGTTCAAAAGTTACTTATCCTTTCTTTTCCCCCTAATGACCTAGCTGTCGACGGGCCCTTAAACGATACTTTTTTTTTTCCGGTACAATAAATATTACACTAAAGAGCATCAGTAATACATTACATTTCTGCATCACACAAAGCAATCATGATCATACTTCGAGTATCAGCAGTGAATTGTGTTCATTGGACACTCATTAAACCATACAATAAAATATTATAGCAACACTGGCACTAGTTCTAGTTCAGCTTCAGTTGTTAATATTCATCCAATGTGATTAATTGAAGAAAACGATAAAATTTTTCGTAAAGAAATTTGATTTAAACCTCCAATTGCTCCAATAAATGCTGAGGAAATATTAAAAATATTATTGATAAAACAAATATTAATACCAAAAAAATAAACCGATTTAATGTTACATCTCCAGCAGACAATTTTGAACTGCTGGTGTTATTCTGTTTACATCGTACCAAAAAAGCTCCGCACTCCACAGCGCTATTACGCGTTGGACAATGGCAGTATGAGGCTAAATCCCCATTTTCTTAAAGCTGTCTTAGTCGAAGTTTATACAAAGTAAACAAAAAAAAAAATGTCTTGGGTTGCAACGCTACGGTATTTGTAAATTAAAAAACACAAATAAAATAATTATCAAGAAAGGATTTCCAAAGTGTAGATCATTTTTGTGCTTAAAATTAACTGCATTAGCGTTATTTGTTGTTGTAAGTATTGCTTTAACATGAAATGTTTCTTCTGTTTTAAACTTGGGTGTTTGTTAGTAAAGAACGTGTTAAATAAGCTCAGCTTTAATAGCTTATCCAAGTTATGTCGCATTGGTTGTTATGGTCACAAATACAAATTTAGTTCATTATTAAATAAGTTGGCGCCGTGGTCGAGCAATTAGACCGCTCGCCTACCACCTAGGCGGCCCGGGTTCGATTCCAGGGACCCGTATGTGGTATTCGTGGTGGACGAAGCGGCGTCAGGGCGGGTTATCTCAGGGCTGTCTCGCCCGCTACCCATTCCACCATTATCATCGATTATGCCTGCGTTTCATATCTTCCTCACTATCATACCTGGTGCTATCATACTTATACGTTGGCTGACCACCCGCTTCCAGGTCTTCACTCTCCCCGGTCCATAGGTTCACGTGCTTCTCAACAGGCGTCTGACCCTAGGCACAGGCTTGTAAGTCATAGGGGGTGTAAGTCCTGCATAAGGGGAGGGTAATCAGGTAAACAGAAAAAAAAGATTGTTAAATAATAGAATATGATTATCCGGGCTTGCGGGCCTTGGTCTAGTGGAAAATCTCCTTCCAGACGTTTCGTTCGAAGCTGGGTCGAACATCCTCAGAGTTGTGACTGTAGTACTCCGCTAGTCTCGTCGACGGCTGATACAGAGCAGTTTGGTTTCACAGGTTTTATACGCTTAGCATGAAACCGAACGGCTCCGTATTAGTCGTCGCCGAGACTAGTAGAGTACTACGTTCACACCACTGAGGATGTTCGACGCAGCTTCGAACGAAACGTCTGCAAAGAGATTTGCCACTAAAACACGGCCGACAAGCCCGGATAATCATTTTCTATTTTATGACACCGGCCGTGAAATCTTACGTACTTTTTAAATGATGTTACCTTTCAGTATATTTTAGTGCTGCACTGAGGGAATTATGAGAAATATCTTCATAATGTGAGCTCTTCTACTTTATGGCTGGTGCAAGAAAATAGTTTGTTAATTTTTCGTGTGATATTTCTGTAGTAATTAAATGTAAGAAAAAACGTGGATTCATTTGCGGAAGCTATCTTGGAATGTTTACCACTAGTTTTCTGCATTCAGTGCAGAAGGCATGAAAGTGTATACCATTGTTGTGCAACGAGGGGGTTAAGGTGACACTGGGAGTGAAATTTGAAAGTTCCACATTTCTTGATAGATTTTTCTGAAATGTTTACTGTGTTTGTATTTATACGAGAATAGGATGTACACCAAATTTCATTAAAATTGGATAATTCGTTTATGATATATAAATTATTTTATGAATTTAATAGGAACATTTTCAAAATAGACCTCGCGTCTATTGACTTTTCAAAATTCATTTATATTGGCAGAACTGATACTCTAAAACATGGGTAACAATTGTGTGAAGAGATATTTCAAATACGTTTGCTGATCATGCTGTACATATTTTTTTAATAACAAAGAAAGTTTAATCTTAAAAATTGTTGATTTTTTTCATACAAAAATATTTTTGGAATTCATGTTAATGATAACATCAATATTGAGGCATATTTTTGTTTAGCTGCTATTTATGAATACTTTTGGAAATTATAATTGAATTTGAAGCAAAACTCAGACGCGACCTTCTTTTGGAATGTGCAGAAATGTAGTTTTGAGAAAAACAGGCTTTGATATAGGAGGATCCTGTGTACGTTAAGGGAAGAGTGCTATTTGAAAGGGCCGTAATGACCACATGGAGTGGGGGATATGAAAAATGTTAGCTGATCCAAATGCACCGGTGTTCCAGGAACATTTTAAGGTAAAAAAACAATTTTCGACTTTTTGACAATTTTGACCAAAATTTCACTCCCAGTGTCCCTTAACGGATCCATAGACATAGACAAACGGATCCAGTTTTCATGTCTTGCACTCAACGTTTGGAAGTGCTGGAGCCAAACTGATAAGTGCAAACAAGGGATTATAATCTATTTTATGTTATATGTGCCACAAAGAGCTTCGAAATAACGAGGCGTGGAGCATGTGGACAAGAGTTTGTATTGAGCAAGGGAAAATAATTGCCTTGAGAGTTTTCAGAACTAAACACGATAAAGAAGTTAATAGGGATGTGAAGTAAACCCAGATTTGTTTGTATATAGGTGCAACAGTGAGTGCATTCTTCACCTGCGTTGCCAGGTAGTGGGAAAGGAATTACCTCCGTTCTCATCTGGAGTATGCTTGAGCGAAGTTTCGCAAGCGAGAATACAATGAACAGCCTTGTGTGAACATTTCCACATTAATACAAAAGATGCATTGTGCTCTAAAGTTCCAGAATCTCATTGTTGCTGTATGAACTTACAGTGTTAATTTGTTGAATTGCACCTATAAGGCAAACGCTGTTACATTGGTGTTCCATTTAATAATTTATTTTCTATCACCAGGTGCTTAAAAGTTTGATTGCGATATGACTAGAAAACCTAATTTCGTTCGCTTGCCATAGATGAGCTGACAAAACGATGCCAACGGTTTTGTCACAGTTTTTCAGCTCAGGACTGTACTAAATAAAAACCCAAACATACTAAGCGATATTCTGTACAATCTGCATATACCGGATGGAAGGGAAGTCATTACATTAATTTAAACAGTGACAGACCTCGGTATTTGGAACACATTTTGTATCTTACGTTTTTAGTTTTTCGAAAACAAGTGAGAGAGAAGCTGGCAACACTGCAGATTAGGTGGGCTCAGCAACGCGTCTCGTGAGCGTAAACAAATACCACGCCTTCCGTTTTCACTGTGCGAGTGTAGCCCAATCAGAATGACAGTTGCACTCGTTAGCTTCCAAAACATAACACCACGTCGTGTTTGCAAGCAACCGACCGTTTTATATCCAGAAGCCGGTTCAGATCTCTGACCAACCTCGCTCAACGTTGCCGAGTTACTTCACGTCTGAAAAAGCTGCTCGGGATATTCCTTTCATTCTTTGAAATGATTATTTCGAAACTCTGTGTGATATCTCATAATTACTACCAAAACTATGTCAGAAATACGTTACTCAATGAATCTTATAAATCACAAACTATTATCTTCGTCTATTCTGGTGATATTACACATCCAATTTGGAACAAAGACCATTTATTTTTTCGAAATCGGCTGATCAAAGAACAAACTGTCATTAGACTTTTGTTTGTAATGCTTCTATGAAGCACACACCAGAAGGAATGTAATATGTCCTTTCCACCCTGTATACGAAACAAAAAATCCTGTCAGTGATATAAATAGTTAAGCTTCACCTTGCCATTTGGCTAAATATTCATCAGATCAATTGAACCATGATTTGCGAAAGCACTTTCAAATCTTATGCAATAAGCATCTGTTCGTCAGCGACATCTTTGTTACTACTGTTTAACTATACAACACCGCAAGGCCTCGCAAGCCTGTGATTGAGTGTGGCGTTGAGCCACCCGCCATTAAATTTTGTCAGCCATAGTATCAAACTAGACCGTGAAACCTACTCTGCAAATCTAGTTTTGAATCCACACTTTCCAAATTAAATATATCGTACTACATTTACTAATACGAATTGTGTTGTGAAGCCGATAATGAAGTGTGAAACAAATATTTTAGGCACTAAAACAATATCTTATACTTACACGCACTTGAGACACATCTGCACAATTATTTAAACGAACAGTGTACATACCTGCAAGTGAAGCCCTGTATCGCCAACTTCAGGGCTATAATTACATCAGTTATGGCCATATCTTTACCTGGGGTATCTTCTACGAACAATATTGATGTCAGCTGAACAGATGCAATGTCACCAAAAGGAACCAGAGTAAATGTATCATAGTTAGCTTTTGGGGAATTCCAGTTTCTCGCCTTCTCTATAATTTCTTTACTTAGCAAAGATCTCCTAAGATATAGGCAACTTGACTGGTTAAACTGTCAAGTGGGCAGTCTAACTCTTAGGTGAAATCGGGAGATAGAATTGTACTGATTGCCAGCTCACACTGTTAGTATCCCGAAAACCGGCTATTTTCAAAGCATAATCTCCACATTTTATATTATTATTATTATTATTATTATTATTATTATTATTATTATTATTATTATTATTATTATTATTATTATTATTATTATTATTATTATTATTTACCACTACTACTACTACTACTACTACTACTACTACTACTACTACTACTATTTTGACCTTCGACACTAATACCATATACCCACTAAGGAAGACTCAATATGCACAATCAGAACTTGGATCCTATATATAAACATTAAATCCTGAACTAATGAGTATTTTAAAATTAAAGTGGCTCATGTAAGCCATCATCAACCCTCAAGATAGGCCAGTTAGACCTGTTTCTACTTAGAAGGGATCTTCCCAGCATCTCCGCTGTCTTCCAACTTCTCTCCTACCAACTGGTTTGTACTGCAAGGCCTGTTTGGTAAGTTTCTTCTGGCATTTGAGATATATGATCTTGCCACTTCATTTTGTACTCCCTGATTTTGTCGTTTAAATTAAATATTTTAGTTGCTGTCTTAATGTTTCACTTTCAATATGATATTTGAGACTACGGCCAGCTACGTACCTCAAAAATGTAATTTCAGCCCAACAATTATCGTTTTGTAATTTCTGTTCAAGGTTCAGGTCACGGCTCCATAAGATATAACACGCACTGCCATTGTTTTATAAAATTTCAATATAGTATCTCTTTGTGTTTTGTTTTTCAATGTTCGCTGTATAGTGCAACGTATGTTTTGAAATTTATACGCATTTTATTTTAAATCTCTGTCATATTCATTAGAAATATCACATCCTAAGTAGCTAAAATATTTCACTTGTTCTAGCACTTTGTTTCTGAGGAGCAGTTTTGACCGTGTTGGATTTACCAATGAAATAGTGATATTGTACTTTGACACTGTTTTGTCGAGTTGGTACAAAGCTGGGCGTAATCTTGTCTTCAGTGTCTTTTTTGTTTCTATGACGTGCGAATAGTTTCTAAATTCTTCAGTTGTTTAATTTAAAAAGTATATTCGAAATATTTCAATAGGCGATACAGTTAATTCGAAACTGATATTTATTAAAATGATAGAAAAATAACATAAGAATTGTAAAAGCAGAAGAAATGAATGACATTTATGGTTAAATTTGAGTACGACAGAATTGTGCGAGCTTAGCGGGTGTAAACAAAGGTTTACGTAATAAGGACCTTGATGCATATGTATGAATACATAAATAATTATGCAAATGGTGGCAATTGCGTTTATATAACGGTTTTGTAATTTTAATTCAATACTTATACAATGTTAACAAATTCTAATTAGTGCAATACAGTGGAACAAAAATCCCGCGATTTATAGAGATCATTTCGACTGTTTCACTCAAATGACGCAATCATGTTATGAACGAATAGGGTCCAAGAGCACCTTGGATGATAAGTGGGACAAGATATCGCATCTACAGGAAGTGATAATCCTCATTCAATTGTTTATTACGATACTGCCTTCATTCGTTTGGAATTTCGTTATTTAGAGGAAAATTACAGCTTAAAGCTTAGCTCAAGTGCTGTTCATTTAATTACGATAAAATAATGCGAAATATTACATTAACAAAGCAGGGGAGATTAGCGTTCTGTAAATAAATAAATAAATTAGTAAATAATATCAGAGTGATTACCTCTCTTATTCTCTTATGTGGTATTTTACATTTGTTTTTGAGATTCACAGTACTTTAAAAATCAAATTTATCAAATTTGTATAACCAGTATCTTAGTTTTAATACAATAGGATTGAAAATATCCGAACTCGACTCTTAGATTATCGCATTATTCGAAGTACGAGAAGTGCGGATAATCTCCGCCATACTGAATTACTGAGATGCTGATTATGTAACATCTTTAAAATTATTGAAGAACCTAAAATATGCACTAACGGAATGCATTAGAGGTATATGAATCATAGAACGTTGTCTTAATCAAATAATATTGCATATTAAGAAACCGTTGCAGACGGGGTGCGGTTTTCGAGTGTAAATGAATGTCCCAGTTTTGAAGATGTCGGAACACTGAGTCCATGTGTTACTGGAAATGATACGTAGACCATTTCATAGACAGGGTAATATTAGACCAACCTTCCTTGTTAATGTTTCCAGTAAAAAGCTCGCCCTTCATTGTTAGGCGTAGAACTTTTGCGACTTCCCTAAGCCCTTGGAAACCACTAATTTTTTTTTTTTTTTGAAAGACATGGTGTGATGTGTGTAGGAACATAGGGGGGGGGGGCACCTTGACCCACCGCGACCACGACAGGGATCTATTGCAGGCTACCACCCCCATGGGGAAGGGATGAGGTGAAGTGAGAGCGGAGGCTTGGCAAAGAGCGAAGCACCTAATAGTTCCAGATATTGACACTTGGCGCAAGACCGGAGTGCTTCCTCCAACCAAGGAGAGGGCGAACGAAGTTACCCTTGCGGTCCGGACAGCAACTTCCATGAGGGGCCAGGGAAGGTGGGTTTCCCGAGCTCAAGCATCTGAGCCACCTGTCCGCATTCGCCAGAATGTAGCGCGCTACCAACCAAACCTGAAAGATGAGAAAGGAGGGGAAAGGATTCCATGGAGAATCCCAGCATTCCCTAGTGACAAGGGGAAACCACTAAAAAATGTCAGGTCAGTGGTCGGTCGCGGGGGATCTAACTCGGGACCTCCCGAATGCAAATTGCCGCGGCGCCACACCACTCGGTTTTCGAAGGATGTATTTTCGCATCTAAGGAACATAATGGACGCTACAGTGGTCCTAAATGAATAGATTAGTACCTAGTTACAGCTCATAGCACATTAAATAAAGGTTGGTTCATCATTGCCTTTATACCTCTATAAAAGCATCGGTTTGACTCTTGTGCATGCTTGCCTAAGGTAGAAAATGCTCTGCTAGCGATGAGTTGATTTGCTCGTGTTAATGGTTTGCATATTTTATTTTCAATTTTAATTAGCTATACATAACATAGGAATAACGTTAAATCGTGAGCAAGAAGTAGGAAGCTAGGGCACCGAAAGCGTAATTAGTTAATAATCTTGAAGTGTTCTAAGCTCATTAATGTAGTATTATGTCGCTAACTATGGAAAACAAGCTCCAAAATAAGGAGAATACAAAATGCGAGATAGACTTTTCAGCGATATAAGGATTATACGTTCGTTATAAGTAAGCACGAGAAAGTCCTAAGGGACGTTAAAGAAAAAATCGGATGTGTTGCACTTTTCAGTGATATAAGGATTATACGTTCGTTATAAGTAAGCACGAGAAAGTCCTAAGGGACGTTAAAGAAAAAATCGGATGTGTTGCATTCCATGACTTTCTCTACTCTTGTACTAATCTTTCTTACAAACTCTTATTCCTATGGTTAGTTGAGATAAACATTTGCAGAAATTATCTTATTATTTCCTTGTAGGCACAAGGGGAATATGGGAATACCGTTGGCTTTGAGCGATAGTCAAATCTTTTAAAGCTTTCAAATTTCGTTCTCTTTGCACGGCTAACATATACAAAAAATTAATAACGATGTTCCATTTGACAGAAGCATAAGTTCTCCAAAACTCACACAACTAACAAGGAATATCTAAAAAAAAAAAAAAAAAAAAAAAAAAAAAGGGGGGGGGGGAGCAAATTGAATATTTCTTCTAGCAAGACCTACATTTTTGGTATAGTAAGATTTGGTCCATCTCTTAGGGTTTACCAGTTCTGCAAAAGTCATGAAGAGTGAACAGGACAAGGGCTATAACCAGAAAATTCAAAATAAACATTTCATTTTGCATAAAAAATATCTCAAACACATGGCATTTTAACCAAAATCGTTAGCCATTTTCGAAAAAGTCACAATTTTTGAAAAATTTCCCATGTAAAGGGTAATTTAGAGTGGAGGAATTTTCATCAATCTTCGTGTCGCATTCTTTAAACATAAATACCAACTTTCGTTTTTAACCAGTTTTCGTTTTTGAGTTACGCTGTTCACAGACATACAGGCGCGCGCACACAAACATACACACACGCGCGCGCGCGCGCAGACACACGTAATTTTTTATAAAAAATGCTTGTTTCTTAGATTCAGGGGGCCACAAAGCATATATTTCGCGCGAAATCTCGACATATCAACCTTTTGTCTACATCATTATCTGAACTGTTCGGACGAGCCATTAAAAAGTCATAACAATGAATAATATCTCGAGGGATATTATATTTCGTAGGATTTCTGCATGCTCAGTTGAAAATTGCAGATTTTTAAGCTTTTGCCCAAACATTCTTTACAGACAACATTTTTAATTTGGAATGCTAACAAACGTAACAGGATGATGACAGAGAGTTAAAACATACAGAACGATGCAGCAGGAACTATGGACATAGGGTTTAGATTAAAAACAAGCGAGCTGACATGTTCGAAACTAATATACGCGCAGAAGTCATTGCTGACATCGATAAGCTCATAATACCACTCTTTCATAGCTATGAACTTTCGCACTTGAGAGTTGCGTACGAACGCAATCATATTCGTATTACGAAATAATCCTTTTTTCAGCAGTTTTACATGCTAATTGGTTTTGTCATTTATCGCACAAAGCGTAGGGAAGGGGCAGTGCAAATAAAATTCGGGCGCCTACATGGTAACAGTGCTTGTATTTTTTGTTGTGATTATTATTGTCATTCCCATTTGTGAAAATGTCATTTAACTTCGGAGTTCAATGAAGCAGGCAACACATTCCGGGAATCCTGGTTAAAATAGAGGTGTAAAGGACACCATGAGTTTTATAACCGAGTTGTAACTCGGGGAATATGGAGAATAGATATAAGCAAAGATAAGAGGGAAAGCTAAACTTCGTATTATTAAAGACCACAAAAGATTTAGTGTATACTCTGTTCATCAAGAGATTAGAGGAGACGTAAACAAATCCACGTGCGTTTTGACCAGAGCGCGCCCTCTTGACGCTTTCGCCGTGTAAATAGTCCCTTGAAGAAATACTGTCACTAAGGTCTGAAATGTCATTTAATGTTTGCTAAAGCATGAACTAAGTGTACTAAACATAGTTAAAGTGTAAGATTACGCAGTTAAGTGAATTTGTAACCAGCCTAATTCATTCTGCGTGCGCATTATTCAGTATGAAAGTAACATGGCGGAACAGGTGAGTTGTGAAACAAGTGCGGCAAACCGTTGCAAAGTGGTGAAAAGACAACAATATTGAACGTGTTTAACAAGTTCTGCCAGAAATATCCGGAACTTGCTATCGAAGACGTGATGAAATTAACATCCGAGTTTACCGATGTGTCAGTTGCAAGTATTGACAGCACACGCAAAGAAAAATCATCAATTGGTGAAGATCCCAGATTTAAAACGAACTTCCCTCCACAAGCTGCTTCTGGAGATTGGTTTCAAGATTGTGAGCAGGAAATGAAAAAGTGTTATTGTGGACAGAGATGACGTAAGTAGCAGTTAAATACCATGTGCTACATGTTATTTGGATCAAGTAAATATATCGTTTTAGTAGTGTAAAATGCATATTATACCTACGCGTAGCGGTAGGTGACTGTGTTGCGTCATTGTGAAAGCACGTGGCCGCGGAGTGATACAAACCGGTGCTTTGTTTATATCTCCTCTAATCTCTAGATGAACAGAGTATAGTTACTATGCATATTTTAGCTCTATGATGGAGTGTGGAACATTATTTTGAGGCAGTTCAGTAGAGTCAACGAGTGTTCCTCATGTTGCTCATGCAAGCACCCATAGTAGGCAGCCTTGCAAAGATCTTCGCCGATCCCAAAATTCTTTGTACGCAATCGAGGCACATTTACAACAAACAATGAAGTTCATATGATATACACCAGACAAATGAGCAACATCCATCATCTCAGTGTTTCTTGCTTCCATAAAGGTGTATATTATGAAACCACATCTTTCTTAAGAGAAACGTTGACAGTTTCAATGCTTTTAAGGTTGCTGCCAAAGAGTACTTATGCTCAGAATCATGTTATTCTGCACAAGATTATCTGAATGACGAATTATCCTGTTAATGCTTATGTATCTCTGTAATAGCTGCTTTATTGACCGGTGATTGTCAATTACATTTAATGACAGCTCGAAAGCTACCTAAATGCGTACTGAGGATCTGGGCTAGGCATTGCTAATAAAATTGCAATATCACGAGGCAATAAATGCGCAGTGAAAGTTTAAAACAACGCTCAGTGTGTATTTTACAAGATTTTATTTAAAATCCAATGTTTGTTCGCAACTTAAGTTTAAAGCAGTTATCCTCAACCGACAGCTGAAATTTTGCATACCTACACGTTTAGTTTGGATGACAATGCATGTGACGTCAGTCTAAATCCAATATGGCGGACCATCTAAAATGCTGGTCTGGTTATTACTTTCTCTACTACGTATATTAAGTAGAGAAAATATTGTATTCCACCCAAAAATTCAATGTCGAGATTTTACCGGAAATACGTTTTGAGGCCCCCTGAATGCAAAATTTAATAAAGAAAAGCATTTTTGGAAGAATGGGTGTGTGTGTCAGTGTCTGTCAGTCTGGAGACTAAGTTAAAAACAAAGTCGGTTAAAAACTAAAATTGGTAAGTAAGTTTTGTCTTTCAAGGATGCCACACCAAGATTTTGAAAAAAATTGCTCCACCCTTAAAGTACCCTTTACATGGAAAATTTTTCGAAAACATAATTTTCTCCAAAATGGCTCTCAACAATTTGGATTAAAATGTCACGTTTGAGACATTTTTATGACAAATGAAATGTATTTTTTTAATTTTCTGGCTATATCCTATGTAGTCCTGTTTACTCGGGGTGACTTTTGCATAACTGGTAAACCGTAAGAAATGGCCGAGATATCACTTGTTATTTGTACGAGTTTTGCAACAGTTGAAGTTTTCTCAAATGGAAGGTGGTTATTCGCCTTTTTATCTCGGCCGTGCAAAGAGAACAGAATATAAAGACTTTAAAAACATTTGACTATTCCCACATTCCCCTCAAGCAAACATGCAACAAGATAATTTCTGCATATGTTTATCTCAACACAAAGAAGATATAGGAATAACAGTTTGTAAGAATGGTTAGTACAAGCGTAGAGAAAGTCATGTGAGTGCGGCACATCAGACTTCTGTTTTTAATTATGCTGTTCGTGCAATCCTACACTCCATCCAGCCTTAGATCCGCACCTTGTATCCTTCCGCGATAAACTGGTGTTCGTATCAGCTGCGACTAACCCAAACAAATACCACGTGGACTCATGCCTCCTGTTTATATTGTGCAACAGAACATATTTAATCGGGAGTTTTAGGAATATCGCTGCTATCGCGTTACAATCAAGTAGTCTTTACCAGGGTTGTCACACATCTTGGAAACTCACAAATAATCGCCGATATTTGAGGTACTATATTTTTTGGTGTCCTTTGGTTTCAATGTATCGCGGGTTGGTTGTTGACGGCTTGTGTTTACGTCAAGTGCGGATCTAAGGGTGGAGCGATTATAGCTTTATAATTGCTTATTATGACGTCATAAATCGTGCGAAATCTCACTATTCCTGGTACAAGTGACAGAAAATGAATCACGCAGTTACATAGCAATAAGATAGCGCCAAAAGTTTCTCAAATGTGCCTGTAACAAATCCTGAAATCAATACTCTCGCAAGTGCAGCAACATTCAAACAAAAGAATCAGCCCATTAAATGTATTTTAAAACCAAAACCAGCAATATGCATATTAATCAGAGCGTATATTCACTTTCCTTGTAAATATTAACAGTACTATTATTGAAATTAGAAAATGTTTATTCTCTATAAGTGTTGAAACAAATTAAACAACTGCTTAGCAACCCTGTTACGTCAGACATCTGTGATCTCTGATAGTACATTATAGATTTTCATTTAATAAATTTATTTATTGTTATGTATTTTAATGCTAAAGTTGCATCAGACGTATGTAACACGTGTATTTCTTTCCATTACGACTCTTGTAAAATATATACTCATGTCACAGTCAGATTAGAGACTAAATATGTAGTTCTCGGTTTTTGGGTGTCAACTGTCTGTTTTCTGTCAATCTCGATATCGAAATTTAAATGCAATGTTTTACTTCCTCCGCATACCATAGGTAAACGGCAAGGAAAATGAAAAGCTGTGGTTTTGACATTTTTATATTGACAGAAGTCCGTTGTTTTTTTTTTTTTTTTTACTTTGTGCCCCGTCTCCCTTAGCCCTAAGAAACAAAGAGTTTTAAGTTATCAACAGCTCTTGCTTCGTGGCTATTTCAAAAGGTACCTAATGGAGTAATACATTTCATTTGTCAACATCGGATTGGATTGCGTTCAGCGAGCTCGCTAGTAGCTATAAAGGCCCGTAAACAATGAATATGTCAATGAAATGTACAGTATATTGTACGTGTGCAAAAGCATTAGACTTGACAATGAATATAAAAAGACATATACAGACAATATGTGAAAAGAAAAACAAAGGAGGGACAATTTAGAAGCAAAAGCAAATGCTTCCTGCAGTTATAAATTAATAATATAACAATTATTTTTTTAAAATAATTTTTATTTAAGGGCTCTAAAATGAAGAAAATAAACTTTAAATTAAATCAAACCCATCAAATTTTTTATATACAGAATTTAAATGATAAAAGCTTTTCGCAAGAATTACCCATTTTTTCTTCTAAGAATTGCTTATAACAAGATCAAGTTACATATTGTCTGCTTGTTTATCTACACAAGTAAATCTCGCAACAAGCTTTTATATCATATGCATTGTGTAATGTAATAAATTGATAGAATTAATTTAACTTAGTTTATTTTCTTCCTTTTAGAAAATTTAAATAATAGCTGGTATGTAAAGATCTTTTTACTACTAATTTATTAGTTACCCATATCATGGGAGTGAATAAAGAAATCTGATGTGTTACACTCACAGGTTGAAGAATTTTCTTCAAAATCTTCGTATCACATCCTTGAAAGATTTTAAACTTAACTGCCAACTTTGGTTTTTATCAGACTTTTGGTTATGCTGTTCACAGACACACACACACACACACACACACACACACACACACACACACACACACACACACACACACACACACACCGTTTACAGTACTTCCCCTACTTACTATACGTAGTAGAGAAAGTAAAAACTGATCTTCTTGTATGGTCTTAACACATTCCACGAATTTCCCCCACTTCAAACTATTGTTTACATGCAGAACTTTCCATTGTGTTTTATTTCCACAAAACCTGCTGTAACAATTTGATTGAAATATCGTATGTTTGATATATTGCCATGCACAAACTGTGTTTGAAATGTTCTGCGAATAGCGTCCTTAAATTACAAGTGTTCTTGGTACTGGTTTCCAGACTCCTTAGGCGATCAGCCTGAAATGACTGGAGTCATTATAGCAGCAAGCCTATTGGAAAATAATCAGAGGTAGATGGAGGAAGAGAAGGGAGAAAACATACCCATAAAGGATGCATGTAGAGCTCATTAACATGCCCAATTTGTGATAAATGGGGAATTTTTTCGATACGTTAGCAGGTTTCAAAATATTCGATGTTAACTATACCCAACTTTTCAAGTAAACCTAAACCGCTTGAACAATCACCTCGAAATTCGACACGTGTGTATATTTTTCATGTTTGTCTGCTATTCATTCCAGTGTATTGCATTCACATGGTTTTCTCTGCTCGTTTTCTTTTACGTAACACATTCACATATCCTCTACCCGCCCGCCAGCAGAGAAGCAATACAATTTTCTATGTGTTTAAAATATAAATGCAGCCTATTACGTTCACATGTTTTGTTTACCTGCTCTTCTTTTACGTAACGCATTCACATGTCCTTCTTTACTCACTCTTGTACGAACAATTCATACGTATGGTGTATGTTTGAAGTGGAAATTCAACGTGCTACATCCACACCTTTTTCTGTATCTAGTTTTTTTTTTTTTTTTAATGAAATACAATCACACTTCCTTCTCTACTCCCTCTTTTACAAACAAGTTACGCAGTTTTCTGTGGAATTGAAATAGAAATGTAACGTATTACATTCACACGGCTTTCTCTACTCGCTTTTCTTCCTGTAGTATTTGTGATCGTTTAACAGTGGGTCTGCAGAGTGGCTTCTCCAAGGTTAATCTATTTGTTTTGTGAACTTTTTGTTACTTTCTCTGCTACGTAAAATAGAGGAAGTATTGTATTCCACCCAAAAAAAATTCGATATTGAGATTTCAATGGAAATACATTGGAAATATATGTTTTGACGCCCCATAAATTAAAAAAAAAAGCATTTTTAGAAAAAGGTCCGCGTGTGTGTGTGTCTATGGGTAGCATGACACCTGAAGTGGTTAAAAACCAAAGTTGGTATTTAAGGCTAATATCTTTGAAGGATGTGACACGAAGATTTTGAAGAAAATTGTTCCACCCTAAACTACACTTTGCATGGAAAACTTTTCGAAAATTTCGATTTTCTTGAAAATGGCTAACGATTTTGATTAAAATCCAATGTTTGGGATATTTTTGTGACAAATGAAAAGTGTATCTTGAATTTTCTGGCTATAGCTCCTGTGGTTGTATTTACTCTGGATGAGTTTTGCATAAATGGTAAACCTTAAGACATAGACCAAATCTTAGTACTATGCAAAAAATGTAGATCTTGGTAAAATACACAATTTATGACAATACATTTTTCATAGAGTGAACCATTTTGGAGATATTCCTTGTTATTTGTGTGAGTTTTGGAGAACTTATACTTTTCTCAAATGGAACATCGTTATTCAATTTTTTATATGTTAACCGTGCAAAGAGAAAGGAATTTGAAAGCTTTAAAAGATTTGACTATTGTCCAAAATGCAATAAGATAATTTCTGCAAATGTTTATCTTAACTAACATGAAGAAGATACAGGAATAAGAGTTTGTAGGAATAATTAGTACAAGAGTAGAGAAAGTCAGTTAAGTGGACTGCATAAGATTTTTTAAATAGGGATAAATCGTTAAAGCACGGGGACGCCGGGTTTTCAGTTATTATTTATCTAAATTAGTAACTCAGACTTCAGGTAGGGCTTCTTCCAGTCATAATGACCGTTTTCTCTGACAGCGAAAAAGTGTTCAAGTGCCATGCGAAAGATAATTTTACATTCTGCCACTATAAAGTCTGTTTCAGAGAAACTCTTACCCACATTGGGAATGAATGAACAGGGTTTTGTGAATTAAGATCATTTTCAATCACGACCATGTCTATATTTGTTTGGAACTATCACGGGGGTTAGTAGAAGTGGCTAATAAAATTGTTGTAAGGAGATTTGCAGGAATAGATCGACCAGAATAAACAGAAAGTGTTTCGCAGTCCTGTAGCACGCTCTTGTTTTAAGTGGATCAAAGCTTCGCAGCGTAGACTCCCTCGCCGTGCCAATTTCATCCCTGTAGTATATATAATTCGCGTTAAAATTTTAAAATTCAATCTAACAGGTGTAACGAGAAAGGAGTGGCGGCGGGGTGAGGGGGCATTGCCCCTTATTACGCGCCAGACTTAACGCCTAAAAGAAGCGTAGCCGGCGCCCCTTGCTTTGAGCAATTAAAACTGTTTTCATACCGTCCGCGTTGGCTTCTCTTCTTGCTGGTGGAAAAGGAAACCTCACATGTGGGCGTGCATATTGATGGAGAGACAAATGAAGGATGACGGCGACCTCGAGACACTTCCCAAGTTCGCCTCCAATTGAAAAGAGGGCAGAGGGGCGCGTCTTTGGAGGTGAAGTATTCGTGCCGTAGACCTTGTGGCCTTAATCCTATCTTATATGAATAACTTAAATTTATGCGATGCGATCTGGACTGAAGTTTCCTCACTTTTGAGTTGAGAAAAGAATTAATACAGTTTTGTGCACCTTCACTGCTGTAAATTGGTTTTACAACAAATCCATGGCTGGTCCCGTAGCTCAGTAGGTGAAACTGTTGCCTATTGTGCAATGGGTTCCGGGTTCGATTCCCGGCTGGAAGGGTGGGAATTTTCTTTTAACTGGGATTATTCCACATTCTCTCTAGAGCCTGAAAGTATGAATTGGATAGAGAGTGAATGTAATGTAGGTACCTGAGCGACAGAGCTTGACTTGTCGCCCCCCCCCCCTTTCTTGGGGGGGGGGGGGGCGGATATACTTAAACTTGAAAAGCAAAGCATGAAACCTACATTTACTGCCGAATTTCGCGGTGATCACTCAAGCCGTTTTTCGGGATTAACGCTTACATGTATACAAACATCCATTTTGTATGTATAGATGATATGAATTGTTCGTAGAACAGTAGAGAAACAGATGTGAATGTGTTACCTAAAACTGAGTAGTGAAAACAGTGTGAATGTAACACGTATTTCTATTTCTGAC
This sequence comes from Tenodera sinensis, assembly GCA_030765045.1. NCBI lineage: Eukaryota > Metazoa > Arthropoda > Insecta > Mantodea > Mantidae > Tenodera > Tenodera sinensis. The sequence goes on along the minus strand of CM060972.1, from coordinate 23,280,274 downwards.
ACAGAAAATTGTATGACTTATTCGTAGAAGAGGGAATAAAGTTTTTTGCTGTAAAATCACTTTTTTTTTTCAGGAAAGATATCTATATAGTTAAACTTAAAACGCAAAACCTTATCTGAATACAAAATGCAATCCAAATCGTTTGAGCCGTTTCCGAGATCCGCAATATATAACGCCATGGGGATTTTTCCCCATTGGGAGGTCTAGAACGGGGCGCACTCAGCCTTGTTAGGTCCCGGGAGGCCGATTGAGGAGCTACTTAATAAAGAAGTGGTGACTCCAGGTCGTGAAGGCCGCATAACTGGCCGGGAAGGCTCGGGACGGTGACCACGTCCCACCCTCGAGCACTGCACCCCACTCATTACGCCTGTAATGGGCAGAGGTGGGGGACGCAGCGGCCGCGGGGCAAGCCTTGGCCCTTCATGGGCTGTTCGCTGGGTTATGTGTATGTATACACACACACACACACACACACACACACACACACACACAAGAATTGCTCGTCTGAATGTATTAGATAAGTTAATCCAAATAATGGAAACTCAAAGATAAAAAAATACCGCCGCTAAGCGAGTGAACACCATTGCTGTTGAACAATTGTCCCAAGAGGCTAAAAGCTTGGATTTTAAAAGCATATAAATAGACACAAAAATAAATAAATAAATGCTTGTTTAATTTATAGAATTTACAGAATTATTTCTGAATCCAATGTTACACTGTACCTGTAACTGCATATCGGCACACTCAGTCATTCAGTTAACATTGTATTGTTTAAATAAATTGATAAAATAAGGAATAGGGAAAAGGTATACATAGGATTGATAAAGTTGATACAGCTGTGAGACCAACATACATTGCTTTCAAATTTAGAAGCATATTATGCCACTAGCATTTTATTTTTATAGCTTTAAAATGTTACCTCAAGTCAAATTGCCAACTCGTATATGGAAGACACGATATATATCAGCGATGTACAACGTTTGCGATAGAGGGAAGGTTGGGTTTACCTCCTTCCACTACACGTGAACTTTGCCAGCCGTGCATTGTTACAGTGGTGGTTTGGTTACATGTAAGTTGATTTACGTAAGCACTTTAAAATCGTATGCGAGGTGTTCATTAGTGATTTCTTTGATACTGCTTAGGTTTAAGAATATTTAGCGAATATTTAGTCGAAGATCCATCAAGTGATCGTCGCGTAACTATTGCGGCACAGACTTTTAGTATACCTAGTTCAATTTGGAGAAACTCTTCCCAAATAAATGTAGAGCTATTCTCTTTCTTATACACGATATTATTGCAGATGTTTATTTCTCTATCTACTTGTCTTTAATCAAAATAAGCATTTTCAGAAATTATCTTATTGCTAATTTTCTTGTAGATACAAGGAGAATATGGACTTGAAACAATAGTGAAATGTTTTAAGAGCCGGTTGTAATGCGATGCCTTCGAAATTGCCCTCTCTTTGCAATCCCACGAGATAAAAAACAACATTCTTATTTGAGAAGTTTCGGAAATGATTCACTTGAAAGAAAAAAGTATTTGAGATAAATTGTGTTTTAACGAGATCCACACTTTTTTTTTTTTTTTTTTTTTTTTTTTTTTAAGTTATTTATTATTTGAAGTCGCTTCAACATAAAAGTAATATCGCGACTAAACATTGAGGAAAAAAAGGAGGAAACAAATCATGAAATTTACATTGAATTTAAACATTAACTTTGCATGCCTTGATGAACTTGATGATTTTCTTGTGATATTGTTGATCACCCAAAGCTAGCTGAAGGTTCTCAGGAACTCCATACTGATGTCGCTGGTGAGTGTATTTTGGGCAAACAGTGAGCACATCTTTTATTTAGTAAGCTTTTGTCTGTCTTACTGTTTACCATTTATGCAAAAATCATCCAGAATGGCTAAGAAATTCAACTTATGACTTAGAAACTGTTATGGAGTGACTTGGTTTTGTCCGTAGCTGGATACTGACTGAGTCTACACGCCACAGGTGTGATTCACCTGCAAGCGTCTCCAAACAGAGGTGTGTTAAACGAAACAGGAAAACTACATTTTTGCACCAATAACTATAGCTTTCACATGGACAAGGACTACATATGGCAATAAACAATTTGTAGGAACGGAATGATATTGCTCGTGTAACCCTAGATAGCTGAAGACAGAGCGAATTTCCTCTTGGGATGCAAAAGGAAGATATCGACCTCGGGAGCAGGTAGTACCTGAATGTTGAGCTCAAGGGCCCAGGCAAGCATCAGCTTCGATTCCAAGAGTTATTAGACGGAGCATTAAGTAGCTCTTGACTTTGAGCGAGAGGTTTCACGGACTGCGAAGACAAGTGAACAGCCTCTACTCGGAGATTCACAAGACGAGTACGCATTTCCAGACGAAAACAAAACGTGCTTTCGGCGCCAACATGTGCTAGATTTGGGCCACAATTCTGCAAATACGAAACCTCGCTAAGAAACCAGCAATCAGCCTAAGCTCACATATTAGACGCCTCTACAGGGAGGAAGTTTCACTTACAATGAAACACATGGAGGGACTCCGGAAGAAAAAGAACAAGTTACTTGCATCTCTGACTTTTCTCCGACGTTTGAGACAGGTGTTTACACATCGACTGGACCACGGTCAATAAACCCGGGAACATCATTTTATTGGATAGACACCGGCCGTGAAAGCCTTAGCCCACATATAACCATCCGGGTCCGGAGGTTTATGACGTGTCATAGTTTTTGTTTGTTTTTCATGGATAATATGAAGTCATATTTTGGTGTTTTTGTCAGTTTTTCGTAATTTTGTAATTTTTCATTTTATAACAGTATTTTCTCTGAAATTTCGTACTTTTGTCATATTTTTATGTTTCTACTCCAGTTACGCATAATGTTGCGTGCAAATAGAAGATTGTTCCCCTTTGGAAACTTTAAAATCGATGTAATTTGCTATTGTAATTCTTCTTTCAGTTCGTCCTTCAAAATTCGGCATTTATTTCATTCTGTGCTGAGCGATTCAGTCATTAAATAAATTCATAATGCAACAATAAAATTAATATTTATTTATTATAGAGCGTGCTAGATTTTTAAAGTAGATCACCAATATAATGTTACATCAAAGAGCATTAAATTTTGAAGATTTCGACATGCACCAGGAAATGTTAGGTCACATTTATCGTCTTAGTTCCTAATTTTTTTCGGTCACTAGTGCTTGCATATTTCTAAAATTTTTAGGTCATAAACATCCGGGCTCTAATTATTATTATGATCAAATGTAACTAATTCAGGAATGTTTACAGATAAGAACAACTGGTTTGAGCTTTACAAAAGAATTGGGACATGAATATTTTTAGAAATGCAATATTTTGCTGTATGTCCTTTCCTTGCAATAACTGAAGACACTATTTTGCGCATCAAGTGAACATAACTGCTCACACGACAGGCGGTAAGTGTTGGTTTCTAGCGCACCCTCGAGATTCTCTGCAGCTGCCTGCCAGACTTGCAGAGGTTTTAGCGGACGACAAAACAGCGGTTGATAGAGGTTTTTAAGTTTTTAGCGGATTGTAACATCAATTTGAGTATTTATTATTATTTTTTATGCTTTTTAACATATTTATCACCTTGTTTTATATCTGGCAATTGCCGCTGTTTTTTTTTTTTTTTTTTTTTTTTTTTTTTTTTTTACGTTTTGTGTATGTTTTCCTTGTTGCTAGAATTTTTATTTTTGAGTGAAATTTATATCTGGCAATTGCCATGAATCTTTTGGGGGTGCTGATGACCTCGAAGTTGAGCACCCTTAAACCAAACCAACCAACCGACAGGCGGTAAGTGCATAAATGACCCTCAAGATCAGACTGCCTCGCGCGGCTGTTTGCGAACGCTTAACAATGAGTGCGGCACCTTAGAGGGGTGTTCGAGATTATTCGAGGAGTGGCCGGTGTATTTGTAGAAGTTCCAGAAAGATGAAGTTCGAGAAAGATCCGTGTTACGCCAATCTCACTATGTAAGGAGGCGAGGCAACGAGAGTAAGAAGTCAGTCAGTTTTTTGTTTTTCTGTGAGTTGTCAGCTGCGTGTATACGGTCGCGTCGAAGGAAGTTGGCGAAGCAATTAGTGTTGGGTGATAGTATGGTCCAAGTCAGCTGTTTGAGAGAAAGTGAAGAAAGACAAAGCAGTGAGTCAAGGTTACGAGAAGAAACAGTTGTGAGTTGTAATATCACGAACTATAGTAGACTGTGTTAACGTCAATAAAAGAGAACAATGTTGTACAGAAGTTTTATAAGAAAATAAAGTGAGAAAAAATAACGACTGAGTCTTTGTCATTTGTGTTAAAATACCATCACTATGGATTATAAATAGGTACTTTTTTCGACACCCTGTATCTCATTACTTTAAAAGTGAGTTTTTCCCACCACTGGCATGTCATTAGCAGCAAGAGATACGCTACTAGAACACGCTAAAATAAAATTATGCTGCAAAGATAGAGTTGTAACTACTAAAAGGAAATATTACCGGAACAAATGTTGCAGCAAGTAGGAGAAGATAGCTGAAGCAGGTCATTACGGAAGATAAGAAAACAAACAGAAGATTCGCTGTACAGAGTTGTATGAAATGTTCTTTTTTCCATTTCATGAATAGTTGGGTCTGCTATTCATCAGATGTAATATGCTTTTACGAATAATATGATACGACGGATGCTCTTAAGGATATATATGGCTGCATTTTTGAAAGTCTGAACTAATAGTTCTAGACTTTTGAAATGAGTACCACAAGTCAATGTAATGCAAGAACATGACAGCTTAAATTTCATGCATTTTGCTTTAATAATTTAGAAATTATGATAAAATTGGTTTACTTTTGTTGTTTTCTGGCAACATAAAAGTTTAATTCAGTCGATATCGGGTTTCCCTCATTGCTTGGGGGCACAAGGGATAACACAGGCACGATGCCATCAGCAGCTAATGCTGAGCTCCATACTAATTCCACTCAAGAATAGTTCGGCTCTCAAAATTATCCCCATCTAAATTAAACATTTAAAACTGTATTTCCGCCAGGTTGCAGGAAGTGATGAATTCTAAAAGACAGTAGTCTAAAAGCAAAGGCTTCCTGAAGCTTAAATCATCCTAAATAAAAACAAGTAATTCTAAATTACCTTTCCTTTGAAAATTCCTGCCTACGGTTAAAGCCTGTTGAGGCTGGGTACGAGCAAAACCAACAGGGTGAATCTAAGCCTGCCAGCAGCATCACGGTCATCATAAGAGTAAATAAATACTACGTGGCAAAGCGAGCAGGAGTATTGACCTTGGTTATGGAGTGCTGCGACCGCTTGATATCTTGTTTACTAGAACAGTGAAGCACTAGTAACGACGTACAGTCAGTAATGCAACACAAATGATCGTGCGCGCGCGCGAGTGTATAATGTCATTCACACTGCTGCTTTCTCTTAAGGGACACTGGGAGTGAGATTTTGGTCAAAATTGTCAAAAGTCGAAAATTGTTTTTTTACCTTAAAATGTTCCTGGGACACCTGTGCATTTGGATAAGTTAACATTTTTCATATCCCCCACTCCATCTGGTCATTACGGCCCTTTCAAAAAGTGCTCTTCCCTTAACGTACACAGTATGTTCCTATATAAAAGCTTGTTTTTCTCAAAACTACATTTCTGCATATTCCAAAAGAAGGTCGCGCCTGAGTTTTGCTTCAGATTCAATGAAAATGTCCAAAAGTATTCATAAATAACAGCTAAACAAAACTATGATTCAATATTGATGTTATCATTAACATGAATTCCAAAAACCTTTTCCTGTATGAAAAAAATCAATTTTTAAGATCAAATTTTCTTTGTTATTAAAAAAATATGTACAGCATAATCAGCAAACGTATTTGAAATATCTCATCATACTATTGTTACCCATGTTTTAGAGTACAAGTTCTGGCAATATAAACCAATTTTGAACAGTCAGTAGACGCGAGCTACATTTTGAAAATATGTATAAAATTCATAAAATAATTTATATATCATAAACGAATGATCCAATTTTAATGAAATTTTGTGTACGTCCTATTCTCATATAAATACAAACACAGTAAAACTTTCAGAAAAATCTATCAAGAAATGTGGAACTTTCAAATTTCACTTCCAGTGTCCCTTAATTTCAGTTGTAAAATTGTAGGAGTGATTAGTTTTATGTCGGAAGTAAATGTAGAAGCAGATAATCCCTCGCCTAATAGTGCTGTGAAATCTGCTAATATTGTGTTGCAGAACAGAGGGATTCAGTGTGAGACTGTGTAAAGCCGATCTTTATAGGGTGATTGAAACAAACAAGCCTAAAGAGGTCCTTAAACCGGACATTTTTAGTCTCATTGGGTCACACAGCCGTTTGCTTGTCCCCATGCATGTGTAATCTCAATTCCATAGAACTAGTCTGTGCCAAAGAAAATGAATACTTAAAAAATAAGTCACTTAAAGGTAACTTATTTTTACAGGAATTGCACGATATAACGCTCGAGGATATATCACTTAAGACCGAAAAAGACTGGCGAAGTTTTTGAAAAATATAGAAAAGGCAGAAAATGACCAGTGGGAGAAATACAAAATAGTTGAAAACACAATGTACGTTTTATAAGCTAAACGTACTGAATGAACTGAAAATAACATTTAAATTGTTATTTTGTGCGAGTTGTTTGCTTTAATCTAGCGTGAATACACATTCCAAGGTTGGCACCATTATTGTAGGGGCGATAAGAAGCACCGCTCGTACTTCATATATCGCTATTTATCGGGAATTGTTTACTGACATACTGACTGGCTGCATTCCTGTCAGGGACCATGAGGTGGTGAACAAACTGTACTACTTGGCAAAGCCCATGTTGACCTTGGCTGTCGAGCGCTATGATCGTTTCTTATCTTGTTTATTACAACAGCGAAGTAATGGTAACATAGCGTATAGTCAGTGATAAAACAAATAGATCTCTCACGCCTGCCAGTATATGAGACGTTGCTGTCCTGAATATGATTGTATCTGAACAGAGTGTACGCACATTGTATCACCGTATTTGTGCGATAAGCTCACGCAAACAGCTGGGCTGTTTCACATTCTTTCCATTACGCTGAATGGTTTTGCCAGGTAGTACACACACTGTGTCGCCGTGCATGTGCGATAAGGGTATGTAAACAACTCGGCAGTTTCACATTTTTCCGATACGCCTCATGACTTTGTCACGTAGCAGATGTGGTGATAGGAGTGCCGAGCAAATAGTGAAAGGTAATTTTGATTGCTACGTTAGCTCGGCTTACAAGAGAATTTGTGATTTTCTTAGACAGGAGATTCTCAAGGTAGCTTGCGCTAACGACCTTTCTTTTAACCTTATTATTACAGTATTGAATTGTGTTTTGGAAGTACTTGGGACGAGTTCAAAGATTCAAACTCGATCTCGCAGCTCCCTCTACAAGCGCTCCTTTAGAGCTGTAAAGGGCATCAAAATATAAACCAATTTTGTGCAATTTCCCATGGCTGTTTACTTGCCTTTCTTTTTATGTATATGTATATACGTGTTCTAGCGTCTCACTTTTCCTTTTGATTCGTTTATGTTGGAAGAGTAAGGAGAATAGAGAGAGAAAGATGGAGAGCGCTCCAAGTCAGTGATGCCTCTTGATCTAACCAATTACCGTTCAGGCAATCTGATTAGCCCGAGCTCTGCTTGGAATCTGCTACTATCTAGATACAAGGCGGCGCTGAAATCTTACTGTGTATGTGGGAGTGTGTTACTATCGAAACACTTCCTAGGCACATGCACCAACTCAATCTACGAGCTACAACAACAGCTTTACATTTTAAATTAAAAATGCTCTCCAATCATTGTAGCTTAACAAAAACCGCAAGTAAGACCGAACAGTTTTTTCACCTCCCTATTTCTATGGACAACTCATTTGTATTCCAACTATAGTAAAACCTCGTTTATCCGGACTAGCTCGCACCAAAGGCAACCCGGAATATCGAAAATCCGGGTTATATGGGTAATAAAGTAAACCCTAGCCCATGAAGGGCCGAGGCTTGCCACCCAGCCGCTGCGTCCCCCACCTCTGCCCACTAAAGGCGTCATTAGTGGGGTGCAGTACAGGAGGGTGGGTACGTGGTCAGCGTCCCGAGCCCTCCCGGCCAGTTATGCGGTCTTCTCGACCTGGGGCCGCTACTTTTCCATCAAGTAGCTCCACAATTGGCCCCTCCGGGACCTAACGAGACTGAGTGCACCCCGTGCCAGACCTCCCAGAGGGGGTAAAATCCCCATACTGGTACCGGGGATCGAACCCGGATCCTCCGCGTCAGAGGCAAGCGCGCTACCAACTGCACTTAGGAGGGTATTTGCTGAGACGATTTACCGATGGTAATAATAGTACTACTCATTAATGAAAGTATAGTACCGCCCATGCCTTAATGGCCTTCCTTGTCCTACTGTCTTTTAGAGTGTCAAGTGGTCGCTTGGACGGTGTTGTCGAATCTTTTATTTCGGTCTCTCTGAGGTAGAACTCAACAAGTAGAATCTTATACAACACTGAATGCATAACTGTAAGCGACTTGGAAACAGCAGATTCTTTCGCTAAAGCTATATTGAGTGGACCCTGTCTACTCTGTCCATGTCATTAGCCGGGAAGAAGGGTGAGGGACAGGTTTACAACTTCTTGGGATGTGGTCGTTAAGGGATGGGCACTACTATAACAGCTATTTTGTATAATATTGAGTTTGATACCAATATCATAACGTAGCACGATGTTGTATGTTTTTCTTTGTTTATTTAGCTTACAAATGAAACACAAACTGCCTCCTTGGTCAAGTGGCCAGCGAACTGATTGCTTACCCGGTGGTTCCGGGTTTAATTCCCGACTGGGTGTGGGTGTGAGAGCGAGAAAATAAGAACGAAGTAACCTAATCTAGGAATAAAAACACATCAAATGTTTCAGCCAAGTATGATCTCATTGATAGCTTATTCATCAATCAAAATCGAACTTGATCGATAGTTTTAAAGCATAACGCCTAATTTATTTGCTCATGTATCTTTTCTCACACTTTTTCTTTTTTGTTTTTCTTTATTCCTATAAAGTCTGCCTGGATTCCACTACAGACCCCACTGTTCCCATCTATTTCCCTGTTCACTGTTGGTGGTTGAAGCAAACTATAAAAGTAACGGCATTGAATGGCGATTTCATAATTTTAAAAGCAATACAGGATCTATTCAGTATAATACAAAATAATGTAATAATATTGAAAGTACCAAAAATGGCATTATAATCGTTTCAGTGGTCTTTAAAAGTTAAAAAAAAAAAAAAAAAAAAAAAAAAAAAAAAAAAAAAAAAAAAAAAAAAAAAATCCCAGATTGTAATTTTCTTCACTGAATTCGTCTATAGCTTATTTTTCTTCAGTAAGTTAATTGAGGTTTCATTAACCTCATTTAAATTACAAAAGATTATCAGAACCCGTGGTATTGATGAAGGTAGTTCACTGTGATTGGTTTGAAATCACTGTGATGATGATTTGTGGGTTTAAGGCCTCGTGAAACTTAAAGCACAGAACTGAATCATGTTTTGCTTTACTTTATTAGTGTTACGAGGCATTGTGTTTTTAATAAAAATTATTAATTATTGAGAGTTAGTACAAAGTTTCAGTTGTGTGTGTTTTTATATTTCCTATTGTAAGCTATCTGAAAAAGTGTATAGACTTCGTGCAAGTTATTCGGCCTGGGGCTGTTGGGATGTAAAGCTATGTTTGTTCCCCCCCCCCCCCCTCCTTCCCCACTCCCCTTCCATTATTGTGACCATTCTTTGGAGCCCCGGGGCACGGTGCAGCAACGATATTTTTCATGTTTCCTAGTATATAGCTAACGAATTATTAGGTATTCCGCCATTGTCTGATAGGGTCTACTGCCTCTATAGAGGTCCATAGTTTATAGACACAATCATAAAATGGCGCGTATCGTGTAGTCGTTAGAAAGTTTTAGAAACAAGTGAGCTCTAATTGATCGTACGGTTGCGAAAAACGAGCGAGGTGGCGCCACGAGAACGTGCGCGACTCGCATTCGGGAGGTCCCGGGTTCGATCGCCGTTGATCGACCACTCGGATTTGGGTTTTTTCGTGGTTCTCCTTGTCACGAGGAGAATGCTGGGGTTGATTCTCTTCTCCTCGGATTCGTTTCCCTTCATTTCTCATTTCCTTCCCTTGTCATCTTTCAGGTTTGGTTATTAGCATGCCAGATGCGGTCAGATAGTACAGATGCTTGCGCTTTTCTGGCCCCTCCTGGAAGTAGCCACTAGGGTCGCCTCGTCGCCTTCTCAGTTATGCGCCAGGTGTCAATATCTGTAACTGTTAAGAGCTTCTGTGCGTCTCTCTCTCTTTTTTTTAGGCAGGGGAAAATCTTCAAAAGACACCGCTGATCCGGCGAGTTTGGTTCCTACCAACTAAAAAACCCCTCCAGAATCGTTAGAGTAACTTCTTGGAACTACCTGGCGGTATTACTTCAAGAAGACGATTCAAGATGTGGCTGTCTATATCGGTCGGTAATTGTCTTAAGCATCGTTCATCTCTCGTCTTCTGTGCGTCTCTGGGCTTCGCTGACTCCGTTCTCTGACCAGTCCACGGTCTCACTTCGCTTCATCTCTTTCCCCTGTGGGGTGAGAGCCCGCAAAAGATCCATATTGGGTCGCTGTGAGTTGAGGTGTCCCTCTTCATTTACACACACACACATTCACGCAGAGTAGCGAAACTATTTTCATTAGGACGCCGTAAATTTTGAGAATACCACAATAATGATTAAATGTAACTATTACATTTCTTTTCTATATTTACTTCGAATCGAAGAATTATAATTATTATTGGCGAGTTATCCATGCGACTTCAAGTCGTTAACGTGACGTTGCCAGTTCTCTCTTAGAAATCAAGACTGTGTATAGCATTTTAACATTAAATTGTGGCTAAATTCATTCGAATTAAGATAAAATGGGCATTGCAGCATTGTTCGCAGTGTATGGGCGGCAGTTAGTGAAATAATAAACCATTTATATCCATTCGCCAAGAAGCTAGATGGCTCCAAATGTCTAACGCAAATTACTTGGTTTTTTTCTGCTAAACGATTCTTTGTTGACAATAATTGTATTGGAATATTTGTTGCAGTCATCATGTAGAACCCTTGGTTATCGTGTGGCCGAAGTAGTACTTTCCACCCTGTATGTGTGTATACATTTATGTGTACACTGCGTGTGTGTATGAGTATGTAATGGCATGATTTAAAAAATAACGCAAGTCTTCAACTCGGAACTAAGATTCTACTAGTATGGTATCGGCTTATTTCCGTTTGTTGATTAATGCTCATGGTAGCAAATTACAAGAGTTTCTTATTATTAAGGACCCAATCCGTTCCGGGTCCAAATTTGGATCGTGGTTGCTTTAGGGTGAGGGGGGGGGGGGTCGGATGGGGAAGATATATATGCCCTGCTCTTCGTTAAACAATAGCAGCACGGGAGTTAAGTCTTGGTCGTGCGTTGGGTTAAACTTGCTTTTAACTGATAAGGGAAATAACTTCGTCATATGGCATTGGCGCTGGGAGCTGCAGAAGAGCAAGGGGGTTACCGTAATTCGATCTTTCCTTTATAGGGGAAGAACGGCATAACAAACATATCAGAAAATACGCTAAGTTCTATTTTAGATGCAGTTTTAAAATAGTTTGATAAGTGTTGGTCACGATAGCCATACAATCAGAATGCAGCGATTATTTTATGTGTGTATGATATGGAAGTATGTTTAATTTGCGTTTAACTTCATGGTGCATAGTTAGTGAACAAAAGGAATCGAAACTTCACTTGTCTCACACGTGTCTGTAAAGAGTTGTACGTGCTGTGTGAGTGAATGAATGCAACATTACGTACTGTTCCATCTAAACCCGGGCTGATCAACTCCTCAAGGCTTTGCACTGAAAACTGTATGTTTAGGAGGTAAATAAAATGGTCGCCCAAAGTACGCCGCAAGTTGCCCAGGCCTGGTCAAAATGAAAACTGGGATAAGGAACAGAGGTACTCGTGTAATATGCAGCGTTAACTGAGTTGTGAATAAAGATGGTTGTTTTTGTGGGACTAAGGGCGCTCAACTACTTTGTCATCAGCTCCCTTATAAAATGTATCATGCCAAAAGCCAGGGATGAAGTTCAATATAAAATAAAATACTAGTGAAAAAGGTCATATACATAGATATATCAAAGAGGCAAAGGCCAGAATTAAATCATAGTTATAAAAACGTCAAAAAGTATGCAATTTTAATATATAAAGTTCTAAATGCCATTCATGTTTGCCATTGCTAAACACTTAAAAACTCTTTCGACTGCTTGTTTATCGTCCGCCAGAACCTCTGCAAGTCTGATGTGTTGCACTCACTATTCAAAGTAAATGTTGGCACGCACGCCCATTGCGATTAACACAAAGAGAGCATCGGCGTGCCCTATTCTGTCGTACTCTCGCAAACACGCCAGACATTTCTGTGGCTTAAAAGTTTGTCGGTCTAATATTGAATAGTAAAGGTGTGATTAACTCTAAACAACGAGATATTTGTGTTTTGTTTGTGATTGTATGCACCTTACTAAGATTAATTTACATTGTTGATTTTGCCGTAAACACTTAAACTGTGTGACATTAACTCGCCTAACGCTTAAAAGAAGCACCGCAGCAAAGAACTTTACTTAACAAAAAGTGTTTAAAATAATGTTGTCTATCAGCTCCCAAAGTTTGACGGTCTAATTTTGGGACACCCTGTATATATATATGCACTCTATTCTGTATAATTAGTAAGACAGCAAGAGCTATTGAAGCTTAATGAGGTCTTTTTGCCACGCAGAATCATGGAGCCCGGTTTAGGCATGAAATAGAAACATTTGCGTAACCTTTCAGGTTATTTAAATTTTATAAAACTGATTTTCCATCTTCTACAGCTTTAGTAATAAGCTGCTGTTTTTACAGACAGGTGGCCTTTTCTGTCTTGGTAGGTCAGACTAAGAATCCATTATCGAAACGTACCCAAAGCATTGGCGAGGGGAGGGGGGTTGAAATCCATATGGATGATCCTGAATAAGGACAAGCGCTGCGGGCCTGTGACGCGTTTGCAAACCTAATACTTACCTGTGTCGCCGCGACCCAACACAGATGCAAAACAAAGCACGGGAGCCGCTTTTTCTGTTCTTCCCACGTCCGCTGCAGGACTCTGACGTTCATTGTCCCTGGTGATGCATTGTAAGCCCACTAAAAATACTATAACAAATTACGTACTGCTTTCTAAAGATGCTGGAATTATAGCGTTAAGAATTAGCCGTATGAACATCCCAGCGACGGCAGGGTGGCTTCGAAGACATCCCTGAGTTAGCCAATTCCGTAGGACTTTAACTTTTGTCCTTCTGGACCACAAGTTTCTACTTAGACGACATTCCACTCACCGCCTTTTTATTTCCTCTGCTGGTAAGTAGGGGAAGTATTGTATTCCACCCAAAAATCCGATGTGATTTCACCGGAAATATATGTTTTGAGACCCCCTGCATAAAAAAAAAAAAAAGCATTTTTAGAAAAAGGTCCGTGTGTGTGTGAGTGTCAGTCTGTGGACAGCATAACTCAAAAACGAGAAGTCGGTTAAAAACCAAAGTTGGTATTTAAGTTTAATGTCTTTCAAGGATGCGACACGAAGATTTTGAAGAAAATAGCCCCACCCTAAACTACCCTTTACATAGAAAATTTTGATTTTCTTGAAAATGGCTCTAACGATTTTGATTAAAATGTCATATGTTTGAGATATTTTTATGACAAATGAAATGTATATCTTGAATTTTCTGGCTATAGCCCCTGTAGTCGTATTTACTCTGGACGACTTTTGCATAAGTGGTAAACCGTTAGATATAGACCAAATCATACTCTACAAAAAATGTAAATCTTGTTAAAATACACAATTTATGTCTGAATAAATTTTCTTGTAGGGTTTACCATTTCGGAGATATTCCTTGTTATGTGTGTGAGTTTCGGAAAACTTAGAAGTTTTGTGAAATGGATCATCGTTGTTCACTTTTTATATGTTAAGTGTGCAAAGAGAACAGAATCTCAAAGCTTTAAAAGATAACTATCGCACAAAATCTCCTGTATAGTAATTTCCCTCTGCACCTACAAGGAAATAAACAATAAGATAATTAGTGCAAATGTTTATGTCAACTAACACGAAGAAGATATAGGAATAAGAATTTGTACAAATAATTTGTACAAGAGTAGAGAAAGTCATGTGAGTGCAGCGCATCAGATTTTTTTTTCTTCTTTTCCTTTTGACATAGCGTTTCCCTATTCTGAGTTGCCACATAGTCTCTGCACGAGTCCACTTTTGGATCCATTTGGAGCACGTGCACCCCCATCTCCATTTTGGACACATTAATGTTGTGTAGTTTTCACTCCTTTTTACTCTGGCAAATGTCTTAACATTTTGTTAATGACCATGTCTGCGAGACTTATATTAACACTAGTAATATACACATATCCATGACCTCTTTTGACTTTCTCCACTACGTATAGTACGTAGAGGAAGTATTGTATTTAATCCAAAAAAATCGATGCTGTGATCTCACCAGAAATATCCTTTGGGGCTCTCCTGAGTATTAAAATAAAAAATAAAAAAAAAAGCATTTTTAGAAAATCGTACGTGTGTGTGTCAGTGTGGCTGTAACTCTGTGAACAGCATAACTCGAAAACGAAAGGTCGATTGAAAACCAAAGTTGGTATTTTAGTTTAACGTCTTTAAGGGATGCCACACGAAGGTTTTGAAGAAAATTACAGTACCCTAAACTACCCTTTACATGGAAAATTCTTAGAACACTTTGATTTTCTTCAAAATGGCTTGGAACGATTTTGATTCAAGTGTTAAAGATAGTTTTATGATAAATGAAGTCTTGAATTTGCTGGCTATAGCTCCTGTAGTCCTATTTACTCTGGATGACTTTCGCATAACCGGTAAACCGTAAGAGATCCACCAATTCTTACTATACAGAAATGTAGATCTTGCTAAAGCACACAATTTGCGTCTGATTATATTTTTTTATAGAGTGCACCATTTCGGAGATACGCCTTGTTATTTGTGCGACTTTTTGGAAAACATACTTTAGTCAAATTGAACATCGGTATTCGTTTTTTATGTTAGCCGTGCAAAGAGAACGGAATCTCAAAGCGCTAAAATACTTGACTATCGCTCAAAGCCTACTGTATTCTACTATTCCCTTGCACGTGCAGGGAAATAGGCAATAAGATAATTTCTGCAAATGTTTATCTCAACTAACATGAAGATAGGAATAAGAGTTTGTAAGAATGGTTAGTACAAGAGTAGAGAAAGTCATGTGAGTGCAACACATCACCTTTTTTTTTGTTTTCATACTGATGGGTTTTTCTCGTAAGATTATAGAATAAAATTCTTCAATTGTCTTTCTGCGAGCCGAGGTGTAGTCAAACTTGAGAAACCTTAGGAACCTCTGTCAATGTCTGTGCTGTTAGTGTGGATCTGGCCGCCCGTTTCACCTCTCACCTCATCCTTCCTCCCGGGGGTGCCCCATTGGGGTAATAAGTATATGCCTGGCTGCAGTGCCGAATCCCCTCCGTATCTCATTTCCTACTGTGGTCGCCATTTGACTTCGTTGTTTTAAACATCAAATAAATAAAAGAACGACAATTTTAAAGCTAACAATTTATAATAAACTAAATGGTTAAGACACTTATTTAGGCATCATGGTTATGATTTGTGAAAAACGTTCCTTACCTTTCGTGTAACTGTTTCTTCAGATCCGAAAAAGAATTGAGATTAAAACTAACGATATTAAAATACATCTTAGACCTTGCTTTATCCATGTTGAGAATATGAATTTGTTGCACACTATATCCAAGCAAGGCTCTATTGTATCTTGGTTGTGCTTATACTTTACTCTGCAGAACACGGTCGTAATAAGTCATTTGATGAGGTCCAGTTTTCCAACTTCCGTGCAGAAATGAGTTCCAAAACCATTTCATTTCATCAACCGTCCCATCCCACTCTTGCAGCAACCCCTAATGGCCTAACCAAGGGCCCCCCCTCTCGTCCCACCCAATCAATGCCGCAGTGGACGAACTACATCAATCTGTTACGCTACGCGCAGTTCTCTTCACCGATATGTTGCCATTTAGTTTCTATTCATTCGAAAGTAGAGGAGAAAAAAATAGGGGTGAAGAGTGGAAGATAAAGCAGTACTCGGTGTACGAAAATGAAACAAGTATTTTAAGCACCAGTCGCTTCACGGAAATGTTACGGCTGTAAATGTTACCACCTAAACACATTTGCTCATTCCCTGCTTCAACGAATGACGTTATCTCTCGATTTGACACATTACTGATTATTGAGCTCATGAATCTGTTAAAAGAACATGAGAAGATGCAACCATTCTTACCTGCCTTACTTACATGCCTTTTATTTTTACGTAAATTCATCATAGTATTTCACTTAAATGCTTAATAGCATTTGTCATGTCAATTAGTTTCATTATATGTTATGAACTATACAGGATGATTTAAAAATGCCTTTACAAAGTTTGAGGTTGTGTTCCTTACATAGAAACAGGAAAAAAAGTTCATATAAACATATCTCCCAAAATGCTTTGTTTTCGCGTTATTAATCTATAACTTCTTACTTTCTCTTCTAGGTTTAGTAAAGTAGAGGAAGTATTGTATTCCACCCAAGAATTCAATGTCGAGATCTCACTGGAAATGTTTTGAGGTCCCCTGAATAAAAAAAACCATTTTTAAAAAAGGGTCCATGTGTGTGTCAGTTTGTGGACAGCACAACTCAAAAACGAAAAGGCGGGTAAAAACCAAAGTTGGTATTTAAGTTTAATGTCTGTCAAGGACACGAAGATTTTGAAGATTATTTCTCCACCCTAAACTACCGTTTACACGAAAGAGTTTTCGAAAATTTTGATTTTCTCTAAAATAGCTCTAACGATTTTGATTAAAATGCCATATGTTTGAGAGATACATTTCATTTGTAATAGAAATATCTTGAATTTTCTGGCGATAGACAATGAAATCCTGTTTACTCTGGATGACTGGTAAACTGGTAAACCGTAAGAGATAGACAAAATCTTCCTGTACAAAAAATGTAGATCTTGCTAAAACATACAATTTATGTCGAAATAATTTTTTATAGAGTCAACCGTTTCGGAGATATTCCTCGTTATTTGTGTTAAGTTTTTGGGAATTCATACATCTGTCAAATGGAACATCGCTATTCATTTTTTATATGTTAATCGTGCAAAGAGAACGGAATTTGAAAGCTTTAAAAGATTTGATTATCGCTCAAGGTCTGCTGAATTTCCATATTCCCGTTGCACGTGCAAGAAAGCGAGCAATAAGGATGTAGGAGGATGTAGGAATAAGAGTGTAAGAATGTTTAGTACGAGAATAGAGAATGTCATGTGAGTGCAACACATCAGATGCTTTACGTTCAATGACAACCTACATGTTATTTTATCTATGGACTCATTTATAGAAGGCTGTGACTCATTGTCTCTCAGGTAGATGGCGATGTGTTACCGTAGATACCTGTTTATTACTTGGCAAAGCTTTGAGGTGTATTAACCTTGGTTATCGAGCGCTGCGATCGCTTCTTATTTCGTTTATTATAAAAGCGAAATGATAACCTGGCGAGTAGTCAGTAACAAAACACAAATAGATGATCTCTCGCGCCTGCTGATGAGACATTGCTGACCTGAAGATACGATTGCATCTGAACAGAGTGTACATACGCCGTCTCGCCGTATGTGTGCGATAAGCTGTGTAAACAGCTGGGCAGTTTCACACTCTTTCCGTTACGCTTCACGGCTTTGCCAGGTAGTACATGTCATTTGTTTACATCAGAATTAACTAAAAGTGTACGCATCATCTATCTTTAATGTTTCAATTGTTTACTTGCCACACTGTCAGGAAGTTTTTTGACAGAGTGCGACGAGTGCAGGCGTGTCTAGGTGTAAGAGAAATTTTGAGTATCTGATATGAGTTTGTTGAACGCTTCCTAACAAGGATTTTGGGACACATGTTTACATGAACGTTTTTTGTATCAGTGTAAGGAATCCTCCCACAAAATTTGTGGAAGTATTTTTTAATCATTCTGTATATACAAAACTCTCAAGTTTTTCTTATCTGCTGTGCATTAGTAGGCTTTGAATTGTCAACAGTTGCTGTTGTGTATATCTAGTGAACATTCGTCGGCGTTAATCCACAATAAGAAATAAAACTCGGTGCATTGGGGATGTAAACCAAGCGTATTTTTATTACACATTGTTCACGTGGAACATTTTTTAGAATTTTGGATGTCATATGTTTATGATATTTTCGTGGCAAATGAAATGTATATTTGTAATTTTCTGAAAATTGCCTCTTGATTCTGAATGAGTTGTATTAATGGTAAACCGTAAGAGATGCACGTTATTGGTGGAAAAATGTAGCGCTCGTTAAGGCATACAGTTTGTGTCATATTTAGCGGGGTTAATATTTCCAAGGTATTGCAAGATATTGGCTTAAATTTTCAAATTGTACCTTTGGGTACACTTCAATCGGAAATTCTCTATGCTCTTTTTTGTTCCCATTTCATCTTGGTCATGCCTAGGCACGGTATTTCGAACTCGTTACAGGCGACAAACTGATCGCTGTAGGTAACGAAATGTGTAAATGTAAATGTGAATTGGAACTTGATCTGAATTAACAAGAAATGGAATAGTGGTTTGTACAGGAGTTATTATTTTCGCTGAAATGACGTTCGCTGGAACATTTGTCCCGGCGCAGCAGTTACGCTTGCCGGTTTGCCCTAGCCATCAAAATCCAGTAGTTTGGAAACATGTGGGGAAAGAAGTAACAACCGATTATTGGACTTCCAAAACCGCTCCATGGAATGTGGATTTCCTCACGCGGTATGATACAATTATTTAAATGAGATTTTCCACACATTTGGCAAATTCCTACGCTTCATGATATGCATGTCACATGACTGGCGACATATTCACTAGAGCTGGTTAATTTTGATGACAAGACTCTGGAAAATGGAACCCATTGTGGCCTTTGAAGAATGACGTGGCGCACTCAAGGTTGACAAGTTTCGTGGCCTATGCATCTTATAATGCTTCAGTTTTCTTCCTGTAAGTCGCATATGTATTGATTCCAATAATTATATGTGAAGTTTATTTCCAGTTGTTTAAAAGCGACTACGTGGAGCTGTTAAATTTGGTTATATCGGTTTAAGAATTCATTTTGTAACATTCCAAACTAAACAGCGTAATTTGACATATTTCAATTGCATAGGAAATTAATTTATATGAAACAGAATAATGAAAATGTAAAGATAATTAATTGGTCATAAAATGCTAGTTAAATAACTTAAACCTCGTTTTTCCGAACTAACTGGGACCAAAGGCAATCCGAAAAATCGAAAATTCGGATAATCCGCGTTATATGGGTAATAAACAAAATTCTAGCTGTTTATGGTAATTCCTGTAACAAAATTATGTTCAGTACATGTTTACTAGGCATGAAAAAAATTCCAAGTCCTAATTCAGCAGCCATTTTCTTCAATGTTTCTCTTTTATCAATTCTATTAATAGCTTCCAATTTTTATCCATTGGATGCACGACCTTCTTTCGCTTCGATGTCATTTTACACTGAATTACACTCCCAAACTCTTTGACAAGACACAAAAACAATCCTGTTGAAACATACACGTTTGAAAACAGTAGGAAAACTGAGGAGATTGAGGGAGTTGTAGGGATGAAGTTCAACACTTTCTTTTGGTGCTATTTATTGGCTGACATACCGCGTCAGTACCGTGTGTCACTACTAAATCTTTCTTAAGCTCAACAGGTAGCATTTTACAGTATAGTACGCATCACCATAATTTATTGTACAATTTATGCAGGAATCATACATTGAATCAAACTAAAAAGCGAATATTTGGCGTACATACGTATCATAGTTGAATTTATGTTATGTGAACATGAAATTAAAAAACTAGACTACAAATCTGATCCGGACAAGCGAGTACCGGATAAACGAGGTTTTACTGTAATTTTGATGAGTAAAATCAAGACCTGAATTGTAACAGTAAAGCAGTAGTGAAAGCAAACAAATTTATGGAAAATGTGAAATTAACCAAGACTGGTCGTTATTTTACGAAAGCCCAGGATATTATATTGCAATAGAAGGTGAAATGAATCTAAAACACTTACCCTGTGTTGCCAAACAGAACTCGCTTTTATGACACAATAATTACATGCATTTGTGCCTCTCTGTGAATGTTGCAATCTTCTGCTACAACTTGAAATTTCAGTGAGGCGACGGATTTAGTGTCTCAAGTCATTTGTTTTCATGCGTCGCCTTCTAGCGTTGCAGCTGACGCTCATTTTACAGCGTAGTTGTATGCAATTCGTACCAGTTTATGATACTCCGAGTATTAGCCTAAGAAATTGGCTTGTTTAATAGAATAATTGCATAACTTCATCATCGTTGAATTCTTACTTTCTCTACTACGTGTAGTATAGGTATGTTGGGAGGGGAACTTACCATTACTGTGTGACGGGCTGCTTCCCCCTCTCTTGCCTGTCCCTTCATCACTGTCTCCGTGCTGCGGGCCAATCACCCATTATCACTAATCACTGCTATCCTCTCCCCATCTTCACTCATATTTATAATAATTCCACCTATTTCTGAATCTATATCATTGGTCTGTATTCAAGGGGGGCAAGGCAGATGGGTTGGCACTTATTGGAGTTCTAAGAAACCTTTGTCCCCTAATGTACCATACATAATTATTTTCGTAATGAAGGGATACTTAACTTTTTACTTTCTCTACTGGTAAGTAGGGGAAGTATTGTATTCCACCCAAAAATTCGAATTCGAGATTTCATCGGAAATATACGTTTTGAGACCCCTGAATAAAAAAAAAAAAAGCATTTTTAGAAAAAGGTCCGTCTGTGTGTCAGTCTGTCAGTCTGTGGACAGCATAGCTCCTAAACGAAAAGTCGGTTAAAAACCAAAGTTGGTATTTAAGTTTAATGTCTTTCAAGGATGCGACATGAAGATTTTGAAGAAAATAGCCCTAACCTAAACTACCCTTTACATGAAAAATTTTTGGAAAATTTTGATTTTCTTGAAAATGGCTCTAACGATTTTGATTAAAATGTTATATGTTTGAGATAATTTTTATGACAAATGAAATGTATATCTTGAATTTTCTGCTTATAGTCCCTGTAGTCGTATTTACTCTGGACGACTTTTGCATAACTGGTAAACCGTTAGAGATAGACCAAATTATACTATACAAAAAATGTAGATCTTGCTAAAATACACAATTTATGTCTCAATAAATTTTCTTGTGGGGTGAACCATTTCGGAGATATTCCTTGTTATGTGTGTGAGTTTCGGAAAACTTTGAACTTTCGTGAAATGGATCATCGTTGTTCATTTTTTATATGTTAAGTGTGCAAAGACAACAGAATCTCAATGATTTGACTATCTCACAAAGCCTACTGTATTCTAATGTTCCCCTTGCACCTACAAGGAAATAAGCAATAAGATAATTTGTGCAAACGTTTATCTCAACTAACAAGAAAGAAGATATAGGAATAAGAGTTTGTAAGAATGGTTAGTCCAAGAGTAGAGGAAGTCATGTGAGTGCAACACATCAGATTTTTTTGTTTGAAAATCAACAGACAAGGAGTGTGATTTTTATTTTTTCATTAAGACTGCTACAGCTCATACGGCCAGTCTTTCGATGACAATTGAAAGTATGTTTCAGGACCGAATTACTAGTAGAGATTTGTGCGCCCCTCGATCCCCTCACCTAACCCCTGCGATTTCTATCTTTGGGGTAACTTAAAACATAAAGTGTACAAGAGAAACTCTTGAAGAATTAAAACAAATATCCTCCCAGAAATCGCCAGCATTTCTCAACATGAACTACGGCAAGTGATGAATAGTTACCTAAAGAGGTGCCAAAAATGTATGGGCAGGGATAGTGCCCAGTTTCAGCATTTCCTGTTGTAAAGTTGGCCTTTAAGAGTAGTTTTAAAAAATGTATTGTTTTATCCGCTCCTCTATATGATAGCGGCAGACGGCAACGAGCGGCGAAGGTGCGCACAGGCAAAACACCGCGCAGCCCTCTCGGAACCTTTTTGCTCTCCCGTTATAACCAGCATAGAAACTGTATGGGACCATAAGCATTATGTGCTGCGAAGTTAAAGAAAGGAAACTAAACAGAGCAGTATGATAATATCATCTACCTAAGAATTGAGAAACCCCAAGCATAGGTGTTTTCCAGTAGAGTTTTGTTTGCAGATAAATTAACCTTGGTTTCTATACCATGATGATATAGACATTGCATCAGCGAAGACTTCATCACGGCCTTGTATATGCCGGATCTATGTATCGTGTCTGAGTAAGTCTAAGTCGAGTTCTTGTTAGCATTTTACGTCATGGATTTACGTCTTTAGGCCATTTTCCTCATCAACAAGGATAGTCTCTCTCCATCTTAAGGTCGTCCAGCAGCTTGCTGGATCTGTAATTTAATAATAATTGGTATTCTGTCTGGCGGCTTCCTTTGGATGTATTTGTACCACCTAGCTTGCAATTGTATTAACATTTCAGCTCTGTTTACACTTTATTACTTTGTCGCTAAGAAAAGCCTCTTTTCTGCACACTCAACTTGTCCCGATGGTATTTATTTCTTAATGTGAACACTGGCCTCAAGATATTGCGTTGTCTCATATAAAGTCTAATTTAATGTGTATAACTTCATTTTGGCAGTAAGATTAATCAAAACCTAAATATTTGAAATCACTTGTTTGTTCCACATTGTTATTATTTCATTCTACATGTTCTTACGGTGCTTCCCCTGGAATACCGTGGCTTTTGCGTTATGGAACAAAAATTGTTCTTAATTAGAACTCCAATTATCCAGATTAATTAGCGTTGGCCCTATATAGGTAATCAAATAGCCAGATATGGATAAATTATGATATGATGCTATTGCTTTAAAAAGACTAAATTTGTGTATATGTAAAATAAATCTAATGACTACAAAGTAATGCAGTTTGTATATTGCTATACTTAGGTAAAGTGTCACATGACTTCAGAGCGGTAAAAAACCTACAGTACATTGTCACCATTGAACTAACTCGTTAGTTCAGTGAAATAACTTTAGGCGTACAAGTTTTCCCTCTTGAAGCGATCCGTGGAGTGCGTTTAATTGAATCTTAAGGTGAAGCTTAGGGAAAAGAAAGTTAATGCAGTATACAAAGGATGCTACGTGAAGAAATATGGGACATTATTGGTAATTTGGAAGCATGTACAGCTCCTTAGTTGTTTTTGTATGTTGGTTGTTTGTTCGTTAGTATGGTTATGATTTGGTATGTTAGTAAGTGGTAAAATGTCCTTTGTTACTAAGGCAGGATTTCAGTTCCTTACCTTCTTGCTGCTTGTTGTTCCCGGTTCTAACTTAGTCGGTATTTGCATGAAAGCTTTTATCTGTAGGCATTGGCGGCGGAGAAGCTATTGGGTGGTATAAATAAAAGCACGCAATAGCTTTTTCTCACTAATTCGGAGCAAGAGGTTGGTTTCGTATAAATAAAAACCTTCTGCTCCATCTCCTTGCAAGCTGAAGCTTCCCCACCTTGGCCGCGGAGCTATTGCTCGCGAAATGGTGTAAATAAAAACCTGCTTTCCTCGCTCCGACGGAGCTTTTGCTGGATTTTTCTGAGGTAGCTATGTAGGTACCTCAGCTTGCTCAATCAGTTAGTACCATGACCAGGATTTCCTGCTCCCACTGTTTTAAAACAACTGGCTTATTGCCAATTAGTTTCAAATCACTTTTGGACTTCATTCTTGTTTTTAAGTTGCTTTTTTTTTTTTTTTTTTTTTTAAGTATTTGCATCTCGCTGATGGATGTTTTAAACTCTTCCTCCAATTGTTGTTTTACTGTAGCTACTGCTAAACTTTTGCACTTACTTTCTGACAACTGTGCTTTTAATAGAATGTCCTGATTTTCCTTCAATAGATGAACAAAGCGCCTCATAAATACACCGCTTTCTTCAACCATGGTGACTGAAATACATACGTGTTGTAAATTTGTAAAATATAATAAACTCTACTCTTGGAGATATTTGCTGCTATATCAGCTCCGATGATACAAGGACATTTCTCTGAGGTGTTGTGATCTTGCCTGGTTAGAATGCGAGTGATGTCATAGTGATCCACTTTCATTACCGGAAACCTGATAATGGAATCAAAACATATACGAACGTGCTTATACAAACATGCAGCACGTATGAAGAGCATAATGCTCGTACAAATCAAGGTCGAATTATATCTATAAAATAAGCCCATATGAAACTCTTTCACAAAGTAGGTATAGCTTTAATTCAGATAACACTTTTAAAATCTTAGAATTGCCTATTTTGATGTTCCATAAATTGTAATTGCCCATTTCTAGAGCAGATCAACAGAACACTAATCTTTCAGTATATCACTTGTAATAGACGCAGATCATCAAATTATGGGAATCTGGGTTTAAATTTATAAAAGGATAATTGCCATGTGTTGGAAGTTCGGATCAATCCCAATTACTGTTTCATTTATCCCTGCCCGCCCCCCCCCCAAAAAAAAAGAAAGAAAAAGAAAAAAGAAAGAAAAAAAAAAAAAGAAATTGACGTAAAATGTGTGCTTTAATTAGATACACATGTTTTATGTAGTACGACTTCGTCTATCTCCTACAGTTTATCACTTATACAAATGTGATTAAGAATGAAAAGGACTTCACAGGCTATTCCCCCGAAATTAAAGGTATACCTACATTTCAATTGCCATGTAAATATCTTAATATATGTCATTTTAATCACAATACGAGTACAGTGGCCATTTTGAGAAAATTAAAAATTAGGAATGTTTATCCATGTAAAAATTAGTTTTGGATGGAAGGTTTTTTATAAAGTTGCACTCTTGGAGGCTACTGAACTTCAATACGAAATTGGTTTTTAAAAGTGATTGCTTGAGTTTTGATGTTCACACTTACATACATACAAGCATGCACACCTAGGCTTCTCTCTCTCTCTAATCAGAGAGGCTCAGAAGGTATATTTCTGCTTTAATCTCGATGTCAAATTATTGGGCGGAATGCAATAATTCCTCTTCTATACGTTTAGTGGTTGAACTAAAAAATTACACAATATGTAGGGACTTGGATGCAGATATAAACAATTACGGTGACATTTAAAGAGAAAACGTAGACTTGCTTCCGCAGCATTTGCTTCCAGAGGGAAATGAAACACGAAGGGGACCTTTTAACTAACAATCTGTATACATCCTAAGGTGTTGTCATCTTGCCTGCGTACGATAACACTAAACATAATGTGAATGAGGTAATAGTGTTCCGCTCTCATTACCGACGATAATGTAATCAAAGCGATACATAGAGTAGAATATTGTGCAAATCAAAACCGTGTTATCTCTGAAGACTTTCATATAAAACCAACCCTAAATTTAAATTTCCACGAAATGAAACTTCTTCATCCGGTATAGCTTTAGTTTATGAAGTCTTATATAATCTTGGAATTAGACCCCACACACTCACTCTTGGAATTATTTATTGATAGTTTATATGTATAGATGTAAATGATATGAGTATAACGGTGCAAACACACGAGTGCAAATTATCTACTTCCATATATCAGTTGATACATACTATAAAATTAAGAAAATCACTGATGGAATTTAGAAAGTGTATGAACGTTATCGGTGGAATGCCAGGCGAATCTTAATTTCTATTTAATTTGCCAAATCTTTACTTACATTTTCGTTCTTTAAAATCAGTATCTCTATCAGGTTTAACATGAATAAGTATATGGATACTTAAATGCAGCAAATATTTAAATCCCCTTCAGACATGAATTGTCGGTCTGGGTGGCTCAGTTGGTTAGACGCTGGCCTACTGATCCCAAGGTCGCGGGTTCAAATCCGGCCCAGACCGATGGTTTTTAAGTGTGCTTAAAAACGACAGCTCCATGTCAGTAGATTTACTGGCATGTTAAAGAACTCCTGCGGGACAAAATTCCGGCACACCGGCGACGCTGATGTGATCCTGGCAATTGACAGCGTCGTTAAAGAACAAAATAATTTTAATTTTCAGACATGAAAAAGGTGTGTTTGTTTACGTCACGTAGTGAAGGTCACAGAGCTAGAGCTTTGTGTTGAAAGCAAGAGCTGGCGGAAGAGGGGAAGTTTTTATTTATACCAAATCACGACCTTTTGCTTATTCTCAACTTGCTTACCAGCTTCAGCTCACAAGCACTAGCTAGTTTTTATTTATACCACCCATTATCTTATATACCTACTACAATGACAAAATTTAATTTTTGTCTACTTTTTTTTATCCTCTTTATACTGATCTGCAATGATTTCTAGCTGTAGCCCGACAGATCTCACTGGACAGGGACCTCCCACAGCTTGTGGGTCTAGCTCTATTAATTGGCATAAGTTGGAAACACACTTTCTTCCCCCTCTCTCTGCCTTTTGCCTCTCAGGGACCTCCCACAGCTTGTGGGTCTAGCTCTATTAATTGGCGTAAGTTGGAAACACACTTTCTTCCCCCTCTCTCTGCCTTTTGCCTCTCAGGGACCTCCCACAGCTTGTGGGTCTAGCTCTATTAATTGGCGTAAGTTGGAAACACACTTTCTTCCCCCTCTCTCTGCCTTTTGCCTCTCAGGGACCTCCCACAGCTTGTGGGTCTAGCTCTATTAATTGGCGTAAGTTGGAAACACACTTTCTTCCCCCTCTCTCTGCCTTTTGCCTCTCAGGGACCTCCCACAGCTTGTGGGTCTAGCTCTATTAATTGGCGTAAGCTGGAAACACACTTTCTTCCCCCTCTCTCTGCCTTTTGCCTCTCAGGGACCTCCCACAGCTTGTGGGTCTAGCTCTATTAATTGGCATAAGTTGGAAACACACTTTCTTCCCCCTCTCTCTGCCTTTTGCCTCTCTTGTCCAATGATCAATCTCTTCACTAAATTTTTGTGTCCGTCTCTTACGTGGTCGTCCCCTGTTTCTCTTTCACAATCCGAGATTCTATTTTGTGGCGTAAGCCTATTTCGAGGCCTTCTGGCCGTTTGTTCTCCCCATCTCCATTTAAACGTCCTTGCGCTTCATTCCACAATACCTATTACAATTTACTTTTCTCGTGCAGACTTCCGATGCACTATACCTATACTGTTCGCAGTTTTTTTGAAGCGTTGTTCTCTTCCCAAGGCCTCTATATTTTACATTTTCTTATGAGGGGTTACAAAGAAAAATTCTCAAATTGGATATAAATAAGGTGCCTTATGTTCTACGATTAGGACATAGCCTTGTATGGATAAAAGTTGTCATAAACACCTTTCGCCTACTTGGATCGGAAGGCGAAGGTGGATTTCATTATCTAGTGAAACTGCCGCGCTCCTATATCAGCAAACTGCATAGAAAACTGCTATTTAAGGATAACGATTTAGTGCATGTCCAAGATAAGACATTATCGGCAGTAATGAAAGAAAGTGTAACGTGACAAACAAGACTGCAAACTATAAGAGAAGAATAACAGGCACGAAGATTTTTAGTGTCCTCCTTATATGCCCTGAGAATTCCGCGATTTGTCCTAATCTTATGCCTCTAGGTTACTGGCAGTAACGGAGTTAAATATAAAAATCTGCTGTGTTGCACTCACATGACTTTCTCTACTCTTGTACTAGCTATTCTTACAAACTCTTATTCCTCTTTCTTGTTCATGTTAGTTGAGATAAGCATTTGTAGAAATTATCTTATTACCAGTATTCTTGTAGGTGCAAGGGGAGCATGGGAATACAGTAGGATTTGAGTGATAGTCAGCTTTTTTAAAGCTTTGAAATTCCGTCCTTTGCAGAGCTGATATAAAAAATGAATAACGATCTTCCATTTGTGAAGATGTTTGTGAAAAGTATAAGTATTGGACTACTCTTGCAAATAACACGGAATATGTGCGAAATGGTTCACTCCTCAAAAAATTTATTTGGACATCATGCATTTCAACGAGATCTACATTTGTTGTATGGTAAGATTTGGTAAGATTTGGTCTATCTCTTACGGTTTACGAGTTATTCAAAAGTCATAAGAGTAAGCAGGACTGCATAGGCTACAGCCAGAAAATTCGAAGTATAAACTACATTTGTCATAAAATATCTTGAACATACAGCATTATAATCAAAATCATTAGCCATTTTAGAGAAAATCAAAATTTTCCATGTAACGGAAGGGTGGAGGGATTTTCTTCAAAACCTTCGTGTTGCAGCCTTGGAAGATGCCAAACTTTAAATACTAACTTTGGTTCTTAATACTTCGTTTTTGTCACACACACACACACACACACACACACACACACACACACACACACACACACACACACACAAACACACACACACACATACACACACGGACCCTTTTCAAAAAATGCTTTATTTGGATTCAGGGGACGTCAAAACATATTTCCGGTGAAATCTCGACATCCAAGTTTTGGGCGGAATACTTGTACTTGCTGTGCGTAGTGCAGAAAGTAAAAATAAATAACTATGGTGACACATTACGACTTGAAAGCAGCTTGTGTCAGTAATGGCTTGTTTAAAGTGAACCTCTGTAAACGTACACAAGTGTCCTTTTTGTACCAGCAGTTTTGAGCGGTTCAATGAAATTTCTGCACCTGATGTATTGCTGATTCAGCAAAAATGCTTTACCCTTATAGAAATATAGTAATCCTAATAGATATACCGCTCCCCTCCTATTGATTTAAAGCTTAGGAGCGGAGATGAAATGGACATTTAAATTCTTTCATTAAAGCCGTTAAAAAGAAAAAAGAGGACTCGTTTGCTGGCAAGCTTTAGACGAGTACAGACGGCATTGAAAGAAATAATTCACCGAACAATTTTCTGAAGTCTTCTGCATCCTAGCGTGTTCATCGAGTTTTTCTCGCTAGGCAGCCATGTTGACCGTTGCAATGTTTGGCACCTGGCTTAGCTATAAATAAAAATTTCTGAGTGGAATCATACTGAGTTGTGTGAGAAACCTTTTGGATAGAGACGTCACTGTTACAATTTCTTTTGCAAGTTTTAAACAGCAGCAGCGTTCTGGCATCACAGTCGAAGAGCTGGATTAACAGACATGAGAAAGGCACTGCCTTCGTTACAGAAGCACGTTTTATTATTAACGGCAGAAAGTTGTAGAAGAACTCGGCACTTGACCTGATCTCCTCCTGTGATTTCTACATCTCATGGCAAAAACTCAGCTTTGAGGCAGTAAATGAGCCTAGTAGCCTAGGTCAGCGATGCCCAATCTTGTCTGTTGTATACTGATAGCGTCACCATTTCGCTCTGCCCCGCCCCCGTTTTGTACATGAAGCGTTGCTCCATTCAGGTAACCAAGCATTAGAGAGGTTTGATTTTGAGTACCATGAATGTGTCGTAGCTTAGCGAAAAGTAGCTGCAGCTATACTCAACTCCCCCTCTTTCGCATGTGGTTGATCATAGTCGGACCTGGAATTTTGGGTAAAAACATTTTGTTCCTCATGAAGTATAGAAAATTATAAAACATGTTCGAAAATGGTGGTCCTATGCAACCTAATTTCACGTTAGAACCTATT
Source organism: Tenodera sinensis (assembly GCA_030765045.1). Lineage (NCBI taxonomy): Eukaryota > Metazoa > Arthropoda > Insecta > Mantodea > Mantidae > Tenodera > Tenodera sinensis. The sequence continues at coordinate 23,250,535 of CM060972.1, read as the reverse complement.
TTTATCTTATTTTACATTTTCGGTTTCATTTGGTATAATATGGAAATGCTGTTAAGTCTGTATGCCAGTCGTGCCTTGACAACAATCAATGCATAATATGGAGGACAATAAAAATATTGTTTTGAAACTGGGAGAGGATGCAGTGAACATTACTTCAGCTAAAGAATTTCTGCAGAACCCAACAATTATCCATGATATTGCGTTCATCAAATTACATGGTGTTTCTGGTCCCCACTATTAACGCTGTGGTCTTCAGGCAAACCAGTCTACACGCAGTTGGGATTGATAGAAGAGCTGGGAAAGGGGAGAAAAAAAAAAAAAAAAAAAAACCAGATCAGCTTGGTTCCTGGTTATGTTGGTGAAAAAGTTTTTGGAAAACTCAAATCAGTGCTTCTAACAAACCATGACTTCGAACAGTTGCTGGCATCTTGTCCGGCCTTGTGTTTAATATCAACATTTAAATGTGCTCCGGTGACATAATTGACGTCGGACGCTCATTTTCGGCTTATAAGATGGTGTTATCTGACAGGCAATGCATATTCTCAATTGAAATCTTAGAAAAGGTGTTCCTTACTGTGGCTAATTATGGACATGTACAATAAAGACATTGTCAAATGTTTCGGCTTAATTTGTAATGGGAAATAGAATGTCATTTTTGTTCACCTATTTTTGTAATTTTAGAACCTATTTTGAATTCTTATAGAACCTATTTTAGATACCTAATTTAAGATTTTCAGAAACTAAAAAGTCCGAGGTATAGTCATCACTAAGCGCCATCTGTGATTACAAGTACGAATCCGGTTTTATTACTACTAATTGTGAGCCGGAGAGAACGTTTTCCAAAGCGCAATCTCATGATAGCCCCTGGTTCCGAAAGTTACGGGTTCAAACTCGGCGGACGGTGAATTATGTTCAGCGAGATCTCAAGTACTGATGATTCACGTTTTGTCTTACACCAGGCAATAAAGTGATTGAATGCTATATATATATTAGATTAGATATATTATATTGTAGTTTCTAGTGCTATTCTTTCTAGGGCTTGTGTACTTTCACTTGGTTCTTCAATTTCATTTTCTTCTAAATTAATATTTGCCGCCATTTTAATTTGTGTAAGTTATAGTAAATAAAAGAATAATGTTTTAGATCAAAGAAAATAGGTTACCGATATATCGTATAGGACCTATACTATAGGTTATCTCTACAAGAATTGCGTTAAATGCGATTTGAAACATAAGGAGATGCCCGCGAGGCGACCAGGTCTGGTTTATAAGGTGGAGAAAGGCACCAATGAAAACTATTTCACTTGATTCTAAAGTAGATTTATTCCCGCGTGTTAAACGGAAATTAATTAGACGACATAAACGACGAGGAAGAAACCCCTTTACAAGAGTTTGTTCCTAATAAAGACTTCTTAGTAAAGAGACAAGCTGATTTCCCTTTACTAAGGATTTTAATGCGTATAACCACTTGTGCTTTTTTACTACTCTCATATAGCGAGCGGAGAAAGCCTTGATTCCACCCCATAAATTCGATACGCAGATATCAAATTTAGATGATGCGCCCTAAACAAACTTTTTTATTTATTATTATTATTATTATTATTATTATTATTATTATTATTATTATTATTTTTTTTTTTTTTTTATTTTTTTTTTTTTATTATTATTTTAGAGAAAGATCTGTGTAATTTTTGTCTACTTAGCCTAGCTAGCAAACCACCAGAGATGGACAAAAAGTCACTGCACAGACAATGTAGATCTCATTAAAATAGACTTCGGCCAAATAAAATTGTTGTAGGTACCATTATTTCCTGTCCTATGTTCGTTGTTATGGTTTGAATTTAAAATGTTATTTTCACTTGTTCGTCGTGCAGAACGCAATTTGTCATATGTTTACTAGCTATTTGGAGATTTTGGTTTTTGCTTCAGCTTGCTGTATCCTTCATGTAATTAAATTCCGTGTCCCAACAGGCCAATCCTGGGCCAAGTCCTCTCTCCCGACTGCTGCGTCCCTCACTTCGGTCCACAACGGACGTTATGAATTGATTGCTCTCGGCTGGTGAATGCTGCCTTAACCTGGAGTCGCCACTGTTCCCTAAAGTAGGTCCACAATCCTCCCCCCCCCCCCACCCCTCCAGGGACGTCACGAGGCTGAGTGCACCCTGGACTAAGTCTTGCAGCGGGAGAAAATCCCCACTCCGGGAATGGAACCTGGGCCTCCAGCTTGGTAAACAACTGCTCTACAACTGCAGTAAGGAAACTACCATCCGTCATGTTACAATAGAGCGTATAGTGAAACCATTTCTGCAAACCTTTATCTCTATTAAGAAATTGTAAGCAGTTAAATAACCTTTTTATAAGAGTAGGTTATAGAAGCGTGCGGAGAAAAGGTCATGCCAGTGTAATAGCCACCTGCCAAAGCGTCTAGGCGTGTTGACCTTGGTTGTCAGAGCGCTCTCATCACTTGATACCTGTTTACTACAACAGCGAAATCCTAGTAACTTGACGTACAGTCAGTAATGCAACACAAAGGGAAGATCTCTCGCGCCTGCCGATATATGGGACGTTGCTGTCCTGAAGACATTGTATCCGAACAGAGTGTACTTACATTATCTCGCCGTGAGTGTGCGATAAGCTCGCGTAAACAACCCGGCAGTCTCACATTCTTTCCGATGCGCCTCGTGGCTTTGTCAGGTAGTAAATCTGTTCAAAAAGTAAATTTGCTGTAATGCAGACGTCCGAACTATCGGAAGAATTTATCGGAGGCAAGGTCTGTTCGCAGCTGTTGACTCTTTCCAAACTCCTTTGCTTCATTATACATCCGTTTTTCTTGCATACAGCTTCCTTGTTTCCTTGGTTGCTGCTTTGGTAATTAAATACGCCGCTCGCATCTGAGAATCCGCGGAGATACTGCGGTATTAAAAGAAGTTCCGAGATATAAAACCCCTTTGTCTTTACATTTCTTTTCCTATCGACTTAAATCGGCGACAGATAGGATTCTCTCGAGCGCACAGACGGACTTTCTCAGAGAGATTTAATTAGATGCTTTTCCACTCGAACGGCAAGAACATTTTAATGGGGAGAGGACATACTATAGATACACAATTTTGGAGGGTTGCAGGGCTAAATTTGTGTAGACAGAGAGGTGAGGGCTGGTTCTCCATTATATACATGGAGGCCTGCAGGGTACATCAAAGTATTCTTTTCTCTTTAACCGAATCCAGATGGAATTTAGTAAGTTGTGGGATTGGTTGGTACCTACCTCTGCAAAGCAAACAACAAAACAGAATTCCTCCATCTCCACGGCAAGGGACTCGTTAAGAGATTGCAGCGATTTTTTGTTCGGCATTCTCTACAGCCTGTTTATTAATTGAGATTGCTCAAGCGAAGGAATTGTGGAAGAGAAATGTGCAAGATTTGCAAAATCAAAAGCGGTTTATTTCGTTCTACTTAGGATGAAGTGGGCAACATTAATGCTCAATGTATTTGTAATTTAACACATGGGAGTCTTAACATTTGAATATGTAGGATCAGTTCACTGCTTGGACGACTGGCTCTATATTCCAAGTGACTGGAGACCGAGTGCACCCCGTTCCAAACCTGAGGAAAACCGTAGTCGACCGGTCTTAGGTCCATTTGTGCGGGGTTAGTTACCTAAGGGAGAAGTTACAGACCTTAACATTGATATATCTGTTTTCATCTTTAAATGAATACCGACTAATAATAATAATAATAATAATAATAATAATAATAATAATAATAATAATAATAATAATAATAATAATAATAATAATAATAATAATAATAATAATAATAATAATAATAATAATGATGATTTTATTATGAATATTCCACAGTACAATGGGTTTCCTTCACCCCAAAACGATCTTCCTCCTTTAACCGTAGGCCCAAATGACCTCGTTGTCGACGGGCCGTTAAAACTCACATACTCACTCCTTTAACCCTCTTCTCTCCATACTCCTTTTCACCCCATCCATCTAGCATTTCTTAAGTTTTTCTTCTTGTCCCTTCTCCTTCCCAATTAAGAATTTTATTGGGTGTTCGATCCTCTTGACATTCTAAGCATCTGTCTATACCATCTCGGTCTACTATTTCCAAAATGTTTTGTCAACTTGCCTAAATTCCCTTGTTCTATTATTCGAAACTTAATCTTCCCTGGATTTTCGTGCTGACTGTCTCCAAAAACCATATCAAAACCATTAATTTGTTTGCTTGTTGTCTGCTTATCGTCCATGTTTCAGCACCACATAATGTACTTTGGAATAGTGCCTGATATATTCACTTTTTAGTTCTATGTATAATATTTTTGCTCCATAAAACTGAATTGAGCATTCCTATAATCAGTTATTCTTTGAGTCTCTAAATTTGTAGTTGCATCCTTTCGTATTATGGACCCAAGATATTTAAAATTGTCAACATGTATTATTATTGTTATTATTAACAATAATAGTGACGGTGTTCCTACCTCCAACTATGTAGCCTAGGGGCTCTACCTTCTCCACTTTAGATTGTATGTGGTAGAGCAATTATGGAAGGCACAACATTTAATGGCGGTTGACAGGAGGTCAAAACAACATCAAATCAGAGTTACCACGCCTTGCTGTATTGTGTAGTTAAGCACGTTGTTAAATCACTCTATAAATCCGATGATATAAATATCATTTTCGCCCACAGAATTTGTTTGCAGAACAGGGAGGAGAATAATAGTGATTTTGTGTCTGCCATAGAAAGAAAATGACAAACTTCCAAGCAATTCCAATTATACAGAATTCGTTTAGGTATATGAAAACGACTTCGTTGGCTATTCAGAGAAAATTAAATTATGTGCATCGTATTACTTATCTAGATATCTTAAATAAAATATATGTTATGAAAATCGTTTTTATTTCTGAGAAGATCAGAAGTATTTCATGATTTTCTATGTGAAAGGTGGTTCTGATTAAGGAATGTTCTTGAAAATCTTTAGGTAGCATCATTGGAGGAAGATTAACTTAGGCATTTTGTTGTATGTTCATGCACACATGCCATCTTCTAAAATTGCTTTTGGGGGGTAGTTTAGTGAACCTAAACGTGTATTTCTGATTAAATATCGGTATCTAGTTTTGGGAGGAATACTGTAGAGGAAGTAAAACCAACATTTGATATACATTAATTGCTGATACCGTTATTTTATTAAATATTTTCTGGAGGCACATTCATTTTTAACGTACGGAGAAGGAATATTGTCTGAAATGGAAATAAAAAAATTAGTGCACAAAGCTGGGAGCACGGTTTCCGAAACATTGTAAAGTTCAAGCCTCCTTCAGAACTCCGCAAGAAGTAAAATCCTAATTTTTATAATTAAAGAGCAGGAGACGAAATACCTATGGCTTTTTTGATTTGGCGCCCGCTCCAGAGAAAAAGAAGTAACTGTAAGGAACATAAAAAGCAAGTACGGAAGAAAGCTTTTCCAGATGAAAACAGACGTTCCCCGTCCTTGTAGCTTCCGTGGTCGGGAGATGCAGCTCGAGCGGAATTAAGAAGGAAAACATTGTGAGGGTTTCCTAAGGAGAGAGGAAAATCAATCTTGCCTAGGTTATATTCGCAATATGGAGAAGTCTAAGGTTGACTTCGCTTCGGTGTAAACCACCATGTCGATAATGAAGAATTGGAAGAGGTACGCGAAATCCGAAGCTTGCTTCTTCAAGGACCTCGTAAATTAAGAGGAAGTACATTGGGGCGTTTAGTAAAATGTCTCTGCTGGTTAAGTCGGAGTAGTGTTCTTTTTTCCGAGCTTTTGACGAATTTCATGTTGTTATTAATGGGAGAACAAAACCATTGCGATCCAGCTGCGCGGTATTTTGCCTGTCCTCATCCTCGGTGCTCGTTGCCGTCTGCTGCTGTCATTGAAAGGCGCGGATGATACCATACATTTTTAAAACTCCTTTTAAAGGCTTTACTTACGACAGTACTACAGCCGGTAAGAACGGCCATGTAGTTATTAGGCTGCCCTTTGTCATTATACTTTGAATCCCATAAAATATGTATGGTCAGAACTAAAAAGAAACAACAGCAGAGTTGCACAGAGGAAGGATTGGTTCAAGTTCCTGAGACAAAAACTCTGGCAACTTCGAGTTTCATTGGCTCCATGCAGCCGTATATCAACCGATTTGCAATTTAAACACAGAAAACTAATAAAGAAGGGTTATATAAGATTAGAAATAAGTGAAAAAGAGTTTTGATTAAACACAACTTTTGTGCTAAATAAACAATAAAAAAAGTCTTCGGTAGAAATTCGAGCCTTCATTCAAAATGTGTACTATAAATAACATTGAAAGCAAGAATCGTGGGCCTAACTACATACGCCATGTTGAACTAGAAGACAAATAACATTCCCTTGAAGGTATAATGGAAAACTACCAGTCCCTGTTAATCGATCTATAAGACGATGATATACTTTCAGAGGATGGCCATTAATGTTATGAATTTCATGTTGTAATTAGTACAACAAAAGATTGTGTATATTTTACTGTTTTATATATTCATGTTTGCGGATTACTGCACGTCCCTGATATCTTTTCCAGCTTGTAGATTCAGGTTTATTTACGATCACGTCGAAGCAATTTTCAACCAAATAGATACTCTAAACAAAGTTCACGATCACATTGCCTAATAAGGACGATATTTCAACTGCTCACGCCTGGCACACCACCTCCATTTGCCTTATCTGATGTAGTGGGATGGTTTAAGGTAGTTAATCCCTTCCCCCTCCAATCCCTGGGCGGAAAGAATACGAATAGTCTGCCTATGATTGTCTTACTGCTGCAGCTTGGTATATAATAAATATATGTTCTATTTTAACAGAATCCTAAGACCTAAGATCAGCTCAATCCATTTAGCTGAGTACACTAATCTGTTGAACTTGTTTTTCTTGAGGAATGTGTGTTTTAGAAAAGGGTTTATTTTTGTTACAGAACGCCTCAGCACAAGCAGCACTTCAGGCAGCATCGGCTCTGTCTGGCCAAAATGAAACTCAAGGTGGACCAAACACTGTTCTCAGAGTCATCATCGAGCACATGGTGTATCCTGTCACCCTGGATGTTCTCTGCCAGGTAGGCTCTCAGAAAAACCTTTGAATGAACCGTTCGATGTTGAAAGGCACCAAATCCGCATTTTTTGCTAATTCCTTTAATCATGATTTTGCATTCTACCAAGCAAGACATATGTTTAGTTGTTGAAAGTTACCATATCCGACCAGTGCTTGTGTCTGTTTTCAGTTTAGTTATTCCGTGTTGAAAGGAAGCACATTAAAGGGTGTGTTTCAACACGGAAAGTCTGTCATCCTATTAGTCAGCAACTAACCTATTCAGAGTGCATAAGCCTGTTTCAGTTTTCAAGCTAATCGCGTTTTTCTGCTAAAACATCTCACTATGGAAATTATTTATTTGGATGCAAGGCTGAATTACGAAAACTTCACAGACTATTTTGTGTGGAACATCCTAATCTTGATGTAAAATACACGGTTTGTGTAGATGATTTGAATAAGAACTATCTGCAAAGAACTTCAAAGTCAAAATGAAGTCTCCACACTTGTCGCAAAGTCTTGTATGAAGTTTTGCTCAGAATTCTACACCCCGCGTTGCCTTTGACTATATGTAAAATTTACTTCTACCTGCAGGAAATGTTCTGCTTTGGCTACATGTGTATACTATACAGAACCTCTAAGACAATAGGTGCACGCAGGTCAAGAAAGTGGTCAATAAGTTGTGCACATTCATACTAGACTCTCTGGTTCACCAGCGAGACCAAACAGGGTAACACGAAGAAACGTACGTGTTTGGTCAAAGATAAATGAGTCGAAATTATTCACCGTTTCCCTAGGGGGGACAGAGAAGTCCGAATTGACAGTCAGATGTTCAAAAGCTAGTGTACGCTGGCAGTATGTCAGTTCTGTATTCGTTGTATCGGATACAAAATAATTAAATGAACAACAGGGAACTATTAAAACCGCATGGTTGAAACAGCTTCATTTTCTTTAAATTGCTCTGCTATTTACGATATAATAATTGGCGACCCTGAGTCCAGATTTGCCACTTACATGAACGAAACGATTCACTTAATTGTTTCCAAGTAAAAGGAGTTGATTGTAGAGGTACAGTAGGTACGGAGGGGATTCCACACTGAGCCTATACACGCTGTTGTATGTCAGACCCCTGGGAGGAAGGAATGGAATGTGTGAGAGAACCCGCTTACCAACGTAAGGGTCCCTAATGTGTGCTAGAGATACATCTCGACACCAGCCGCATAAGTGCGCAAACCCCACATGGCAGAGCTTACTTGCACATCGTCATCACTTCCGACCCTCAAGGACTGGATTGGACGGAAGGGAAACTCCTCGTCTGGTGACCCGAGAAAACCCCCCAAAAAAACGAGCTATAGTAAGGTCGGCCTCGGGAATTGAATCCACGACCTCCCGATTGCGTGCCTTACTGGTTACCGCGGAGCCATCTCGTTTGGTAGGAACTGATTGATATGGTGAATATTCTGAAGAGGGAAAAAAAAAAAAAAAAAAAAAAAAAAAGAACCAAAAAACAACAATACTGGCTGCAAATGTGCATAAACTGTAAGTTTCATGCAGTACCGGTTTTAGGGCGTCCTCCCTTATACAGACTAAATAAAAGTTAATAAATGTGTGACACCCACATGACTCTCTAGTCTTGTACTGTTTTTACAAACTCTTATTCCTCAGCCTTCGTGTTAGCTCAGATAAACATCTATAGAAATTATTGCTAATTTTCTTGGAGGTGCAAGGGGAGTACGGGAATAGAGTAGACTTTGAGCGATAGTCAAATCCTTTAATGCTTTCAAATTCCGCTCTCTCTGTACGGCCAAGGGTTAAAATTGAATAACGTGCTTCTATTTGAGAAAAGTATTGCAGAACTCACACAAATAACAAGGAATATCTTCGAAATGGTTCACTCCACAAAAAGATACATTTGGACATAACTTGTGTGTTTTGACGAGATCTACGTTTTTTTGTACAGTACGATTTGGTCTATCTCTTACTGTTTACCAGTTCTGCAAAAGTCATCAAGAGTAAACGGGGCTACATATGCTATTGCCAGAAAATTCAAAATATACATTTCATTTGCCGTAAAAATATCTTACACATTTGGTATTTTAATGAAAATCGTTAGCCATTTTTGAGAAAATCATAATTTTCAATAGTTTTCCATCTAAAGGGTTGTTTAGGGTGGAGGAATTTTCTTCAAAATCTTCGTGTTGCACTCTTGAAAGATATTCCTTGTTATTTGTGTCAGTTTCGGAAAACTTGAAACTTTCGTGAAATGGAATATCGTTATTTATTATAGTTTCACGGGCGATCAGCCGTGTGAGGTTTGAAAATATTGAGCTTTCGGCCATTCTAAACTCCATGGCCTTCGTCAGAATGCCCGTGAAACTATAATAAATAACGTGCGCCGTGAAAGCTTTAAATCTTACATGGAATATCGTTGTTCATTTTTTTTCATGTTAAGCATTGCAAAGAGAACGGGATCTAAAAGCTTTAGAACATTTGACTATCGCTGAAAGCCTACTGTATTCTAACATTCCCCTTGCACCTACAAGGTAATGAGCAATAAGATAATTTGTACAAATGTTTGTCTCAACTAACACGAAGAAGATATAGGAATAAGAGTTTGTAAGAATGGTTAGTACAAGAGTAGAGAAACTCATGTGAGTAGGTACATAAGACTTTTTGGATTCAGGATACCTCATATTTCCGGTGGAATATATTCTGTTAAATGTTGGGTAGATATGACCGCAGTGCACACTGCCGAGTCTGGTTTGACATGTTTTAATACTACTTGAATTTTTGCAACTGACAGCGTATTTCGAACATTATAAGGGAGGAACCCATGGCTGTCTGTTTTGTTTCTTCTTCTCCGCCCAGTGGTGATTTTTCCGTTATACGTTTTCCCTTGTCTTTCTTTATCTGCCTTGGAGACGCGCTCTTAAAAACGATCTAAGAGCCACAAACAAACCAGAAGGTTACGCTACATATACATTTTTTGTGCCACACTGACGAAGTGATTTTTACTTGAAGGTTTGTGTTTCACAAGGAAGTTTACTGTTTTTTGGAATCACATGAAATCGAAATAATATTTTTAAGTTGTTTGAGAGCATGGTGCAAGATCCCTCTAAGCCAGATTGGAATCTGAAAATGTAAGAACATATCTTAGTTGGCCATTTATTTGTAGTTGCAGACGTGCAAAATTTAGGCATTCTTTTCTATTTGGAGTTCTTAATTCATAATTTGGCTCCTTATTTCTCTAAAATGTGCCTTTATTTTCAGAATTACGTTTCAGCACAACGATATCGCCAAGAATTTTCATAAATAGAAAGAAAAACTGCGGAAAAGAACTAACAATTTCCCTGCTTAATCATACCCAAAGATTTGTTTCCGTATTTTTATGTCCACTACTACGTATAGTAAGTAGAGGAAGTATTGTATTCGACTCAAAAATTCTGTGTCGTGATTTCACCGAAAATACATGTTTTGAGGACCTCTGAATCCAAAAAAAGAACAATTTTTAGGAAAAGGTCCGTGATGTGTCTATGAACAGCATTACTCAAAGACGCAAAGACGGTTAAAAACCAAAGTTGGTATTTAAGTTTAATATCTTTCAAGATTGCGACACGAAGATTTTGAAGAAAATTCCTCCACCGTAAACTACCCTACACATAGAAAATTTTTCTCAAATATGGATAATGATTTTGAGGTATTCCTTGTAATTTGTCAGAATTTTACAATAGTTATAGACGTCGAGTGGATTTTAAACTCTCAAGGTTACACCCTCTTTTCCCCGTATCCACGTTCTTTGGCTGTTTTCTGTTCTTAAATACAAAGTTTTAGGATTATGCTATGAATGTTGGATGTAGAATCGTCTCTTACAGCTGCAGGTTGAATGTGCCAGTGAAATTTCTCATACTTGCAAGGCAAGACAAAACAGTTACTATGTATATAAAAGAAACATCTTTTCTTGGAGTTTGAATAGACATGATGCATCTAAGAACTGATATATATATACACTTGTTGACAATGTGTGCGAGCAACTGCTACCAAATTTACAGTGTGGTGTATGCAAATGTGCTTCAGTGAAGCTTGAAATTGGTGAAAATTTGGGTTTCCGCTCCAAATTAATACTGAAATGCAGTGTATGTGAGAGCATCTTATCAGAAATTTATACATCACCCAGAATGAAATAAGAAACTACTAAAGCTACCTTCTTTTGAGGTATATAATGTGAGTTATCTACCCCTTGAAATCTTTTATCGTTGTTTTCTCTTAAAAATCTTTTCAGTCTAAACGGAAGGAGGAACAGAGAAACCCAGGTCAATGTACTGTGAACCTGGGGTTAAAATATTAGACCAAAATTTAAGTTTATTTGTCCCAAGGGACTTTGTTACTGGCATAACAAAAAATAAAGAAATTTTATCCTAATTTCTTAACTATTACACCAAAATGGATGAAATTTAGTCTATAGCATATCTGAATTAGATGATGTGGTATAAATTTGAACAAGCTAGCATTATTAGTTCAGAATTTCAAAATTTCAGTCGCAATTACCCATAAAGCAGTGACTGCTATTCAAGTGAAGCTCCACTTCACCAGTTCTGGTTGCATTAAGTATAATATAGGTGTATAATTTGTTGTACGCTTAGATATACAACCATTCGGAGGGGTAAAGGAAATGATGAAAGCTGCCAGCTACCTGCCTTGTCTCTCGCGCCTTAGCCTTGAAGGTGCAGCTATTTCTGTCAGCCGATATATAGCTGCATGTGTATATCCGGTTGCCATGACGACGAAGCAGAATATAAGGTTCCACGGATTGCTAAATAGGCCTGCTGCGAGGCTAAAGTGCAGCTACTCAGTTTAGGGATTTAGCGAACCTCAGCCCCTTGTAGAGGCTAGTCTATCGGTTTATTGCCGTCGTGAAAGGCAAGCTAACTCACCTCCCTCTCTTATTGTTGTAGTTAAACAGTGTAAAAATACTGTTCGAGTAAAGTAGTTGTGTGCTCTAGTTGTTCATTTTACAACTTCTACAACTTCTGCTTTGTTTAGTTAAAGTTAGTGGAGAAATGAATCCTCAAAATTATATTGTATGTAGTATATTGCACACACCATTTCGCGGTGGACTGACTGTGATAAAAGGGATGTACTATTAACAAGAAGGCCAATCCCTATTCTTAATTTATCGGCACAAAAAGTGGAACAAAAGCGTGTGAAATGTTACCAAAAGCATAGTGGTATAGTGAATGTGCAGTAGTTATATGGAAACACTTTTGTTGGCCTTGCCTATTACTTGGTGTAAACATACTTTTTTTTAAAAAAAAAAATTTATTTTATTTCTATTGTTATCTGATATAATATCTATCTAAAAATTGTATTACCAGTTTCAATAAATGTAGAATTTGGAAAACACATCCCGGTTTTAGAAATCGGGTACCGGGATGGTAGTTTTTCACATTTTATTTATTTATATGTTGAATGTGATTTTTATGTGATAAGAGTTTCATCTATGGCTTAGGTCACGAGCCGCCACTGCCTTATAGATCATATTTCTTTAAAAATATTTTCTTAAAAAAATATTTATGGTACTAGTGTCGACGTAACGTTGACGTTTTGTTTAAATGACCAAAATTTGATGTTTGGAGCTGAACCAACAGCATGAAGAGGTGTGATATACAGAATGGCTGATTTGCTTTGTGACTCGGCAAAGGATTGAATTGATCTAAAGGGATAGAAGGCGTGCATTGTCGGAGCAGTCTCCCGAGGATGATCTCTGCCACACCTCTGCGGTGAGACCAGTAAACTGCGGCAATGTTATGAGCCTGGATCAGCGTGCTTTAACCGCACTTTTGATTATAAAGAGCTTAATTTGTTCACTTGACCAGGAGATCAGCATACCGCAGTCCTTTCCTTTGATAACGCTCTGTATGCATGTGTGCTAAAAGCTTGACGTGGGATTTGTATGCGGTGACACATGCGTCTGCACTTCCACCAGCGTGCCTAGGTATACCGGATTATTCTGATGGAGATTAGTCCCTTTCACCGAAAATTCCCTATGGATTTGCATTATCCCCCAAAAATGGAGCTCATGTCGAAAATTCTGCAGCAGCGCAGCTCTGTATGACCCGTGCTCTTTTTTCTTAATACTATTTTAAATAGATATAAAAATAGGATGTTAAAACCGAATAAAAAAAGCAAACATTGCATTTCTCCTGCTCTATCGAATCTGCAAATCGAATGTTATATCTAGAACTACTGAAATTTGAATCAATAGTAGTGTGAAATCATTATTGTATGGCTGTGAAACATGGAAAACAAGCAAAATTATACTAAACAAATTGCAATTATTTCCTTGTAGGTGCAAGGGGAATACGGAAATACACTAGACTTTGAGCGATAGTCAATTGCATTCTGTTTGCACAGCCAAGAGATAAATGAATAACGACCCTCCATTTCAGAAAAGTTTAAGTATTGCGAAACTCACAGAAATAACAAGGAATAGCTCCGAAATGACTTATTACGCGCGTGCATTTGGACCTGATTTGTTTTAACGAAATCTACATTTTTTGCGTAGTAGAACATCGTCTGTTTCTTACGATTTACCAGTTATGTAAACGTCATCCAGAGTAAACAGGGTTACATGGGCTACAGCCAGAAATTAAAAAATATACGTTTCTTTGGCATTTTAATGAAAATCGTTAGCAATTTTTGACAAAATGAAAATTTTCTATGTAAAGTTTGGTTTAGGTGGAGCAATTTTCTTCAAAATCTTCGTGTCGCATCCTTGAAAGATATTAAACTCAAATACCAACTTTGGTTTCTAACCGAGTTTTCGTTTCTTAGGTTTGCTGTTCACAGAGACACACTTGGACCTTTTTCTAAAAATGTTTTTTATTTTTTTAATTCAGGGGGCCTCAAAACATATTTCCGATGAAATTCGACATCGGATTTTTGGGGCGAATACAATACATCCCCTACTTACTATACGTGGTAGAGATGTTTGTCAAGTTTGGACCCAGTTTGATGACTTCGATAATGATAAAAGTTGCAAATTGTGAATCACGGCGTGCACTTGAATCGCTGTTGCATGCAGCTGGTAGGTAAAAGGAACTCCCAAGTGGTTCGGATGCGAGAAAGGATCCCACAAGCATTTCGATGTCTCGCGTTCCGACTGGCTGCATATGGAAGCGCCTTCTTGAGTAAGACAAAATTGCCGCCCCCAAAGAGGAAAACATGTTTTCACTTTTCTACTCCTTCACCTCGAAATCGACTCCCGGTCTCGTCTTGGAAAAAAAAAAAAAAAAAAAAAGGACGCGGTTGCCCTTCCCGTGTGTTTGTAGTTACGTGGAGCGTTTGCCGTTTGTCCAAGCTTCGATTGGAACAGCTTTGGAATGTTTCTCCAAACTATAACCGTTCCTAGAATAGGTTACTGTCTTCATAAACGCAGCGAACTGAAGCCGGATGCTTTTGCTTCGGCCATCCTTATTTTCTGCGACCTCGATATAGATGGCATTCCCCATTCCTATCCTACCACCGCCATTAAACAAATCCAAAATATTCAAAATCTTTCCCTGCGTAAAACCCTCTGCGCTCCCTTCCGCAGCTCCAAACGTATCCTACATCAAGAAACCAACCCACCAACTATCCAAGAGGCAGTGTTGAGAAGAACCTCCAAATTGGCACACATGAACAGATACCAGAACCCCGCAATATCGAATATTGCCAAAAGCGAGTCGAAACACCGCAAACATGCGAGAATCAACATTTTATAGAACAGCCACGGATCGCCAACTCTACGCGCCCATCCACCGTGGCCCTAGATCACAATAAAGTAAGGCACAGACCACCGCCAATGGTAACCTGGAACACAAGTTACAGGCTGCCACAGAGCAAAATCGCGGAAGTGTAAATAGTGCACTGTTTGTGTGTGTGCTTGTGTGGGATGTATGACGTATGCCCAAGTGTGTGTGGGTGGGTGTATATATGTGTAACAATGAAAGAAGAAAGCCAGTCTCTTAATTCATAGAGACATCAACTTCTAATAAAACTGATCTTGGTGACCTACAGGTGGTCACCATATAGGCTTTCTTAAGCCAAAAAATTATACATAAAGGTCGATATTTGTAAACATATGAAAATCGTAGCCTCTAAGCCCAGGCCCATGTACCGGCACCAGGCAGAAGCCTTTGAGAATGAACAAATCTGAATCTGGACACAATCTTCATTTGGACACTTAACTGGCCTGTCTGGTATTATCTTGACACCGGTGGTATAGGAAATGTATAGGTCCGTAAATTCAAACGCGTAGATTCCTTGTGCAAATGATAACTATAATAATCACATAACTTCCTCATAGAAGATGGAAGTGATGTCTTTGTATCGTTGCAGATCTCTTGACACAGGTTTATCCTTAAAGGCCATGTAAATAAATCTTTGCCTTGTCCGTTGAAAATTAAATTTGGGACAATGCGCGTGACTTTCGTTTTCATCGCCTACCGCCGTCTTTGAGTTAGCGATCTCTGAAACTACAGGTTAGCTCATGTTGGATTATAATCAAATACATTTAATTTTAAATGTAGAAATATATTAAGAGGGAGAAATGATTCAGTGGATGTAAAAACAGCTGATTTTTAGTGTCTAAACAGTGCGTTTGATATTTTCATGAAAGTTGTACTGTCAGAATGTGCTGTAAAGTTTTTAGTTACGCACAGCTTGTGTAAAACCTGACGGTGCCCCACTCTGAAGCTAAAATGCTTAATAGTACTGACCAGCCCATTTGCATAATAAGAGAAGTGGGCGGGGGGGGGGGGGGTCAGTTTTCCACCTGCTGTGGATAAATGGGTATAATGCGTTGAATATGTGATGTCCTCCGAATTCTGATAAAATATGTACCACATTTGAGCATTCTAATGTTAACGTGTTACTGGCAAATGTCTTAAGTTAAACTTCGCATGACATTTGCACATTATAAATTGTGACTAAGCTCATTCGGATTAAGGTAGAAATGCATTACAGCGTTGTTCACACAATGCTTGAGCGACAGCTAGTGAAATAGTAAGTCATTTACATCCATTCGTTAAGAAGCTACATGGCTCCAAACATTTGACACAGTTTCGGCGAAACTGTTCTTTGTTGACAATAATTGTGTTTGACATATTTGTTACACTCATAACACTCCCCGGTTAACGTATAGCCGAAGTAGTACCTCCCGCCGTGTATATTCCCTTATAGGTGCAACGTGAATAGCAGAATAGGCTTAAGCAGTAGTCAAATGTTTTAACCCTTTCAGTCCCGAATTCTTTTGCTACTTATGCCGTTCTTCCTCTAATTCGAAGCCGGTTTAGATTAGGCGGTCTGGGACACCTTCAGCCTGCTGGCTTGAATAGCCATGATGGTTAAGGCAACACGTAGTGCACTGGCCATGCACTCAAAGCCTGAGGTCGTGAGTTCGAGTCTCGGCAATCGCAGTCAAATGTGCCTGTGGTAAAGGACAGGGAGGGCCCATGTAAAATAATCGGTGTGATGGCACGCGTGGATGATGACGGGGTATCATTTGACTGCGGTTGCATGGATTTTGCTTCTTTTCTTATAAAAAAAACCAAATAAAAAAAATAATAATTTTCTATAATATGTTTAATTGGTGACGAACAATATAACAAGAGTATAGTAGAAAAAACCGTTAAAAGTATTACAAATAGGCAAAAAAGCCCGTTTCTTATAATACACACCGGGACTGAAAGGGTTAAGAACTGGTGGCTATATGATGGTTTTGAAATTCCATTCTCTTTGCATGGCTAAGGCAAAAACATGACTTCTGTTTAAGAAAAATGCAAGTATTTGAAAACACAAACTAATATCAGGACATTTCTCGAAAGTGGTTGTTTCCTCTCAAAAAGATGATTTAAATGGTGTGTTTTAACGAAATGTGCATGTTTAGACTGTCGAATGACGGGGACTTAAGGGGACATTCCTAGGAAATTCAAGAGAGAGTTTCATTTGTCATGAAAATATCTTACACACAGCTTAGGTATTTCAATCAAGATCGTTAGTCATTTTTGAGCAAATAAAACTTTTCGAACATTTTTCTATGTAAAGGCTGAGAAGATTTTCTTGAAAATCTTAGTGTCGCATCCTTGAAAGATGATGAACTTAAATGCATAACAAGTTTCATTTCTAACACTGTTCGTTTTGGGGTTACGTTGTTCATAGACACACAGATAAGTTTTTCTAGAAATGACTTATTTTAATTCAGGGACTTCATTAGTTGTATTTCCAGTGAAATCACGGTATTAGAATTGTTGAGTGGAATTAATACTACTCGTATGTTTGTGGCAGAGAAAGTAAACTGAAAGAAGAAATGTCAATCATTATTTAATGTTATATGGTCACAAGCATACTGTCACCGCTAACGAAGTCGGGTTAGCTAATGGCCGATATCCCTCAGAGCACAAGCCATTGTGTGCCGCTTACCCGCTCCAGAGGATTCCTTTTGGCCGTTTTGAGTAGGTGCCTTTTCCAGAACGTTACCTTTGTATTCGCGGCGTCTATAAGTAGTTGACCAGCGGTCGGTGTACAGGTTAGTCGAGTTTACAGGGACAATTGAGCTGAGTAAAATGCCTGAGCAGTTCAGTTGTTAGTTTTGACTCGGCATTTCAGTTGTTTTGTGTGCATGCGTGCAACAGTGTCTCAAGAGCAACTTGTGCACCAAGTTAAGCGCCTAAGTGATAAATTATGTTTAGCAGCAATTGGTGTTCGTTTATTACGATGTGTAATAAAAGCTTAGTTGTATTCCACTACATTGATCTGAAAACTGAAAACCTCTAGTGCAGGCATGTGCAATCTAGTATTTATCCTCTCCACATACCCTATCACCAAATTAATGCAGGCCTCCTTGTATCTTTTTACCTTATGCGACATGATTACACCACTGACAATTTGAAGGACTGGCCTATTCTCCGAGGTAGACAGACAGCTGATTCCTAGTCGGTGTGTAGCAGAGTGGACGTGGTTAACGCTACGATGTAGGAGAAATGACACATTGTGCCAGTTCTCTGCAACTATGCTCAAGTGTCCTGATTGCTTATTTACTTGATTGTTAGACATTACGGTCTGGCGAACACAAAGTTAAAATTGAGCATATTTAATGTTTCCAGCTGTTGGAGAACACATCTTAAGGAAATAGTATGTTTAATACCTACCCGGTTACTTCAAACAATGCAAAAACGTTTCCTATCTGCAAATCTCCCTAAGTTCAAATTCTGTTGACAATTGATGGTTTAATGGCACTTGAATGATAAAAGCAAGATAATAAGACTGCCTAACAAATATTTAGGAGCCATGGGAGGAATTTGAAGTTTGGAACAATGCTCATAAACTCGAGTTTTGTGCTTCTAATTGCGTTTACATCGTATGCTCCTACTCACTTAAAAACAGAATGCACTTCGCTGGTAATGAAGTCTTGTGTATGACTGACTAAAGCCTAAAATATGAATAAAACTCTTGAACATTTCTCTGTGAGAGATATCTCCATTTAAAATTCATCTGTGTGGATACATTAGAGCTTACGGCGTCGTGCTGCGTCGGTTTAATGTGACAATGACACGTTTAAGATGTTTAATTCTATGGATGATTATTTAAAACAATACATACAGCCCTTAATTAGCGAGGAAGTAATGAGGACTCCACTTTTAGAAATTAAATATAGCACTTAAATCAGCAGAACCATCACATAGGAGTCGCGTTGATATCACAGTATACACGACGAAATTTCGGCATTAAATTCTTTGTTACTTTCGTTTTGAATATGAAATCAGAAAAGTGAAGCGCGTATTTTACGGATTTGACATGTAGTTGGATAGATTTACAAACTCTTTCTCCAGAGGAAATAAAGTCAAAGTTGAATTTTAGGAGAAATATATTTTCCCGCTATAAGCTGAAAAATACTTTCCAAATGACTCGGAAGAGGTTAAATCCTTTTAAATTATTGTAAATTGTTAGATGGAATAGAGTGGATAACTGAAATAACCTCAGCAAGAAATAAACAATTTTGCCCGCAATACCAACCATTTAATATATGAAACGTGGTTTCTGAAACACAGTTACTTTACGTTTTTGGAAGAACTAAAAGTTTTTCTGTTCCAGAAAATATTGTAATACAAAGACTAGCAGCTAATCAAAGGAAATATTGTAAAAGATTAAATTAAGGAAACCGAAAGACTGGAGTTGGTATAAACAAGATATTTGAAGAAACACAGTTTATTTGAAAAATTGGAAAAAAAGAGGATATGGACAGCCGTGGAAAAATAACTGAGCGCAATATGAGAGCAGAATATTTCCCATCGTGTTGCAGCGCGGTTTACGCAAGTCGATATTTCCAACATGCAGCCTAGTTCAGTGTTGCCAGGTTGATTGATTTTTACTTCAGTGTAGTTATTTTTCAGTCAAAAGGGAATGAGGGAATTGTTTGGAAATAAAGGGACTTCTTATGTAAAATTTTGAAATTCAAGAATTCAAATTCATTTACCTATGCACTTCACCTTTAATTAAGAATTTTTCCTCAGATGTTTCAGCAGTAAATTAAAGTACTACTTCATTAAGAGTCTGTGCATTGAAAACATTGTTGGTTACTGTGGCGATAACGCCAATGTCATGATGGGTGAACATAATTCTTTTGTAATCAGTTTTTAAAGGAAAATGATGAAATTGCTTTTTGATTGTATTTGTCATTCTCTTAATTTGGTTGCAAGTGCTGTGTAAGAATGTCTTCTCAAAGATGTCGAGCCACTGCTACATCTGATGTTTCCGTATATTTCAAGAAGTCCGAAGCGACGGAGTATTCGAGATGCTTTCTTATATGAGAGCAAGTCAGAAAAAATCAGGTTTCATGAGCAGAGGGGAAATTATTTTGTTTCTGTGGGATTTTGAATGCCTATAGGGGAGATTTTCTCTGCCAAAAACCTGGCAACACTGCCTGAGTTGATTGTTTCATATGTTATAGGCTGTGTTATATGCTGTATCTTGAAACACATCTCACATTTGTATTTGTTCTTGATAAACACATGGAACGCGAGATAGAAGAGCGTCTATTTTAACACGTATTTCTGTGTGAGGCACCACATATATGTTCTTGACTTGAGAATACATTTTCAGAAGCTGTATTGAAGTCTGTAATGCAGTGTGAGAGAACTTCACCTAAAGTGCAATTTGAGCGGTGCTGATACTTGGGTGGCTAAATTCCGTCCACTGAGGTGTCATGTTCAAGGGTCTCACGCCTTTTGATACCTCCGTGTTTTACCTCTTATAGACAGAAATGTGGCATTTGTCACTTGATGGTACGGCAGCCACACAACACGAGGAGATGAGCATACATCTTCCTCACAGAAAGAAACCTGGAGTGCTGTCCTACAATTGGCGTGACTTTCCCTATTGTGAAGTGTAACTACTGCAGTGATCTCTTGTTCAAACCTTGACTCATTTGTTGAAAACGCCCATCAACATTGTTGATTTTCTCCAATTGAAGCTTTATTAACTGTTACATCCAACAATCCCATCATGACAGAACTTCAAATGCAAACCCTCATACCTTATGAGAAGTTAATAAGACTACCAGATTCTAAGAAATGGTGCAACTTTCAAAACTCTACACATCATATGAAAACAGAGATTGGATTTATACACACAGTCCAGTATGTGAAGAATTTAGTATATTCATCTGAAACAAAAAATTTTCCCTCTTCCCTTTTCCAGTTAATAAAATTGTGGTTGACTACCAACTTCATCTTAATGAAACATTTAATAAAATGTATCTTAATCCTGTTCAAAGCAAAGCTTTTGCTCTTGAAACCATCAACACAACATATCCTATCAGTGACTGGATTCATATTTATACTGATGACTCTTATGGATTACAAAGGAGCTGGAGCAAGTGCCTTTGGTCGATTCTTTTCCTTTTATAAAAAAGTCAGGAAATATACAACCAATTTTAGTGGTGAAACTGATGCCGTATATATGTCACTTCAAACTTTACTTCCATGGTTATATAAATGCAAAAGTGCAGTTATTCTATGTGATTCTAAAACTGCTCTCCAAGCTGTCGGTTCTACTACTCGGCCCAAAATAATGGAGATCAAAGAAATGCACATGATTAAACAAATACAGAGCCTACTTAAAAATATAGTCATAGAGTATTCCTGCACACTGGTGCTTTTGGAAATGAAATGTCTGATTCTTAGAAAGGATCTAAAATCAATTTAGTGGTAAAACAAAATGTCTCCTATGTAGTATTTGAAGGAATTGTTAAAAGAGCTTCAAATTATAATCAAGAGGTAATACTTCGACATGAACAGTCAAGATGGAAGAAAATGTTGGATGATACATCAATAGTTCTTGATCGACCAAGAAAATCCTCTTTTGCTGCATTTCGTCTGATCACATGACATGATTGCTTGAATGAACATATTTTCACAATGAACATAGTATTTATTGTGCTCTAAAGAAAAAGATATGGTCATCGACATTTTAAAAATTGTGAATCCGTTATGGCTTTTGAAACATTCCTGTTTTAGACAAGTATTGGAAATTCAAACAAATAATAAAGAATATCTCGGGAATGGTTCACCAAAAAGAAGAAAGTATTGTACATAAATTGTGTGTTTTAACAAGATTCACATTTTTATTTAGTAAGGTTTTGCCTGTTTCTTACTGTTCAACATTAATGCTAAAAGTCATCCAGAATAATGAGGTCTTATGAAAACATTCCCAGAAAATACAAGGTGTGACTTAAAAACTGCCATGGAATCGCTTTTTTGTGTCCGTCACTGGATACTGACTCCTTGTGAGCCTAAACGCCACAGGCGTGGTTTACCTTCCGACTGAAAGAGGAGGTGGGTCAATTACGCAAGCGTCTCCAAAGAGACAAGGTTGGACATCACTGGCTTTAACCAAGCCTTCCCCCAAGAAACATTAGTACGGAGTTAATAAGTTATGCTGTCATGAGACTAGTTCTGAGTTATTTTATAGCATCACAAGAAGTTTTATCAGCACCAGCCCTGTAGCTTCACTGCTCTTCGGAGAAGACAAGACGTGGCACTCCTGCAGGACGACCTCGGATTGAATGCAAATTTTTGTCTGTTATCCTTTAGAATAGATTTGTAGTGTTCCGCCTCTTAGGTTTTCACATCAGCTTGTCTTACAGAAGGCAATATTTTCTTGTGTACTTGTCTTGGGATCTCATCTAGTATTCAAGAGTCTTCTAAAAATATTCTCCCATTCCCCTAGCCGCATACGGCAGTATGTGCAATTGATCACCTGCATCTTTGCCTCCGGTCTGCTGACGATATATTCAAGTCGCATGTTGGTACAACAAAAAAAGGAATTAACTTTTTAAAAATTTGCGAGATAGTTTATAGGCCTTCTCGTTATTCGCTGTAAAATCTGCAGAAGAATAAAAATCTGATATGTTACACTCTCATGACTTTCTCTACTCTTGTACTAACCATTGTTACAAACTCTTATTCCTATATCTTCTTCGTGTTAGTTAAGATAAACATTTGCAGATCTTGATTGATATCTTATTGCTTATTTCCTTGTAGGTGCAAGAGGAACATGGGAATAAGTAGGCTTTGAGCGATAGTCGAATCTTTCAAAGCTTTGAGATTACGTTCTCTTTGCACGTTTAACATATAACAAATGAACAACGATGTTGCATTTGACGACAGTTTGTTTTCCGAAACTGATACAAATAATAAGCAATATCTCCGAAATGGTTCACTTTACAAAAAACATTATTTGGACATACATTGTGTATTTTAGCAAGATCTACATTTTTTTTGTACATTAAGATTTTGCCTATCTCTTACGGTTTACGAGTTATACAAAAGTCATCCGGAGTAAACAAGACTACTTGGGCTATAGCCATTTGTCCTAAAAATATCTTAAACATGTCACTTTAATCAAAATCGTTACGACTATTTTCAAGAAAATACAAAATTTCCATGTACAGAGTAGTTTTGGGTGGAGCAATTTCTTCAGAATCTTCGTGTCGCATCCTTGAAAGACATTAAATTTAAATACCAACTTTGGTTTTTAACCGGTTTTTGAGTTATGCTGTCCAGACTGACACACACACACACACACACACACACACACACACACACACACACACACACACACACACACACACACACACACATACACACTTCTATAAAAAATGTAGATCCATAGAAAAACTAGATCTCGCTAGAACACACAATTTATCCCCAAATAAATTTTTCTGTAGAGTGAACCATTTCGGAGATATCCCTTGTTATTTGTGTCAATTTCGGAAAACTTAACTTTCGTCAAATGCAACATTGTTGTAAATTTTTTTGTGTTAACCGTGCAAGAGAACGGAATCTCAAAGCTTTATAAAATTTGACTATCGCCCAAAGCCTGTTGTATTCCCATATTCTCCTTGCATTACAAGAAATAAGCAATAATTTCTACAAATGTTTATCTCAACTAACACGAAGAAGATATGGGAACAAGAGTTTTTAAGAATGGTACAAGAGTAGAGAAAGTCATGTGAGTGCAACGCACGAGATTTTTTGTTATTGGATTACGATAATTAATGGAAAGAATCGTGAAACTGCATCAGTTATCTCAGTTTAAAGGTTGAGTAATTATAATGAAATGCCTGAAGTATGTGGTGAAGGGTACAACACATTCCATCTGCATTAGCGTTACTGCTGCTGGTGCTGCTCGTCGTTGGTGCAAAATCGTACATAATTACTTTAACCATTGTGGGCAGCTGTAGAATTCCTTGTCACTTGGAATTAACCAGCCAGCAACACGTGACGATAATCAGCAGTCCACCATTTGCCATAGCGGCTTAAAACGTGTTTCGACTGTAACTCCTTTTCTCCCAGTTCGCTATAATTCTGAATTAGCCCTTAGACTTTCCAAGTTCTGTATGCTAATGATTTTATCTTTCATCTCTCTCTGCAAAGATCGCTTTAAATTGAGTGTGGCACGTTCAACAGGTGCACCGTTACGAATCTGTTTCAAACTAAATACACTACGTGCTGCTTTGTAGTAAAAGTGGCCAGTCTTGCTTAATGAGCAATACTGTATAATCGCAGTAATAAAAATGTAATTAAACATGTTTCGCCTGTCTAATAATTCATTTCGTATGTTATACTTGCATGTGGAATTACCGTATGTCGACCTAGGATTTGAAATGGGATATCAGTAGTCCACAAGGTCAGTCAAAGATTTAGAGATATTTTCTAAACCGCGAGTAAAAGCACTGGTGCCAGTCGTTTTCGTCTAATGCGCAGAGCTTCTCTTTGGACGGATTGCATGAAGTCGGTCCCAAAAACCCTTTTATACATGAGCTCGTCCCCAATGCATCCCCTGGCCGCTGGTATGTACAGGTATAAATTTTTTCCTTCCCATTTTAAACAGACTTAGGACTGTTAGGGCTTTCACTCCTGGTGTGGTTAGGACTTTGATACCAATTGATGTACATATACTTAGTGCAGAGCCTCGTCGTTAGATGTTAAAATCTATACAGATAAAATTGTATCAGTTACGCTTCTGACAAAGCCATATCTTGTTAGTGCATGCGTTTTGTATTTCATCATTTTAAAGCCTGTTTTCCTTGACTGTTACTGCTATTTTTATCACTTTAAAATATACGCGTCACTTTTTAATGTTCCTTGAAACTTAAATTAATTGAAATATTGTATGGGTGCCGATGATAACGTACCTTATTCAATTTTGCATGAAACCTTAGCAATTATTTGTACTACGGAAGGAACTTTCGGAGAATACTGCTCACATTTCTGGAGAGAAGGTACCGTTTCACCTGCGAGAGGCAAGGTTCAACCTTTCGGTGGGAGTTAATACGCAGCGTAGCAGGTAAACAATTGCCGCGCGGTGGCCAGTTTGGATGGCTTTCTTTTCGTTCGGTCGATGGTCCGGACTGTGTTCGTCAGCAGCCTCTTCGGGTCATGAAATCCGCTTGCCCTGCAGTCGGTTCTTCACCATAATAAACAGGTGCAAGGTGCCAGGTCTGGGATGTAGTTGAACAGAGGTAGTCTGAAGAAAATTTAAGATCACGTGGACAGCGTGGGCAAATGCGTTGTGAGGCAGCAAAATACTCAAACCAATTCTTCGTCGTCTTTTGCCGCAAATTATCATATACCAAGGTAGTGCCATTGTTTGTGTTGTTTGATTCTCCACTAGTATTGTTGCTACATGATCGGTTTTGACGAAAAAAAATACAGGGTTTTCTTGTCAACACTTTTTGTCCTTCTGACCCTGTCAGGTGAATTGAGATTTTTGTACATGCATGACAGCAAAATTCTGTCTAGTTATTACATTATCATCTTTTTAGAATATTTATCGGAGTCATTAATGAAAATTATATTGTTGATTAGACGCATAAGATGCCTGTACCACAAGGGGCATACATACATGCTTACTGATAACTTCTGGTGTGTGCTGGCATTTAGCGGAAATTTCAACAAAACCATGAAAAAACTGAACGCATCCTAGTGTCGCTTCTACGAGGACTAGAAGAGAAAATAAAATGGCAGAAGTTCCTTGTTTTACAAGCAAAGTAATTTATACGAATTTGGTCATAAGGTTCTGTCACTTGCTCCACCAAGGCGTATGATAAAAGGACGTGACATATTCCATTATATGCTGATCCTTGTTTTAGAAAGTCTTAGAAAGTTCCATGGAAAATACTTAACTGGGGGGATGAAATTATGGAGCAAATTTATGGAATAGTTCAGTTTAGATTATACGTTTTTTGTAGTTTTATTATAACACAGTACTTTCACACAGCATAGGACATGTGTATTTTGTAAATGTTGGATGTAACCTAAGACTTTTCCCTTGCATATTGGTCGCGGGTTCGATCCCCGTGGCTACGGAATCTAACATGGGTTTTTTCTCCGTGGTTTCCCCATGTCACTTAGGCGAATGCTGGGGTGGTGCATTATTTCATACCACGGTTTCCTTTCAATCATTTCCCTTCATTCCCTTTCCTTATCACCTTTCAGGTGTGTAGTGTTGGCAGTGCCGGGCAGATGGCGCGGATGGCTGCGCATGGTAACTGCTGTTCTCGGCGCTAGGTTGCGTTCGACCGTCCTTGTCCTTCGTGAGGGGGGGGGCGTTCAGTGCGACACCGGAACCGCGCTGTGATGGCTGCTTGGGGGGGCCTAGCGCCGGGATGAAGAGATCTCAGCACTTGTTAGGGACTATGTCTATGTGCCCTGTCTAGCTGCGACCCTATGCCCCCCTCTGTGTATGTACCCTTTACTCTTTTATATACTTTCATATGGGCCGTGGGAAGTACACTACCCACCCTATTGTTTTTCAAAACAAATATTTGAAAAAAAGGTTTGTGTGAAGTGTACCCATAAACTATCATTATGCATACATCAGCAAACTTGTAACACTCATAGAATAAAACGATCCATGAAAGAGTTAATATAATTCATAACGTAAATAAATCCGCAATGTTAATTTAAGAACTATGATACTTGAGAAAACGTGATTTGATTTCTGTCAGTCACTGAATTTCAAGAAATGATTGACCAATGGCTCATGTTTAACTTTACAAAACGTTTTAAAGCAGTTATATCTGCTAAACGAAAACTTTTTAATTTATTACTAAGCCCTTCAGAGCGATTTGGTGTAGTTACTTCGTCAGTGAAAACATTCTCAAACTGGTGCCACTCTTGCAATTTGTGGGGAATTCAAGTCACGCAAGGTCTCCCGTGAGCTCATTCAACATCATCTCTTCCTCGCGGTGTGGGAATAAGTGTCGTTGAATTGTTTTGGTGGCAGTTCATGTTGCTGCTGAGAATACGTGAAATTCAAACATAGTTTGTAGACAAACCAAAAAATGAAAAATAAGAAACCTTTATCCTAGTAAAAGAGTAGAATGGCAAATAAGGATTGTCTTGAAAATCTTGTGTTATCCTTGTAAGATGTTTGGCTTAATACTTTGGTATTTAACAGACTCCTCGCTTTTACTTTCTGTGCTACGTATAGAGAAAGTATTGTATTCTACCCAAAAATTCGATGTCTAGCTTTCACAGGAAATACGTTTTGACGGCCCCTGAATAAGGGGGGGAAAAAGCATTTTTAGAAAAAGGCGTGTGCATGTCTCTGAACGGCGTAACTCAAAAACGAAAAGTCGGTTAAAAACCAAAGTTGATATTTAAGTTTAGTATCTTTCAAAAATGGAACAAGAAGATTTTGAAGATTTCTCTCTCCTAAATTACCCTTTTCATGGAACATTTTTCGAAAATGTTGATTTTCTCGAAACTGGCTCCAACGATTTTGATTAAAATCTCATGTTTTAGATATTTTAATGGCAAATGTAATGTATATTTTGAATTTTCTGGCTATAACCCACAATTTACTCTTGAGTACTTTTGCATAACCGGTAAACCGTAAAAAATAGACCAAATCTTACTAAACAAAAATGCAAATCTCGTTAAAACACAATTTATGTCGAAATGGATTTGTTTGTGGAGTGAACCACTTCGGAGGTATTCCTTGTTATTTGTGAGAGTTTGGAATACTTATTTCATCAAAAGGAAGATCGTCCTTCATCTTTTTATGTTAGCCGTGCAAAGAGAACGGAATCTCAGCTTTAAAAGATTTGACTATCGCTCAAAGTCACTTACTGTATTTACATATTCCCCTTGTACCTACAAGAAGATAAATAATAAGATAATTTCTGCAAATGTTTATCTCAACTAACACGAAAAAGATATAGGAATAAGAGTTTGTGAGAATGGTTAGTACAAGAGTAGAGAAAGACATATGAGTGCAACACATCAGATTTTTGCAAAGGAAATATTTCTATTTCCGTTGAAATGTTTATTTCGATACTTTTGAAGGAGTACAGTTCCTTTGCCTTAGTCCTAGGGACCTAGAAAAAGCAAAAACGAATGCACATTGACTGTTGGATATTTACGTGGGCCATAAGAAATAACTCTTGAAAAGTCGATGACCGATTATGTCATCTCGATAAGTATCGACTAGTCACGTTGCGGATGTTGAGTCCCATGAAAATATCCGGGCCACCTGTGCGACGGTCGCTTAAGGATGCCTGAATGTTACTATACGTTGTACTCGTTTACTGGCTGAAACCAGCATCTGCGCAGTTTGTAGATAAATAAGCTCAAAAGAACTTCTTTATAGCGGTGGTCCTATTGATTCGGAAAACAAATTCCATACATGCTTCACATATCATCTGCTGTTATTACACTCTGGACTCCAGAAAACAAAAGTGAAACAAATACCGCAGTCAGCATTGGCTTGCGTATATGCAAATAAATAAACATATGCCAAAATGTGTCCATTAGGAATTTAGTTGACTGTTCAATACTGTGACTTAGAGGCTATAGCACAGGGTTATCAAGAGATCGACGGCGGGCAGTCTGAATGATTAACAGATAAGTGGCGCGCTCACCAAGCTTAAACATCGAAAGGAAGTTACAGATTGAGAAAGTTAGTGAGTGAATTGTGTGTGCGACGTGAAGTGCTGTATGATTTTAATCCCATGCCAAGGTATGACGAATGCATAAGGAAATGTGAGTTATCCTTACAGGAATTGCACGATATAAGCTCGAGGATATACCATTTGTGACCGAAACCGACTGTGGGGTTTTTGAAAAATATAAAAGGTAGAAAATTATCAGTGGGAGAAAGATGGGAGTAGTTGAAAATATCGATTATGTTTTATAAGCTAAATATACGGCATAAACTGAAAATAACACGTAAGTTCTGCTATTTTGAACGACTTCTTTACTTTAATCTAGCGTGAATATACATTCCAAGGGGTAATGTTGGCACCAATGCGTAAGAAATGAAAGTAGCCAGCAGGTGCACAAGGCGCGACGTTGGAGTTGTGTAGTTGGCAATGCGTATAAACAAATTAACCATATGAACACATAACCTGAAATAACTGTCTAATCATAAGCTCATTCACTTGTGTAGTAGGAAGATAACCTTAAATGGGAATAGTTTTCATAAATATACGTTTATAAAAGAAATGCAAAGTTGTGTTTTAAAGGCATAAACCGTATAACTATGAAATCATAAGCTCGTGCATTTGTGCAGTAAGATCGTCTTAAATTGGAATATATCTCATAATGTACGTTTATGAAACATTCAAAGTTTTATAAGAGTAACTTGTGGCAGGTGATTACAAAGGTAATACTTTTAACGTCGGATTTCACTGGAAATAATTGTCGCAATTTACTGGTGATTTCTACGTTATTTGAAATGCGGATTTCCATTAATAACACCAAAAGGGAATGAGAAAAAAGGAAATCACTTGGTAACATTTTCTGCTTATGTTAGGTCTGTTTATTTTCATTATTTCACTATTTAGGTCGCGCTTCTATTCCATTTGCTACGTTTCCATGCAGAATTGAACTCGATTTCAGTTCATTCCCATATCAGCGTTTACGTGATGAACTCAGTCCGGAAATAAGATCGAACAACAATTCATGCAATAAGATTTCGACCCGATGCCACTATAAGCGGATAGGATCCAGTTGTTGAGCTTCGTTTGAATCCGCGTTTCTATGCAGTATTCAATCCGGTAAAAGAGCTCAGATCGACTTGAATTCGCCATGGAAGTGTAGTAAAGGTCTCAGTTATAGATTGCACGTATGTTCCTTAGGCGTCTTCCTCTCTGATTCGTAGTTGCCAACCTCTTTGTCAAGTAGTGTATTTCTTCATGTCAAGTTGGCATTGTTTATCGGCATTTACCATCAAGAAGCCTGTATTCGGCAACATTACCTTCCAAGGTTGGCACTGCTATAGGGAAGCCTGCTTCAGATGTCGCTATGTACCAATGTATTGTCTGGCTACATTCCTGCCAGGGACCACGAGCTGTGCTTCAGCTAGAAAGCTGCAAAACGGATAATCCACCACACACATACGTAAGAGAGAACCTAATTTTACCGACGCAGGAGGTACCCTGATGAACAAATGGTTCTGCCATTAATCACAGCTACAGTTGCTTATAATTCTGCAGGTAGCACATTATTTTGGGAAGCCTTATCTGAACAGCGCTCCAAAAGGTGCAACAGGCAGCAAGCGACGCTTGCGGTTTAGAAGCCATTGCGGAAGTGTGTCACTATATGGAAAAGTCCACGGCGCGTATAAATCATTTGGAGTAGTCCCCTCTTTGTCTCCCGTGACGATATCAACAGAGTTCCGTTCCTTCCCAACGGAAATGGTGTGTTGCTTGTTGCATACCAATGCGAATCGCAAGTTTTTTGTTAGAAGCAACACGCAAGTTTTCTATGAACGTATAGGTGATCGGTATTTCGCCTCATCGCGTGCTATGACGATATCGCGTAGCATGTCAAAGAGTAATTCGGGCGCAGGCTTAACGGCAAATCCCTCCTTTTTTTCTTCCTTCTTTTTTCTCTTTTTGGGGGGATATCTTCTGTGGTCACGGATATATGGCGTTTGTTTGAACCTTCCGAACCATTAGTCCCAGCTCTAACGCATTCCTTTTCATTCTGCTGACGGCGATCGATGGCAGATTTGCAGTTATGCCCTAATTTTAGGAGAAGAGCAACAATGGAAGGTTAATATTAAATGCTTTCAGTCTTTGTAGAGCGCAGGGCATTTCCGCCGGAAACAAGTCTAGAAGAAACAATCTAAATGTAGTAAGTTTCTTAGGACATGAGCGTTTTAAATAAATTAGAAGTGCAGTTGAACCTACTTAATACGTAAACCAGTTCTAAGTAAACAAAATGTAATTTAGAAACGTCTTAGTAGACCCTTATTTATATATAATTCATTTATATTTAATTGGCTGTTATACGTATTAAGTTTCAGTGAAATACAACTGAGTTTTACGTAATTATGTGTACGACGTACGCTATCGTACTCGATTTAGCTTACCTCTGTTGACAAAGATGCAAGCTGAGCGGGCGGCTTTCGGCCGCGGAAACAAAAGACAGACATTTGCTGGTAGAGTCAGCGGCTTTAGGCGCGACAATGTCGTAGAAACAAACGAGAAGATAAAATTTTTCTCTATCTGATGTTTACTGATTAACAGTCGTTTTTTCTTTCACTTCTCAATTTCTTTTAATCAGCCATGGAGAATAGAAAAAGGAAATGTTACACACTAGATCAGAAAATTAAATTCATACGAGAGGTGGAACTTAATCCACGCAAAACCGAAATTGGTCCAGATTAGTAATTTCTTATACTAGGCCACGTACCTTCATCAGTAACAAAATGAGGTGTATACACTTAATGCAAGAAAAGTGAAACAAACCAAAATCCTGATTCCTTTAAAGCAGGACTTAGTTCAAAATATGGTTTCCTTTGTACATATCCTCCTTGTTTGTAAATTTTTACACATGTAGGCCCACTGTATTGCTTAAAAAATTATGCATTATCAAAATCTCATTTGTAAATAATTCTGAGTTACAAGTTGTCTCCCCTCTTCCTCTTGATATACGCACAAATCAGGCTCAGCTGTATACGTTTATAATTTGAAGCAGAAGGGACTGGCTAAAGATTCGAATTAGAAAGATCACAGCTAAAGTTTTATCAGTTTTCATTTATAATTACCGCTCTTATTTAAAAGCGTTATATTTGAACATTGTTATATGTAGCACCGGTAGAGTACTCGTATATAGTATACTTACAGCTCCTGAATTACTATTTTGTAAACAAACTTGAAATATCTACACGTTCAGTGACTGGAAAACTACTGTGTTAAGTTCCGCCAAGAGTTCTTTTATCGCGTCTGTCACTTCACTAATTCTAGTTCCACTTTCTTCCGTAACGTAGAGGCGTAACCAAATACGTCCGACGTAGTCTCTTCTTCGGACGGCTTACTCGCTGGGTATTCGAACACAATACGTCTCCAATTCCGCACACTAACAGGACTCGCTGCGCTTTGCTACAGACATCATCGACTCGCTCGCAGAACAACGCTTCTCGTAGCACACGTTAACTGGCTCCGTGAGACTCACTTCAGTCACCAGACTTCAACTTCGAGCACCATAAGATCGACCCGCTTCACGATAGCGCTCGCTCACGTAGCTGTAGGAACTTTCCAGAATATTCGAGATGGCGAAACAACCAGAAGATTCTAGTTCTGTGGCAATAGTGCCTATCGTGTTTACACCGGGCGAATGCGACGCCATATCTTTGTTTACCGTTCCGACTTTCCGATAACCTTGCGCAATAGCCTCAATACCATTGTGTCACAGTACCAAAGGAATACTTGCAGATAACCAAGCGTATTGATGGCAAGGTAATCGGGATCCCTTCACTTCCAAGACGTGCCTTCTCTTCAACAGATGAATCGCACCA
This sequence comes from Tenodera sinensis, assembly GCA_030765045.1. NCBI lineage: Eukaryota > Metazoa > Arthropoda > Insecta > Mantodea > Mantidae > Tenodera > Tenodera sinensis. The sequence continues at coordinate 23,218,102 of CM060972.1, read as the reverse complement.
CCTATGTTGTTCAAAACTTCCACCAAGTGGCTTGATGTGAAATCTTCCCCACACAGCCAATGTAACTGTACAGCTGTCCCAGGCATCTGGTGGAGTACACCTTCATTTAAGGGCACATAAACCTGCCTTTCGAAACAGGTTTCTCTCATTTTGACGGTTATTTAAGACCAAGTTGTCAGCAGTGCTGCTGTCTCAAGGAAACTTATGTTGAATTCTCGTATTTGTCGAGGGAAGACTTACAAAAGGTTGAATCGTATGGCACCACCTTTGGTGGAACTTAAGATCGTAGTATTGAAACTTATCTTACTATCAACGAGCGACTGATAGCATTCAATAAATTTGACCGCTGTGAAGCATTTGTTCGTGGCATTCTCTTACATGAGACACACGTGCAGGCCTAGGACTTGTTGAGCCATTGGCTTCAAGTTTTCTATGTTCAAGCCATATGTCAATGTAAAGAATGTAAAAAGCAGCCGAAGTTCACAGAAAGAGGTAAACTCGGTCTAGTGAATACTATCTGTGAACTCCTGTGTACTCTACAAGGGATAAGGGGTGGTTTGTTACCTGCGACATCCCTGCCTCGTGTCCAATAACAGTTCAACTTAATTTCCTCTCTTCCTGTCTTTAATATATATTTAGAACAGGGCCGACGAATGTTAGTAGACGTGACCTCTATTCCCCTCTCTTCGTGACCACGAAAGCGGAAAAGCGAGGAAAACAAAGTGAAAATCAGTTCTAGCTAAAGCGTGCTACTGCAGTTATGGAGGGGGGGGGGGGGGGGCGGCCGTCTTCACACCTGCGGAGTAACGTCCGTCAGCCCTGATTTAGAAAGTCCTATGTTGGTCGTAAGTATTTTGTATCCAGTGATCCATACATACCTACATCAATTTGTTTTTAATATCTGAAAATCTTCCTTTCGGAGATTAACCTTCCGAAACACACCATTGATGTTCCTTCTCTGCAGTTTTGTACCCAAACAAACGTACATTCTAAATGGAATGTTAGCAGGCAAATTTGGTGATAACCATATGGTATTAATAACAAATTACTACAGAGATGATTTATTTAGTAGGATATAATTTGCTTATCTTTCTACCACCACGATACGGTGCGAAACGTTCTCATCTTTGCAGGAAGTGAAAAACTGTCATTACCAGGTTGGAATGCTTGAGTCTCGCAGTTGAATTGCCTCTCCAGATTCAACTGAAGTGTAGCTTCATTAGCTGTTAAGTATAGTGTCCCCTGACTCTGCTCCGGATTGAAAACAGATCAATGTTGGAGTCAAGAGGGAAGCCATGTATAATTTATCCACGTGACTTTCGCTCACAAACCAACAGTTCCCAACCTGTGGAAACGAACCACGATACTGAACTAAACTTGAACAGGTGTAGTGTTGACTATCGGAATGGTTTAAACACGAAGTGAATGCTATCAGATTAAAAACAGGAGGGGATTAACATTTCAGTACAGTCCAAAGATTGGCAAACCTTATCTATTTGTTCAGGTGGAAGGTCGAAATTTTAGGAAGATGCTCGATGTGAAGTAGGTTTGGGTCCCTTTCTTCGTGGTATGGAACTCCAATAGTATCTGAGCGTGGGTATACTGTTATGAATGAAGTGTTATCTTATTTTATTTTCCATTTCTTTCATCTGCACTTCTGCATTTGGCTCTCCATGATTGCGCGTGTAAACGGACCACATTCTGCTGAGAACTAATACGGGTCTTCACCACATGGCTTTCAGACCGTCGTTTGTTCCTTGTTCCAATCGGAGGACCCGAACACAAGATCAACAACCAAAGGTTAGGTTTCCGAGCGCCTCGACCTCGGCGCGGAGTCCAACGCCCCGAAATGTCGTCCCCTTTCCCAGATCCCAACGACAGCGAGACACGGAAAGAGTTCCTGTGCGCATATCATCCCTGCCAAGCTGCACCAGTGACCCTGAGAGAACCAACGGGATGAACGATGAATGAAATGATTGAAGCGAAATGGAAGGGCAGAAAATTCGGATCCTTCCTAGAATTCACCTAGCTACCCGGGAAAACCCACGTAAAACTCCATGGTTCAGGAAGGTTGCCCACGGGAATTGAACCCACGACCTCCCGAATGCGAGCCTTACATGTTACCGCGTAGCCATCTCGCTCGCCATAGAATGAAAGTTCAGAATATGAAGACAAATAAAAGTTGGGGAAAATTAAATTTATTTCCATAAAAATATATCCTCTATGAGTGTTAAATACTTATATTAAATCAGCAATAACTTAAAGTTAATAGATAAATAGGTTTTTTTTTTCTCCAGAAAACTGGGCCAGAATATAAGGAATGAAACATTGTAAACACAGCTTGGGATCACCCTGTAGTCGAAATGCCGCCGGTGTATCCCGAGCATTAAAAAGCGGGAATACTTCTGTCGCCTGTGTTTATCTGGCGCATGGGTTTGTGATGCTGAGCACCGAGGAACTTTCCGATAACGTCGTGCCATCACCTTGGTGACATAGATTTACACGCACGCCACATGCGAGGAAGTTGCTCATCCCGTTAAATTGAAATAACAGCGCTGAAAATTAAATTTACCTCCTTATCGCCTTACTGATCCGCACCAGTGCTCCGTGATAAACACTCTTAGAGTTTTTAGACATTAATTCTGATATCATATGTACATGCTGCTACATGAATTGCTCGTTAATAACCGCAAAAAGGGAAGCATAGGGGAAGAGAACACATTTAAAAGCCTCGTTTTTCTCTTTTTCCTTCGTAATTGAAATAAGCGGTTTACCTTGCTGTGGACGCTGTTATACCCTCTTAGTAAAACAACTGTAAACACTTTCCTGCAGAAAAAAATTGCTAAGGAATATAAATTGGGAACGGCAGGTAAATTTAGGAGCGGTCAAAATTGACGTTAAATAAAGCGGTTATCATGAATTCCATGCCAGATCTCCAAAACCGTGCGGACTAACTGAAGGAAAAACCTGAGTTGGGTGCGAACTACCTGAAAGTTTGTCAATCACGTCCATTGTCCATTTTTCTTTCAAGCGTTACCCAGGAGGAATCACGAGGAGGTTGACTGCTTAGCCTACAATATATTACTTTTTTATTTATTCATTTTATGCCTTTTAAAATTCAATATTACAATGTTCGTAAACCTTAAATCTGCTTTTGTTATAGCAGCATGTTCTCCGAGGAAGCTTTCAGTTATAACGGTTCCTCTGTTTGCGATATACCCGTATTTACTTCAGACGGATGGTCTTCAAAATATCTGCAAATAAAAATAAATTTCGCTGTGTTATGGGAAATATACTTAGTTTTGAATGGAACGTTTTACTTTCGTTTGTCGTTACATAAATTGAGGTATCAAAGCTTGCCCGTGGTCACACATCGCCCGGTTTTTGAGTACTGACTTCAATTTTCTCGTTCTGTACGGCCCACTTTTTCTGCTCTGAAATGTATTCTAGGCACTTAGGCAATCCATTGCACATTCCTCGGCGAACCTCAATACATTATACACGAAGAAAGAGTGATACAGTTAATTGTAAGGTTTTACATAAGATTGTCTAATACAGTAACACCTCGTTTATCCAGATCAGATTTTTAGATTTTTTTAAATTTAATGTTCACATTAGATAATAAATTTAGCTATGATAGAACGTAACTATAAGCATGAACGCCAAGTATTAGCTTTTTAGTTTGATTCAGTGTACGTACGGTTCGTGCATAAATCGCTCGTAAATTATGGCAATACCTACTGAACTATACTGTAAAATGCTACCTGTTGAGTTCAGAAAGATTTAGTAGTGTATCACACGGTGCTGACGCGGTATGTCTATAAATAGCGCCGGATGAAAGCATTGACCGTGACCTCTAACCGTCACTACAACCTCCTCAATCTCCTCAGTTTTTCTTTCGTTTTCAAACGGCACATGTTTCAACCAGATCTTTTTGTGGCTTATCAAAATGTTTGGACGTGGAATTCAATGTTTAAAATGAACCAAAACGAAAGAAACTCATGGTTTTAATGGGCACAAAGTTGGATGCTATTAATCGAATTGATAAAGGAGAAACATTGAAGAAAACGGCTGCTGAATTAGGAGTTACTGCGCATCAGCTGATAAACATTATGGCGTACTTGGAGCGTTAGACCGACACCACTCCAGCTGAACTGTTCATGTTAAAGCGTTTGCGTAACCGTACTTCGCTCAAACGCCACATGCGTTTAAAACAGAGGAGTATGGATCAATTCTTTGTTAAGAAACGATGTAATTTTATATGATTAACCTGAGTCCTGAGCTCACTATGTTATAGCTAAAACTATTTTGTGCTTAATGGGTTTCTATGGGGCAGAATTAAACAAAAATGAAAAAAAAAAAAAAAAACACACACACACACACACACACACACATTTTTGGCGGAAGGCCTAAAATGGCATTTAGAAAGCTACAAATTTTGTTATGTGCATCAATATATGTTATTAAACAACAAAAGAACAAGAATATTCAAAATATAACATTTTGTTGTTGGGGAGGGGGGTTTAGGGGTAGTATCGTACATGATACCTCAGACTATATTATGTTTCTATGGGTTTGTAATTTTGCCATCGATACAAAGTAGACAAGAGAGAGAAAAAATCTGTGTTGCACTCACATGACTTTCTCTACTTTTGTACTAACCATTCTTACAAACTCGCATTTCTATACCCTCTTCGTGCTTTTTGAGATAAGCATTTGTACAAATTATCCTATTGCTTATTTCCTTGTAGGTGCAAGGGGAATATGGGAATACAGTAGGCTTTGAGCGATAGTCCAATCGTTTAAAGCTTTAAGATCCCGTTCTCTTCCCACGCTTAACGTATAAGAAATGGACCACGATGTTCCATTTCACGAAAGTTTTAATTTTCCGAAACTCACACAAATAACAAGAATATCTCCGAAATGGTTCGCTCTACAAACAATTTTATTTAAACATAAATTGTGTTTTACCTAGATCTACATTTTTTGTATAGTAAGATTTTGTCTATCTCTTACGGTATACGAGTTATTCAAAAGTCACCCAGAGTAAACAGGACTATGTCGGCTATAGTCAACAAATTTAAAATATGCATTGCATTTGTCACACAAATATCTTAAACATCATTTAAACATTTTAATCAAAATCACCAGAGCCATTTTCTAAAAAATTACCATGTAAAGGCTAGCTTATGGTGGGACCATTTTCTTGAAAATCTTCGTGTCGCATCCTTGAAAGACATTAAACTTAAATACCAACTTTGGTTTTTAACCGACTTTTCGCTTTTGAGTTATGCTGTCCACAGACACACACATGCACGTGCGCGCGCGGACGTTTTTCTAAAAATGCTTTTTTGTTCAAGAGTCTCAAAACATGTATTTCCGGTGAAATCTCGACATCTAATTTTTTGGTGGAATACAATAATACTTGCTCTACTTTCCAGTAGAGAAAGTAAAAATATGAACGTAAAGTTCAGGTTCCAAAACCTGAGGTATCATATGGTACCAAAGCACGCAGGAGGTTAAGATTTTTGTATTGCTGAATGTCTTGTAGACAATACATACTATGTCTTGTAGGTATTGTATAATTAGTTTCTTTATAGCCATAAATGGCAAGTCTGCTTATTTAAGGATTTATGAATTTTGTTTTGCATATTACCCATATATGTAACCCGGATTTTCGATTTTCTAGATTGTATTTGGTCGCAGTTAGTCCGTATAAGCGAGACTATACTGTACTAGGATCTAAGTGGGACGGAAGGGTTAGTAAACGTTTGGTTGTGTACAGAGTGTAATGAGGTGACTATACGGTAGATGGGTAAAGAGAACCGTACTGCCCTTCGAGAGATGGGAGTTCAGTGAAGAAAGAAATGTTTTCTCATCGTTTCTTTGGTTGCTCGGGGCGGCAGTAAATCTTTTCAGGCCGTTGCTTCCTACCAGATCACTGTTCCGTAACATCTGTCTTTTCCATCGTCTCCAAGCGACATGAAGGAGGGGCAAAAAATAAGTAATCCAAGATAGATTTCTTTTTGTTCTTGCCAAACAGTGATTTTCCACAATTGGTCCTCATAGATTTGTCAACTTCGAGTAGCGCGTCTTTCTGAGAAAAAATGACAAGTCGACCAATAATAAACGTAACAATAATTTCAACATCTTTATGAGTTAAAATTTGTGTGGTTCTTTTCATTAGCAATGCCAAGAATGATTTTCGATGGGTCTAACAAGTTTCTAAACAGTTTTTCTCAAGTTTTTATACATCACAGAATATCTAACCTGGATGGTCTAAAGGTGGATAGTTGAAAATTGTACCCCAAACTCCGAATCAAGAGTGTTTGGCTCTCAAGTAGTATATTCATTCTTATTTTTGTTAAAGCTCTACATCTTAAAAGCAAAGTAGAATCATTAAGGCATACTGTGTGCAGCGAACCTGCTAGGTTCTACAACAATGGCGTTTTACAATGGATATGCCATTGTTCAAACACTGCGTTAAAGGTCTCAGATGACGTCTGTGCATAACTAGAAATAGATTGTGGTTTATTGTTTGGCATTTAGTAATATGTTCATACACGATTAGTGTGTCTGATTTACGCGTGCTGTGTGCAGAAGCTTTGGTAAAATTTTAACTGGCTTGAAAAATATGAAAGAAATCAGATTTCACATTCACACTGACTTTCCAGCATCTTTTGTATATACAGGGAGGCCGGGAAGTCATACATTCCTTCTGATATATGGTTTGTAGAAGCATTACAAACAAAAAAGTCGAATGGCATTTTGTTCTTTGATCAGTCGTTTTCGAAAAAAATAATTTTTTTTTTTATCCAAATTAGAAGCGTAATTTCACAAAAATGTAGGAAGATAACAGTTTGTTACTTGTAACATGCGTAGAGTAACTTATTTCTGACATAGCTTCGGTAGTAATTATGAGACATCACAAAAGGTATCGAAATAATTAATCAATTATAAGACGTGAAGGAACACTCCGAGCAGTTCTTGCAGAGGTGAAGTAACTCAACGTTGCATTGAGGTTGGTCAGGGAATTAACCTGGTTTGTGGCTGTAAACAGGTCGGTCGTGTGATGTTTTGGGAGGTGACGATTGTGATTGGCCCACACACGCAGAGTAAACACGGAAGGACAAGGCACGGTATGTGTTTATGTTCCCAAGACGCACCGTTGCGGTGTTTGTGCACTGAGCTAGGGAAAGTGACCACCCACACAATCTGCAGTGTTGTCAGTTTCTTTTCGACAAAACTAAAATATCTCCGCAAGAAATGGTCAGAGACAAAAACGTAAGTTACAAAATGTGTTCCAAACACCGAGATGTATCATTGGTTTAAATTAATGTAATAACTTCCCTTCCACCCGGTATCTTCTACATACTATTCTTATAAAAATAATTTCTCTACCACGTAGATAGTTCGGGTTGTGCGTTGCTTGCACAAGAATGTATATTTTTAAGAGGTCTGTCTTGTTAATATGTTGCAACTCGAGCAGTAATCTTTCTCAGAAAACGCTAGATTTGCTGATGTCGAACACAGTGCTTAAGATTCATTTTCGTGAGAGGAACACAATAGATTGATATTTCCCGAAATAGTTGAGACAGCAAAATCCTACTCCCTTGCCCAAAAGTGCTGTATGAAGTCTTGGGCACTGTTCTTTGGATTGCATGTTGTCCAAAAGGAATCTGTGATATAATTGTCAATTGAAGTCTTTCAGTGTTTTGGGCCCTACGTAGTGGATCTAATTTCCCAAGAATTGGATTGTGTTGGAACGTCTAGTTTCAGCTAAAGAAAGATATTTGAGGATCAAGTGTTGCGTTGGATGCAGATAGTGAGCTGGGTTACCACTTTACTCTAATGGGGCGTTGTAACAATTAACAGCAACGTACGAAATATTTGTTGTTTATGAAGTAGGGTCGATTTTGCTACTTGTGTATTCCAAAACAACCATCAGCATTGACCATGCTATTAAGAAATGGCAAGATAAAATAATTGAACATTTTGAAACAAATGACATAGTCCTAAATATAATTTTATTTGCTAATGACCAGGTTATTTTTAGCTCATCAGAAGATTATCTCCAAAGAGCTGCAAATAAATTAAGGAATATAATTTAAATATTTCATTTACAAAAACAAAATCAGTGGCATTTTGAGGAAAGAAACATCTAAGATGCAAAATTGTTATAAATGACAATATTATTGAACAAGTGAAATCCTTTAGTTACTTGGTTTACGATATATTGTACTGCCAAAAAGAAAATGGAAATATAAAAACACAGAATCTTCAAAGGATGTGTGGAACTATAAGGAACACTAAGAAATAAAACAACCCAAGATACTCCACTGAAATTTTATAAGGTTGCGACCCTTACCAGCATTATGTATGGCAGTGAAAGTTTGACTGACTCGCAGAAATAGAAGATAGAAGCGACTGAGAGTTTTCTAAGACAAATAGCGGGTTACACTGTTGTGGACCAGAAAAGAAGCACAGTGATAAGAGAACAATTAGATATTTTCACTTTCTCTACTGGTAAATAGGGGAAGTATTGTATTCCGCCCAAAAATTCCATGTCGAGATTTCACCGGAAATATGTGTTTTGAGACCCCCTGAATCCAAAAAAGAAGCATTTGTGTGTGTCTGTGGACAGCATAACTCAAAAACGAAAAGTCGGTCAAAAACCAAGGTTGGTATTTAAGTTCAATGTCTTTCAAGGATGCGACACGAAGATTTTGAAGGAAATAGGCCCACCCCAAACTACCCTTTACATGGAAAATTTTTTGAAAATTTTGAATTTCTTGAAAATGGCTAACGATTTTGATTAAAATGTCATATGTTTGAGATATTTTTAGGACAAATGAAATGTATATCTTGAATTTTCTGGCTATAGCCCCTGTAGTTGTATTTACTCTGGACGACTTTTGCATAACTGGTAAGCCGTTAGAGATAGACCAAATCATACTATACAAAAAATGTAGGTCTTGCTAAAATACACAATTTATATCTCAATAAATTTTCTTGTAGGGTGCACCATTTCGGAGATATTCGTTGTTATGTGGGTGAGTTTCGGAAAACTTAGAACTTTAATGAAATGGATCATCGTTGTTCATTTTTTTATATGTCAAGTGTGCAAAGACCACAGAATCTCAAAGTTTTAAAACATTTAACTATCGCACAAAGCCTACTGTATTGTAACGTTCCCCTTGCACCTACAAGGAAATAAGCAATAAGATAGTTGTACAAATGTTTATCTCAACTAACACGAAGAAGATAAAGGAATAAGAGTTTTTAAGAATGGTTAGTACAAGAGTAGAGAAAGTCAGGTGAGTGTAACACATCAGATTTTTAAATAGATAAAATTGAGTAACGTAAATTGGTATGAAAATACTCAGAAGTCCAGACGACAGACTCCTAAATATTAAATTGCAGACTTAGAGATAGAAACCAAGGAAGACCACATACTAGATGGAGAGACCAAATCTCTTGAAGTTGGAACATGCTTTTGTTTTGCGTGCACATTCTTTTGTTTTGCAGCCTCATATGGACAGGCAATCGTGGGAGGTTAGTTTCTCACTTCCACAGCGGCCCGGGTTCGATCCCAGGGACCCGCATGTGGTATTCGTGGTGGACGAAGCGGCGTCAGGGCGGGTTTTCTCCGGGTGCTCCGGTTTCCCCCGCCATCTCATTCCACCGGTGCTCCATCTTCATTCCATGTATCATCAGTGTCACCGCCTGCGGTGCCGTAGTAGTAAAAGCGGGCGTTAAACACTACAACAACAAAAATCACTTACACATCCCCTAATAGTACCGGAATTGAATTTAGAAAGCTTTACCTTCAGCAAAGCTCATCGTACAAGTCAAGACCAAATCAGCAAAAGTAATTTGCCGGACCTATTGTGATGTGCAGGATTCTCCAGGGATAGGGCTAATTTGTAACGTGGCTTAGGTGTAATCCATCAATTTGAATTCCCTAGCGAACCGATGGGTGACGGTTGATTCGCTAACCAGATGATGGGGAGCGAGCGTTGAGGGAATCTGTCTGAAGTTTAGTGATTTGTTAAATAAGTCCAGGGAATTCCTTTGTACCTCTAGCTCGGAGTATTATTTTGTCAGACGAGCCTAATTTGAAATCCCACCTGCTTTCATCCCCACACTGTTTGCGTATAATGTACCCTCCCTTCAACTTGTCATTAAGTTTACTGGATACGACACAGCCCTTCACGCCTACAGAAATAATACATCCCCCGGCTGAGAAGGGACACATATCAAGTCGCCAATTAAGGACTGACATTTGTACACACCCCTTCGCTACGCTCGACTTTTGTCAATATGGTGAATACTTTGTTACTCGAAAGGGAAGTTTTGACCTACGTTGCGTCGGAGGTAACGACATGAAAATAACAGATAAGCATTTCGTTCCAGCTCAGAAAATGTAGTGTGCTGCACTGTTGTACTTGATGTTGAATTAAACATAACCGCAAAATAAGAAAAACCTATCGAAGGAAACTGAGAAATATTTTCTGGCGTTGAATTTTTCAGTTCCAATTCTACCTTAAAATATTTTGTTGTTTAACGACGCAGTCAACGTCGCCGGTTTGCCGGAATTTTGTCCCGCAGGAGTTTTTTTACACGCCAGCAAATCTACTGACATGGAGTTGTAGTTTTTCAACACACTTAAAAACCATCCATCTGGGCCGGATTTGAACCCGCGACCTCGCGATCAGCATTTAACCAACTGAGCCAACCAGACCGACGGAAAGGACAGATGATTTGGATTCATATTGTCAAAAAAGCATGCAAAATCAAACGCGTTGGTGTCATTGAAAACAGTACTATGGCCTTTCGCTGCTCATATAACTATGCTTTTTGCTTATTTTTCTGAAAAAAATAGTTGGATAAGGCTAAGCAACAAAAACATCACGTGTTGTTTCTATTTTCAACAATACTTGGCTCACAGATCATGGGTCAAAGACCTCGCTTAACACTTTGCCATTACCAGCCCATAAATTCGTGAAGTTGTAGACTTTTGGTTGGATATTACTTTTCGTTTTTTAGTTACGCTGCACACACACACACATCCTTTTCTAAAAATGCTTTATTTAGATTTAGGAGGCCTCAAAACATATTTGCGGTGAAATCTCGACATCGAAATTTTGGGTCGAATACAATACTTCCCCTACTTGATATACGTGGTAGAGAAAGTAAAAATCTGATGTGTTGCACTCACATGACTTTCTCTACTCTTGGACTAACCATTCTTGCAAACTCTTATTCCTATATCTTCTTCGTGTTAGTTGAGATAAACATTTGCAGAAATTATCTTACTGCTTATTTCCTTGTGGGTGCAGGGGGGGGGGGTCGGTCTGGGTGGCTCAGTTGGTTAGACGCTGGCCTACTGTTCCCAAGGTCGCGGGTTCAAATCCGGCCCAGGCCGATGGTTTTTAAGTGTGCTTAAAAACGACAGCTCCATGTCAGTAGATTTACTGGCATGTAAAAGAACTCCTGCGGGACAAAATTCCGGCACACCGGCGACGCTGATGTGATCCTGGCAATTGACAGCGTCGTTAAACAACAAAATAATTTTTTGGGTGCAAGGAGAATGTTAGAATACAGTAGGCTTTGTGCGATAGTCAAATCTTTTAAAGCTTTGAGATTCTGTTCTCTTTGCAAGGATAAGATTTAAAAAATGAATAACCATCTTCCATTTGACGAAAGTTTAACTATTCTAAAACGCTCACAAATAACAAGGAATATCTCCGAAATGGTTCTCTCCTATTTTAACATAAATTGTGCTTTAGCAAGATGTACATTTTTTGTATAGCCAGAAAATTCAAAATATACATTTCATTTGTCATAAAAATATCTCAAACTTATGACATTTTATTCAAAATCGTTGGTGCCATTTTCGAAAACTTTTCCATGTAAAGGGTAGTTAAGGGTTTAGCAGTTACTTCAAAATCCTGATTTCACATCCTTAAAAGATATTAAACTTTAATACGAACTTTCTTTTTTAACCAACTTATTGTTTTTGAGTTATGCTGTCCACACACTGACACACACACACACACACACACACACACACACACACACACACACACACACACACACACACACACACACACACACACACATCTTTCTCTAAAAATGCTTTTTTTTTATTCATGGGAGCTCAAAACATACTTTTCCGGTGAAACCTCGACATCGAGTTTTTGGGTGGAATAGAATAGATATTTCATCATGTTCAGTAGTAGAGAAATTAAAAATTCGCCTCGTATATTGTAATTTAATGTTGTATGCACAGTTTAAATTGGATTAGAGCAGTAAATTTATAAAGTAACCTTCTTCCAGAAGCAGCTTGAGGTCAGTTGAATTCTTAGAACGGAGGTGCTGAAGTCTAACAAAGCTCTCACCCAAAGCGAGCTAAAATCCTGTGACATGCAACTTATCTTTATGGCGTTCTTTGTGGCATAAATCATATAGGGCCACACACCTACATTGTACTGGAACGTCTGCGTCGTGGCGGCTTGCCTAATGAGAGGAGAAAGGTAAACTGCTGCAGCACAGGAATTTACGTAGACGAGACACTTCCCCAGCCTTACTCTAGACCGACCGTCTTCTTTCTTTTTGTGAAGAAGAAAAGTTGCGGAACGTGTTCCGGAGGTAGAGGTCTCTAGTGTGTCGTTATCTTTCCTCCGGTCACTTATCCTCATTACTGGCATCCCTCTCCTTCCCGCGCCCGAGAGGGTAAACTAAGACGAGGAGAAAATATGCGCAAATTACCCCTACTCGCTTGGAATGCTAGTGTGTGAGGGACCACATGTTCATCTCCATTACTGCCTCATTGGACACCGTTACGCCCCCTGCATTACAATAAAGGGCTCAGGTTTACTTATTTAAAGAAGAGGCGCTTATCGAGGTTAATGGCCTTAAAAGTGTCTTACGGGATACCCTTTTGGGCCGGCTTAGAGAAGGGAGTAAGAAAGTGGCCGGCGCACGTGTTGGCTATATACAGGATGTCCCAAAATTAGACCGACAAACTTTGGGAGCTGATAAATAACATTATTTTGAACACTTTTTGTTAAGGAAAGTTTTTTGCTGTGGTGCTTCGTTTAAGCGCTAGACGAGTTAGTCATAGATTACTGCCTTCCACCCAGTTTAAGTATTTATTGCAAAATCAACAATGCAAATTAGCATTGCATTTATCTTAGTAAGGCACACAATCTTAATCCAAGAAACCAACACAAACATCTCATTATTTACAGTTAATCACAGTTTTACTATTCAAAATTAGACCGACAAACTTTTAAACCAGAGAAATGGCTGGTGTCTGCCAGAGTACGACAGAATGGGGCACGTCGATGCACTCTTTGTGGTAATCGCCATGGGCGTGCGTTCCAACATTTACTTTGAATAGTAAAGCTGTGATTAACTGTAAACAATAAGATGTTTGTGCTTTGTTTATGTGTTCTGTGTTTGTTTCTTGGATTAAGATTGTGTGTCTTACTAAGGTAAGTGCAATACTAATTTCCATGGTTAATTTTTCCGTAAATACTTAAACTAAATGGGAGGCAGTAATCTATGACAATAACTCGTCTTGCACTTAAAGGAAGCACCGCAGCAAAAAACTTTATAAAAAGAATTGAACATCCTGTATACATGCATATGTACAGTGAGGGACATCAAAGGTCTTGAAAATGTTGGCCTCTCCACCTTGTTGTCGATAGGTTATTTAGAAAGTAGCACAAACATTAAAAGCATTTTATTTTGGAAGGGAATTTTCAGAATACTTTTGGCTGCCCTTTATTATTCGTCCTAATTCTCTTTTTGAACGTTTTAACGAGCAAATGGTTTCCAATATCCAGTGATATTGAGTGTGTAAAACATATCTCCCAATAATCATTCAAGTTATAGTAAATATTTTCACCGTTATACAAATCGCTCATATTTTGTAATTTTGTTTTATTAGGTGTCAATACGAATCGCGCATTAAGTCGCATTTTTACATATTTTAATGAAAATGTCCGTACAGTCGCTTTAACCTAAAGTCATTTCGCGAGTTTACAATTATTTTTGGGAGATATTACGATTTCATTGCCTTTCAGGTTATATTGACATTGCAGGTAAATGAATTATCCCATATTCACTTCTACTAACTAAACCTGCCTTCCGTGCTTTTATGACCTAGGCCGCTAGCATTTTCACACCCTTAAACTTAACAATAATTTTATTAATACAGATATAGAACATAATCAAACCTACTTTTTTATTTTTACCATATCAGCTTCTGGCTTATTTGTATTGAATACTGTAACAAATTTAAATGTAACAAATTTAGCAAATCTTTTTATTTTCTCAAGCTTCAAGTACAGCCATACTACTCGTTTCTGTCTCTTAATCTTTCCAAACTCTCACAACATACTAGTTTTTGTCTCTTGATCTTCAACAACTCAAACTGTCTCTATGGCAACCTCCTTGAAAATCAAAGAGTCTTAATGACATGGAGAAGCCATGTCACACTGCTCCCTCCTCAGAGCTGGTCGTCCCGACCAGCACTATCACTGCGGCATCTCCCTTGCGCCCCGGTGGATTAACCCATCGAACCTCTTCTCCTGGTGGTCCACGAGGGCCTGGTGGTCCTGGTATACCTTGAGGTCCTGGGTTTCCATCTCTTCCAGGCATACCTTTAGTTCCAGGTTCACCATCTTTTCCCGACAATCCTGGAGGTCCAGTCATGCCTTTGTCTCCTGGAGGTCCCTGAGGTCCAGGTAACCCTTGTAGACCAATGAGACCACGGTGTCCTTTTGCACCCTTTGGACCTTCTTCTCCTCTATCACCCTTACCTCCCTCTGGCCCTGGAGGTCCTGGCTTTCCTCTAGCTCCCTGTGGCCCTTCTACACCCTGTGGTCCAGTTTCTCCTCGAAGACCCCGTTCTCCTGCTGGTCCTGGAGGTCCATTTGGACCAGGTGGCCCTGGAAGACCTGGTGCCCCTGGAGTTCCCGGAGGTCCTGAAGGTCCTACAGGTCCCTTATCTCCCGGTCTTCCTGCAATACCAGGTGTTCCTGCTTTACCTGGTGCTCCCTCTGGTCCCTGTTCTCCAATTGGTCCCGGTGGTCCTAGAGGTCCTGCAATACCTTGTGGTCCTGGAGGTCCTTCACTGCCTGGCTTCCCTGGTGGACCTGTCTCACCTTGTGCACCTCTCTGACCTCTGAGGCCAGCAGGTCCTGTTGGGCCGGGTAATCCTGGAAGTCCTCTGTCTCCTGGAGGGCCCTGTGGACCAGGTTGTCCTGGAGCTCCATGTTGTCCTTGAGAGCCTGAGTCACCCTTAGGTCCTTCAGGTCCTGGTGCACCAGCTTGTCCTGGAGGTCCTGGATTGCCCTGTTCACCTTTCATTCCTGGGAATCCACGTTCACCCTTCATTCCAGGCAAGCCTACCAGACCCTGAGGGCCAGGGAATCCTTGTAAACCTTGAGGGCCAGTAGGACCTCGCTCTCCAGGGGGCACGATCCTAGGTATCGCTGTTGGATAGTGTCCCTTGGTCCAGGTAGGACGATGTATGCCATCCTGCTTCGAAATTCTGCAACAGTACCGCCGGTCTTGACGGTCCCTCGTCCAGTTGCCCTTCTTCCTGGTGTGTTGACGGGCCATCCTGCGCACTTTGAAACGGCTCACTGGGTACCATGTCCGCCGACCTCTCTGGCGCACCTTCGCAGCCACCTTGCTTCCGATGGGTCCGGCAACAAACCCCACCACATCCGCGCGAGTCGCGTCCACCGCTGCACTCGTGTTCACTCGTGCTCGGCACGGCCTCTCCTGTATCCTGCCGTCCACGACGATGTCCACCATTCTTCCGTTCACGGCACTATGCGTCAGGTGATTGGATGGCCCCGACGGTCCCCCCATGTCACACGCCAAGTCGGTTCTCGCGTGTTGCTCGTTTGCTTGTGCGCTTCCCTGCTGATCGTCCGAAACGGGCGCAACTGTCGCCTCGGCCACTAGGTGCTCCCTCCCCGGCTCCGCGCTATTCCGTCTGCCCCTGGCATCCAGTACTTTGACGCTCTCGTCAACTCCTACTACCAGGGCGCCAAGACGTTCCCCGTCGTCCTCCACGACGTCCACGTGCTGGCAGAGGTCTTCCACCTTTTCGCCGAGTTGTTCCACGCCTTCCGTCACGCCAGCCAGTTGCCCGTCAATTTTCGCCGATAGCTCCGTCTTCATCTCTTTCAGCTCGGCAGCGAGGTTGTCGTTTCTCGTTTCCATTTTGGCAAATAATTCTTTCATCATTGCCATCATCCTGGTTTCCGAATATCCCACTTCCTGACACCAAATGTAACAAATTTAAATGTAACAAATTTAGCAAATCTTTTTATTTTCTCAAGCTTCAAGTACAGCCATACTACTCGTTTCTGTCTCTTAATCTTTCCAAACTCTCACAACATACTAGTTTTTGTCTCTTGATCTTCAACAACTCAAACTGTCTCTATGGCAACCTCCTTGAAAATCAAAGAGTCTTAATGACATGGAGAAGCCATGTCACAATACGTTATAATTTAAAAGAATAAAGCACTCGAATCAGTCCAACTTTCGTTGTAATGACAATCGAAGATGTTATGCAGTCACTGAATCTTAATACACGTTCTGCCAGATAAACAGAGTAGGCCGTGCTCAAATCAGTAATTATTACCCATAGAAATCATGGCGACGAACTTGAACCGCTTTACTTTCTGTCTTCGAGGCATTTAATGGCATCTGGTAGCACAGAATAGTAGTCAAGGAAAATTTAAGTAATGCACAACATGTCCTGAACTCATGAGATGTAAATTGCGTGTATGTCAAGCATTTTAATTCAGTTTTTCAATAAAATTCGGTTTTTCTGCTTGAAGAAACGGAAAGACATTTATAGGGATTTTATGCTAAAATGGGCAAAAATAGGCATATTCAACTTCATAAAAAATCTGATGTATTGCACTCACATGACTTTCTCTACTCTTGTACTAAACATTCGTACAAATTATCTTATTGCTTATTTCCTTGTAGGTGCAAGGGGGATGTTAGAATACAGTAGGCTTTGTGCGGCAATCAAATTTTTTTTACCTTTGAGATTCCGTTCTCTTTGCACGATTAGCATATAAAAAAATGAACAACGTTTGCATTTCGCTAAAGTTCTAAATTTTCCGAAACTCACATACATAACAAGCAATATCTCCGAAATGGTTCACCCTACAAGAAAACTTATTGAGACCTACATTGTGTATTTTAGCAAGAGCTACATTTTTTGTATACTAAGATTTTGTCTATCTCTAACGGTTTAGCAGTTATGCAAAAGTCGTCCAGAGCAAATACGACTACAGGGGCTATAGCCAGAAAACTCAAGATATACATTTCATTTGTCATAAAAATATCTCAAACATATGACATTTTAATCAAAATCGTTAGAGGCATTTTCAAGAAAATAAAAATTTTCGAAAAATGTTCCATGTAAAGGGTAGTTTACGGTGGGGCTATTTTCTTCAAAATCTTCGTGTCGCATCTTTGAATGACAATAAACTTAAATACCAACTTTGGTTTTTAACCGACTTTTCGTTTTTGAGTTATGCTGTCCACAGACAGACCTTTTTCTAAAAATCCTTTTTTTTTTTTTTTTTTTTTATTTAGGGGTCCTCAAAACATATTTCCGGTGAAATCTCGACATCGTATTTTTCGGTGGAATACAATACGCCCCCTTCTTACCAGTAGAGAAAGTAAAAAGAGCTCTAAGGGTAGTAAGTTGGACAAAAATTAAGTAGTTTTTATTACATTTATAGTGATTATAGGCATTTTGCCTAACATCCAGTCTCTAGTGATAAGAATAATTTGGACGTTAAAATGTGATTTTTGGCTACAGAACTAGTTTTAGTACTGGTGACGAAAGCAGTACTGCGTTAACCGCACTGGCGAATGCTGGATGTTGGAAATAGCTATAAATCTCCCTGCAACAACACTCTATTAGTAGTCGCGCTGCTTGTCGGTTGTAATTACACCTGATGTTTGAAATATGATAGTTTCTCTCATGCATGAAAAGCTTTGAATTTCCTGCTATGCGAATTTTTAATCTGCGCATTTCCGATCGTTCGCATATTGCCATTTAATTGCAGTCCTTTAAATTTTAATAGGAGGTAAACAGCCTGTGCAAGCCCACAGAAAACAATGACACCTCATTACCCTGCGGATATTAACGTAATTAAAGCGGTAGTATGTGAACGCGCACAGCTGGGTTTTCAAACTGTAGCAGAGAGACTATGGAACATTATCACTGCTTGAACGATTACAGCACTGTGTTCAAATGATATTCCTTTCTTCTGTTTTACAAGCATTTCTGTGCATATGTACAGTGTCTCGGGTTCGACGCCAATAGCCTAGTCGCCATAGAGTAAATATATAAATGAGTCGCATAGACAAATTGCGCCATTTCGTGTAAATGCTCTACTGTAAGAAACATTGAACAGGTGTTGAGCTCACTCATCTTCATTTAAATAATATAATGAACATAATTTATTTCATGACCTATTTCCAGATCATACATAAACGTAATTACTAAAAATCTAATGTGTTGCACTCACATGACTTTCAGTACTCTAATAACCATTCTTACAAACCCTTATTCCTATATATTATTCGTGTTAGTTGAGATAAACATATGCAGAGATTATTTTACTGTTCATTTTCTTGTAGGTTCATGGGGAATATAGGAATACAGTAGACTTTGACTGATAGTCCAATCTTTCAAACCTTTCAAATTCCGTTCTCTTTGCACGCTTAACATAAAAAATGAATAACGATGTTCCATTTGACATCAAAGTTCTCCTAAACTCACACAAATAACAAGCCATATCTTCGAAATGGTTCACTCTATAGAAAAATTTATTTAGACATAAATTGTGTGTTTTAGCAAGATCTACGTGTTTTTTTATAGTGAGATTTGGTCTTCCTCTTACGGTTTACCAGTTATGCAAAAGTCATCCAGAGTAAATACGACTACAGGGGCTATAGCCGGAAAATTCAAGATATACTTTTCATTTGTCATAAAAATATCTGAAGCATATGTCATTTTAATCAAAATCGTTAGTGCCATTTTCAAGAAAATCAAAATTTTCGAAATTTTTTCCCTGTAAGGGGTAGTTCAGGCTGGAGTAATTTTGTTAAAAATCTTCGTGTCGCATTCATGAAATATATTAAATTTAAATACCAACTTTGGTTTTTAACCGATTTTTCGTTTTTGAGTTGTGTGTCCACAGACTAATAGAGATGCAGACATTCAATACACACAGGGACTTTTTTCTAAAAATTGTTATTATTATTATTATTATTATTATTATTATTATTATTATTATTATTATTATTATTATTATTATTATTATTATTATTATTATTATTATTATTATTATTCGGGGGCCTCAGAACATATTTCTGGTGAAATCTCGACATCGAATTTTTGAGTAGAATACGATACTTCCTCTACTTACTATGTGTAGTAGAGAATGTGAAAATTGGAGTATATTTCTAACGAACCAGCATATCTTCATAGAAATATGTTTTTTATTACTTAGCGTTTGGGGTGGGGATAATATACACAGCATGCAGTCAAAAACGAATACATTTCCACGCAAAGTGCAGTTTTGGGGGATTTTCTTGAAGTTGGAAGACGCTGAGATTAAATATTAAGTTTGGTATATCGCTTC
Source organism: Tenodera sinensis (assembly GCA_030765045.1). NCBI lineage: Eukaryota > Metazoa > Arthropoda > Insecta > Mantodea > Mantidae > Tenodera > Tenodera sinensis. The sequence goes on along the minus strand of CM060972.1, from coordinate 23,198,393 downwards.
TTAATTACATGTATCTGTGTACTAAAAAAATAACTAATTTTCGTCAATGTTAGAAAATCGTCTTACCTACATTACGCTATCTGGAGCCTACCATCTTGTCTGCTTCTTTCTCTCTCCACGGAACTTAGGATTGACACAACATTTAATGGCGAGTGGCAAGAAGAGCTGGTCACACAACATACAATCAGTGGCTTGCAGTGTTATAGTTGAACATGTGAAGTCATTTGCGCCCAAACATTCATCTGCACAACAAAGAAACCAGTAGTGGTCACCTATCAATCGCCATTACATTTTGTGTCTACCATACTTGCAAGAGTAAGACATTGATGACGGCTTATAAAAGTAGCCAGAGAGAAATAAAATCGGGCATGGGGAAGAGGGATGACAGGATTGCAATCGAGTATTTACCCTCTCCATTTTACCGTATCACCGAATGCAGGTGACCTCTCTTTTCTGGTTCTGTTTACGAATACACATGTCTTTGCAAACAAGAAAGTTTCAAGGGCTGCAGTGGCGGAACCTCGTTTATCCGGACTGAGAAAGTCGGCATAATCGGGCTTATATGGTTAATAAAGAAAACAAAATTCTAAAATCCTTAAATGAGCAGACTTGTCGTTATGACGATAAAACTAACAAAATGATGTAGGGTACATAGTATGTATTGTTTACAAGACATTAAAAGATATAAAATCTCAATCACATAAAATCACATGATTTCATAAATAATTGATCTACAGTCTTCTGTTTTAAACACGTGTGGCGTTTGAACGAAGTACAGTCACGCAAGCAGCTGGAGTGGTTTCGGGCTGACGGAGTCCAAGTACGCCATAATGTTTATCAGCTGATGCGCATCTGTCAATTCGATTAATAGCATCCAAATTTGTGTGTTGAGTCCGCGACCTTCTTTGGCTTTGATGTCATTTAAACTTGTGCACTGAATTACACCCCCAAACACTTTGATTAGACACCAAAACAATTCGGCTGTAACACACGATCAATTTAATCACACGCATCGTTTGAAAACAGTAGGAAAACTGGAGATTGAAGAAGATGTAATGAGTGTAGGGATCAAGGCCGTCGCTTTCTCCCGGCGCTGTTTATAGCTGGCGAGACATACCGCGTCAGCACCGTGTGACATACTACTAAATCTTAAACTGAACTCGTAGCACTTTACAGAGTACAGTAAGCATTACCATGATTTATTGTACAATTTATGCAGGAGCCGTACATTGAATCAAACTAAAAAGCGAATATTTGCCCCATTTATAGTAACGTTCTTGCTATTGTAGTTGAATTGTTATGTGGACAACAGTTTAAAAATATAGAAATCTGATTCGGATAATCCTGAGATCCGGATAAACGAGATTGTGCTGTATTGGTTTTGTGAATACGTAATTAGAATTACGTTACGTAGGTACATTTTGTTTTGTCATAACAAACACAATGCTTTAGTATTAATAGGAACACAAATACTACTGTCCCCATTCCACTTTGAAGCTTTTTTTACCTTCTCTTGCGAGATCATTCCACCACTGACACAATGTGAAGGACTGACCGGTTCTCCGAGTTAGATAACAGCGGTGGGTGTGGGCTGGAGCCTGTGTGTAGGCGAGTGGACGGGGTTAAAAGTACGATGTAGCGGAAATGACACATTGTGTCACTTCCCATATATGGATAAAAACATATAGCCCCATTTATAGTAACGTTCTTGCTCTTGTAGTTGAATTGTTATCATGTGGACAGCAGTTTAAAAATATAGAAATCTGATTCGGATAATCCTGAGATCCGGATAAACGAGATTGTGCTGTATTGGTTTTGTGAATACGTAATTAGAATTAGTTACGTAGGTACATTTTGTTTTGTCATAACAAACACAATGCTTTAGTATTAATAGGAACACAAATACTACTGTCCCCATTCCACTTTGAAGCTTTTTTTTACCTTCTATTGCGAGATCATTCCACCACTGACACAATGTGAAGGACTGACCGGTTCTCCGAGTTAGATAACAACGGTGGGTGTGGGCAGGAGGCTGTGTGTAGGCGAGTGGACGGGGTTAAAAGTACGATGTAGCGGAAATGAATTGTGTCACTTTTCCCCATCTATGGATAAAAGCATCGGTTACATAGAGGATTTAGTAACATGATTTTCTCTTTAGCTTTTAGTGAAGAATCCAATCTGAATATTTTATGTTAACAACTATTTTGAGCATTTGGGGAACATTTCTGTATCTTAATATCATCCCCCTTCTAACGGTGTTTCTTTTGATTTCAGATCTTTACGAGGTTTGGAAAAGTCCTCAAGATAGTGACCTTCACAAAAAATAGTAAGTAAAAGCATTAAATAAAATAACTGAAGTGTGGTTTAAACGCTAGTGTTGGGTGTTCGCATAACTGCTGTTCTTGATTTTCCAGACACTTTCCAAGCTCTGATTCAGTATCCTGACGTAGTGACAGCCCAAGCTGCAAAGTTGGTAAGTACGAAACGTCTTTTGTTTACTTTTCAGCAGCCATACTCGTATAAAATGACCATTTGTAATGTACCCTTAATCGGAATTTGGTTAAAAAAATAACGTAACACCAACAAGCAAGTGGAAAAGAGTAAATCATATTCATAGATAATATTCTTGCATGTAGCAGGGAGTAAGCAATAGCTGTGTATCACTGATCACACGTTTTCATTTAGCAATACAGGCTTGGCTTTATTTATTTATTCAAGACTATTCCACGAATAAAATGGAATGAAACTTCTGAGATGCCCTGTACCAAACGTAAACTATTTTCAGTTAGAAAATTTCCTCTAGAAGTACATAAAATGTTTGAGTTCTATATCTTATTACTTTCTCTACTGCATATAGCAAGTAGGGGAAGTATTCGACCCAAAAATTTGATTTCCAGATTTCAGCGAAATATATCTTTTGAGGGTCCCTAAATCAAAAAGAAGCTTTTTTTTTAAAGAGTTCTGTGTGTCTGTGAACTGCATAACACAAAAGCAAAAGGTCGGTTAAGAACCCAAATTGATATTTAACTCTAATATATTTCAAGGGCGAGGACGAAGATTTTGAGAAAAATTACTTCAACCTAACCTAACCTTTACATCGAAAAATTTTCGAAAATTTTGATTTTCTGAAAAATGGCTAGCGATTTTGATTAAAATTCCGTATGCTTAAGATATTTTTTGGGTAAATGAATTGTATATTTTGAATGTTCTATCTATAGCCCATGTAGTCCTATTTACTCATCAATTTTGCATTACTGGTATACCGTACGAGATACACCAAATCTTATTGTCCAAAAATGTAGACCTGGTTGAAACACAGTTTATGTCCAAGTGAATTTCTTTGTGGAGTTCACCATTTCGGAGATATTTCCTGTTATTTGTATGAGTTTTGCAATACTTAAAACTATCTCATGGAGGTTTTAAATTATCTTTTGGCAGTACAAAGAGAAAGGAATTTCGAGGTGTTTTGTATTCCCTTATTCCCTTGCACCTACAGGAAAACATGCCTTAAAGAAATACAAGAGACCAACAACAGACTTCTTCAGTGCGTTTCAAATGGTTGGGCTAATTAGAGAAACTATATAATGAGTTATATTTTTGAAGCCACGTTCACCTGGTTTGTGGGCTAGATTAATCCGAAATCCTGGAGGATTGTCAGGTGACCCTTCACCCCTTAGTGCAAGACGTGCACTCCACCAAGTAAAGCAAAGAGGATTGCAACATAAAAAGGCAATTCTACAATTGCGGGTAGATATATATATATTTGTGCCGCAAAAGCGCTGCAATATTAAAACCCATTAGCCCCACCACGACTATTTCCATTAGTTCAAGGTATAACATCATTTACTTGAATGATGTTTCCTTTCTCACTTTTCGCTGTACCTACGTTTGTGCTAGCTTCGAAATATAGATAACAAGCAAAATAAAAAGCGAGGCGAAAAGCTTTCACTAATGGATGGAGCGGTTAACAAGTGCGCGGTTTCGAATAAAATGGCTTTATCGTGTTTAGGAAACAACTTAGAAAATGATCTAGCTTCAGCGAGTCGATCAGTGGTGTAATGCCATTGTGTTGGATTTATGACTTTCTCTGGTCACTAACGTTATTATTTTCTCTACTAGTAGGTAGGGGAAGTATTGTATTCCAAACAAAAATGAGATACCGAGATACCCTTAATTAAAAAAAATGTAGGGAAAAATAGTGTGTGCGCATCATCTCAGGGAACAACGTAACTCAAACAAGAAAATTCTGTTACACCACATTTGGTATTTGAGTGCAGCACATTTGAAGGATGTGACACGAGGATTATAGACAGATAGAAATAGATAGGAGTAGACAGGGATGGATGGATGGATGGATGGATGGATGCATGGATGGATGGATGGATGGATGGATGGATGGATGGATGGATGGATGGATGGATGGATGGATGGATGGATGGATGGATGGATGGATGGCTGGATGGCTGGATGGATGGATGGATGGATGGATGGATGGCTGGATGGATGGATGGATGGATGGATGGATGGATGGATGGATGGATGGATGGATGGCTGGATGGATGGATGGAAGAATGGATGGATGGATGGATGGACGGACGGACGGACGGACGGACGGGTGGGTGGGTGGGTGGTTGGACGGATGGATATATATATATATACACAGATAGAGATTTATATACAGGTAAATATGTTGTATAACTATCCTTTGCATGGAAGTTTCGTAATATTGGTCTTCTCAAATGGCTCAATTAAACTTTTCTGACAGTAGCCTGTGTAGTCGTCTTCGTTCGAATAACTTTTGTATAACTGGTAAACTGTAAGAGAGATAAAATCTTACTACACAAAACAAGTAGATGGAGAGGTGCCAAAAAGTGACACCGTCGGTCATTCTTTTTTTTTTTTTTTTCTTTTTTCCTCCACTCGCTTTAGCTTAAGGAGTGGTATTGGTTAATGCAGTACGTCTATACCCCTTCGAGTTTTACAAAATCAGAACGTCAGTGTCGGATGTCAGCATGTCCCGTTACAAATTGCAGCCAGAATCCTCCCAGCATTCTTCCTTGCTGTTATATCTATTATGTAGACAGGAAATTCGGGGGATTTAATTATCCTACCTAGCATTCGCTTAGCGACCGGGGAAACCCCCGAAAAAACTCATGGCTCAGGAAGGTCGGCCACGACTTCTGGAATGTATGCTTGAGCCAACCCGCTCTGTAAACGGTGTTAAATCTCGCTAATGGCAATGCTGCGCACCAACAGTTGAAGTAGTGTTTCTATATAGCGTTTCACTCTTGGAAGACAGTATGGAGTTAAATGGGACATCTCTGTCTCTATCTAGCGCATACAAGTTGCCATTAGCCGCGTCCTTTTCTACCCTCGCTCTGTTGCCACATTCCTAATAGCATGGTATAAATATTCATTTGTTATAAATTTCAGGTTTGAACACATCCTATGCAGAATTTTTTTCTCTATCAGGTTATATCCTTTTCAGAGTCATTATACATTTCTATAGGTCCAAATTTCTTCAGAAAACGTTTTTTTCAATAGAAGTCCGATATTTGCTGTTTCTACACTCATCACGCACTAACTAACAAACTAACTGCTAGAATGCATCTATATTTTTTTCTTAGGTAGAGTAAACTATAGTGCTACTACCTGCCTACTTTGAATTCTCTATGTTTACCCAGTTAAGTGTTATAATTTTTTAAATTAAATGTTTTCGGAAAATGTTATATATGTGCACTGCAAAAGTTACGCAGTGTGAAACTTTTTTGTTATTGAGTTTACATCAGGGAACCAGCGAGAACAAATGTTGAGGAAGGTTGGAGAAAGTTTTTAAAATAAACCAAAAGGCAGTAACCTCTTTCTTTTATCCAGTAAGGCAAACAAAAGGTATTCATCTATTCAGCGTCAGGCGTGACACAGAAGATAGTATAAGGAGCACCACTAGCATTAGTTCGAAAGAAGCCGTGTGTGTAACTGTGAGCTGTTATTGCGTTATTTGTTTAATATTTTTGTAAATATTTGTAGTTATGGAGGGTGAAGCTAGGAAGGGACGATATGTTGGTAAATAAAGAAGTAAGGAACGCCAAATAATTATGAATGTGTTAGATTATTTTTTAAGTAAAATGCGTGTAAGTAAGGCGGTAAAAGAAACAGCTAAGGCTATCGGGTGTTCAGAAGCAGTAGTGTGTATGATTAAAAAGGAACTAATGAAAGGACCTCTAAGAACGCCATCGAAAAAGAAAGCAAAAAGGGCGGGACTACACAAAACGCTAGGTTAACGCAATATGATTGAATAGTGCAAGGTGGAGTGCGGCGAATTGTTCATTCTTTACTGTTTGCAAATATTCCACCCACGCTGAATATAATTTTGTCACAGTTCAACAGTGATGAGACCCTACCAAATTTCTCAAGGGCCACTCTGATTTGGGGTTCGAATATGAAAGAAAGGGTAACAAGTGCATATTAATAGAAAAAGACGATATCGATATCATCAGATGGCGACATAAATATCTAAAAGACGTAAAAGGTTTAGGGACCAGGGGAAATCAATTGTTTATACAGACGAGTCATTTAGGTCATACAGTAACAAAGGCGTGGAGGGATACCAAAGTTAAAAGTGCCCGTCTCGTCAAGCAGCAATTGAAGGACTAAGTACAGGACTCGGCCACCTCGAGTCGCTCGCGGAGAAAGATTCGCAACTAGTACATGTTGCAACACTGCGCTCCATTTAACGTGTACTATCTTTTAAGGGTGAGACGCGCTTTTTTTTTAGCTAGAAGCACCTTGCTCACACTCAGACGTTCCCAACCCATGGCAGAATCTCCAAGAGTAAATAAAGCTTCCACAAGTTGCCGTTACCAATCGTTTTCTTTGTCACGGGGCTCAAGTCAGCAGCAAGACAGAATGCAGACTCTCCTGATACGAAAATGTTTCTCCCTCACGATAGGGAATCGATATGAAGCCCTTGGACGATAGCTGACTTAGCAGCTCGATCACTGCGATGATTTCAAACACGTTGTGAATGTTTGCTGAGGAAAAGAAAAGAAAGTAACCTTCTTTGCTGAAAGTATCGGAAGCACCCTTTGAAGTGAACGGAGCGCCATGATATGTATATTTCAGAACGTACCTCATAAACGATTAAAGAAATCTTGCTTAGATACATGTTAGAGGTGGAGCGGAGATGTGTATTGATTTCTGTGTACATCGGAGTATTCGAAGCGACGGGAGAAAATGAACTTCGGGAATGGCGTACATATTTTAATAATTTATCTTTGCAAATTATTCCCCAAAAAGTTCAGTGTTCCCTTCATTTGAATGCGTACTTGTTGAATTCAAACGTCTAGTCTGTCATAATAATGAACCAATAATCTTGCTTACATATTTATTGTTTAAATTATCTGTGGTAGTAGAGGTATACTGGGTATATTGGCGCAGGGTGGTGGACTTGGGTATGCACTTTGAACTAACTCGTGTTAAGGGTACGCATAGGTAAAATTTCTAAATTCTACAATTATTAGCGGATTTTGTTAAAACTCATATCAGACATAATCCATGTAAGGAATAATGTACATTCAAATTTTCATTGTAATATCTTCAACACCTTTAAATTTATTATCTTTTCTAGCTATTGCTTTAGCAGCGTACCTAAAATACCCCACACGATGGAGATTTCAAAATTTTGATAATTTTAAATATTATTCTGAAGTAGATAAGTGCTCTCAAAAGAATGTTAGGAACAGAAAATTTTATAATTTTTTGGTTTATTAAATAAAAATTAACTTGGAAAAATATTTTTTCACAATTTTTATAGTTTTTTTTTTAATTTATTTATTATTTGAAGTCGCTTCAACATAAAAGTCATATCGCGACTAAACATTGAGGGGAAAAAAAAAAAAAAAAAAAAAAAAAAGAGGAAACATATCATGAAGTTTACAATGAGTTTAAATATTAAGTTTGCATGCTTTGATGAACTTGATTATTTTCTTATGATACTGTTGATCATAGTTTTGTAGATTATAGTTTTTGTAGAACTATATATTCACCAACTGGTAAATATTAAAGTTACAGAAGAATCACTCCCTCCTTTTTTTTTATTATTTTTTTTTTTTTTTTATTTGTTGGGTACAAGCAGTCGAAGCAGTAGGTTGCCAGGAAATGCAGCTTTCTTTCTACAACTCGTAGTGAACAGCGCGGAAGCACATGAGCAATGTGCATACCCTGCCTTCGGTTTCCTGGCGTATTTTTCTCTTGCACGTTCACACACATTACTGTTCAAACTACTCTTTGTTGTACTCTGATACGTACAGAAGAAGTTAAAAATATGAAATTAACCTTCACGTCAAACAAAACACTGAAAAACTTTGCTTAAAACATTAACAAGCGAGATGCACTTTTCTGTGTTGCATCCACTGCGTGCGCACGCACCCTTTGGCGTGACTGGCGTACGGCAAGCACAAGCACCAGCCCCTCTATTTCAGTGATTAGCATGGTACGCTAACGTACTAATTAATAGCAGATTGATGTTCGAAACATACTCTTCAGCAAGCATTACACCAATGGATATAGTAAATAGATGCAAGGAAAACTGGCAGGGTATGCAATTCATCACCCACAACCATGGATTGTTCTTGATGAGCGTAACAAATATTTCCAATGCAATAAAGAATCGTATCGCCGAAAAAAATAATAAAATAATTTTGAAATATTTGCAGCCATCAATTCGAATTTAGTCAGAATTTAATCTTGCCAAATCCCTCTTAGACATTAAACTTCACATGACAATGTTATAATTATAACACTCACGGAAAATAGGTGAATTTGAAGTAGAAAAAATGTAATGTGTTGGATTCGCATGACTTTCTCTACTCTTGTGCTAACCATTCTTACAAACTCTTATTCCTATATCTTCATGTTAGTTGAGATAAAAATTTGTTTATTTCCTTGTAGGTACGAGGAGAACATGGGAATGCAGTAGACTTTGAATGATAGTCAAATCTTTTAAAGCCTTCAAATTCCAATCTCTTTGCACGGATAACATATAAAAAATGAATAACGATGTTCCATTTGACAGAAGTATAAGTTCTCCAAAACTCGCACAAAGAACGAGGAATATCTCCGAAATGGTTCACTCTACCAAAAAACAAATTTAGACATAAATTGTGTTTTAGCAAGATGTACATAGATTGTATAGTAAGATTTGGTCCGTCTCTTACGGTTTACCAGTTATGCAAAACTCATCCAGAGTAAATAGGCAAGACATACATTTCATTTTCCATAAAAATATCTCGCACGCGGCATTTTAATCAAAATCGTTAGAGCCATTTTCAAGAAAATCAAAATGTTCCATGTAAACGGTAGTTTAAGGTGGAGTAATTTTCTTAAAAATCTTCGTGTCACATCCTTAAAAGACATTAAGCTTAAATACCAACTTTGGCGTTTAACAGACTGACACACACACACACTTTTTCCTATAAATGTTTTTTTTTTTAAATTTAAGGGTCCTCAAAACATATTTGCGGTGAAATCTCGACATCGAATTTTTGGGTGGGATAAAATACTTGCTCTACTTTACTATGTGTGGTAGAGAAAGTAAGTCATGTGTGTTGCGCGTCACATTTTTAGGTTATGTGCGGCCTGTTAGGATAATTCCTCAAGGGAGCCAAAGGTTAAGCATAATTTAGAAGGATATTTAAGCTTTATTCGCTGTATCAAATCTCTTTCGGTTACCTGGCGAAGGTTTAAGGAACGCATATGGGGTACGTAGCTTTTTCTGCCCTTAATTGTCAAACCGTTGCTTGTGGAGTAAATCGTATAGTAACTATATACTCTGTAAATGGATTAGTGTCCCCAACTTTTCCGGAAACGTGGATTTCCTTTATGCCAGCCATAAATAAGCTCCTCTACGCAACGTTAAATGTCGGTAATTAACCGAGCAATGTTGCTTTAACATAAAAGAAGTCAGCTGGGCGGAATACAAAGGAGGAAATGGGATGAAATCTTGGCAGCGAATCGTAAAATTTAATTCCAAGTTGTCCGTCTCTCGTAGCTTCGGGGCTCGCACGGCTGTTGTGCTGTCCGTGATGCAGACACGAGCGTTTGCTCAAACTTCTAATGAAAACTACAGAAATTGTCTTTGTAATGATCTGATATAAATTTAGCAGCTAGAGGCCATGTTGAGAAAAATGGCAGCTCCGTTGCAGTGAGAAAGCGGAGGCAGAAACTCGAGGAAACGAACTTCATGAGCAAGTTGAAATTCTGGTCCGTCACGATCCCACGAGTTTCTCTGCCTCTTACCATCCATATTATAAAAGTGAAGATTTAATGAACAGAACCCAATTATCACACAAACACAAGATCTATCGCCGTGAAGGATTCCACTGACGTTTTTCCAAAGAATAAATAAAATAAAATTAGTCCATGTGTATATAAAATCTGATAACTTTCTCTACTCGTGTACTAACTATTCTTAAAAACTCTTATTCCTTTGCCTTCTTCATGTTAGTCGAGATAAACATTTGCAGAAATTATCGTATTGCTTATTTCCTGTAGGTACAAGGGGAATATGAGAATACAGTAGGCTTTGAGCGATAGTCAAATCTTCTAAAGCTTTGAAATTTCTCTTTGCACGGCCAAACAGATAACAAAGTGAATAACGGCCTTCCATTTGAGAAAAGTTTTCTGCATAACTTGCCCAAATAACGAGAAATATCTGCGAAATAGTTCACTCCACCAAAAAAATTGCATCTTAAAGGTATGGCATTTTAATCAAAATCGTTAGCCATTTTTGAGAAAATAATTTTCGAAAAATGTTCCTTGTAAAGGGTAGTTTAGGGTGCAGGAAGTTTCTTCAAAATATTGTGTCGCGTGCTTGAAATTTATTTTACGTAAAGGTCAACTTTGGTTTTTAACTGACTTTGTTCACAGACAAACCTATACACGCACGGACCTTTTTCTAAACCTGTTTTTTTCTTATTCAGGAGGCCTCAAACCATGTTTCCGGTGAAATCTTGACATTGAAATTTTGGGTCAAATACAATACTTCCCCTGCTTACTATATATGTAGTATAGAAAGCAAAAATAAATGTTTGTCCTGTATGCGCTCCTGTGCCTCAGTTGGTTAAACGCTGGCCTACTGATCCCAAGGTCGTGGGTTCAAATCCGGCCAGGCCGATGGTTTTTAAGTGTGCTTAAAAATGCCAGCTCCATGTGAGCAGATTTACTGGCATGTAAAGGAACTCCTGAGTGATGAAATTCTGGCACACCGGCGACGCTGATGTGATCCTGGCAAGTGATAGCCTCGTTAAACAAAAATAATTTTATTATATGCGCTCCTAAGCCACTTGACCGATCACCTCGAAATTTGGCACGTGTATGCATTTTTTCATGGAGAAGGTTTGTATGCTATCCATTTTACTATACAACGTAACATTCACATATCCTTCCCTACTTGCACTTTAGCATACAATTTCCTAATGAAATAGAAATGTCACGTATTACATTCACACGGTTTTCTCGGCTCACTTTTCTCTTCTCTTTAATAGGGAATTCATATAATTTCCTCTACGAATCACATAGAAATGCAACGTCTTACATTCATAGAGCTTTCTCTGTTTGCTTTTCTTCCTATAGTATTTGGATTTATTCAACAGTGCTTTTGCAGAGCATTTTCCCGATGTTTTTATTCATTTATTTTGTTTATTTTGGGTTCTTTAGTATCAGCGGAAATGTAAAAGTTGTAGGGATAAAACCGTCACACCACGGGCAACGCTGGTAGGTATATTACGAAATAAGTCTAGAATTATTCAGTAATTCTATGACATAAATGAGTTTCATGTGCTGTTTCTTTTAAAACAAAATGGTTAAACGTAGATAAAAGTAAAACTGCGTCGTCAAAGGAATTACAGTGAAATGCGTTGTGTTTTCAGGGTCATATTTATAGAGCTCACTTGTTTGTTGGCATTAAAAGCAGAAATGGATTATTTTGCCGGAAGACATTAGAAGGAGCTAACAAAACAGAATTACTCCTCATTCCAAGGTAGTTATGACATTAAGTACCGATTTCTTAATTAAATGGACACTAACATGTTACGGATATTTCGAAAACGTTGATGTTGGCATCTCCTTCAGGACAGGCTAATATTATCAACAACCTACTGATTAGTTTTGGTGGTTAACATTATTTTCTGAATTAAGTAATTAACGTAATTAAGTGTAAGTAATCATAATGACATAATAAGGGTGAGGAGGAGGGGAAGACTGACAATGAGGTGGCTAAAGGATGTGGAACAGGACATGAAAAAATAGGAATGAAAGAATAGAAAGGGGAAAGTTCATGATCGAGATGAATGGAGGAGAATTGTGAAGGAGGCCAAAACCCACAACGGGTTGTAGCGCCAGCTAGATAAATCATATTAAGTTGGTCATAAAGTGATGAATACAAGATGTAATTGTTTGAATTGGAAAATGATACATATATATTGAAAATAAGGAAGTTGACATGTAGATACGTTTCCCAAGGTAGCACTGTTTATGAATACTGCACTGTTATTTTGTGCCTTTATTGTTGATATGGTAATGGTATTAAACTAATGGCATAATTAAGGAAATTGTTATTTTGACTAACAGTAAAGCTGTTTATAATGTTCGTAATATGATAGTAACTATTATTATTATTATTATTATTATTATTATTATTATTATTATTATTATTATTATTATTATTATTATTATTATTATTAGATGACCCGATGAACTTCGCACCATCAACGGATGCTCTGATTTCGAAAATAATAGTTTTTGCTTATCACGTACAGATTTTGAACAGTTCTGATTGAACACAAAATTGAAAGTTCGGTACGCTAGCATCAACATGACTGCATAGTCGACTTACAGCATGGTTGATTAAAACATGCAAAAATGCTAATTGATATGACGTATTGTACTAATGTCTATCTCTGTAATACAGGTAATGTTGAACTTACCTCATAAACATTTACTGCATAATACAGGGTGTCCCAATTGAATCGCCCTATTTTCATATTTACATATCCTTCGTGTGACTAATGGGGCACATGGGGAAGTGATATGACTCTTGATTTTTGCATACAGACTTGATGAGTCATACGTATTAGTAACGTTTAGTTCATTTCGATATCTCAAATAATTTGGCAGAAATACTGAAGTGAAAATAGGGCGATTCAATTGGGACACCCTGTACATCAATAGGAACCTGTCTTGGAATCCGCAGTCCAGTTTTAAACTTCTCAGCGGGTTGCTTTTGAAATCATGTGTTGTGAAAAGAAAAAATAGCAAGCTCGGATGGTTTATGTGATAATGATAAAGCAATACAAACGAAACATTACCGCACTTATCAAGGGTTTATATCTGGCCTATTTTGAAATAATCATTCCCCTTGCACCTACAAGGAAATTAGATAATTTCTGCAAATGTTTATCTCAACTAACACGAAGAAGCTAGAGGAATAAGAGTTTGTAGGAATGGTTAGTACAAGGGTAGATAGTCATGCGAGTGCAACACATCAGATATTTCCGTTACGTGTAGATCGGCAGCATGTGAAAGATGTAGTTGGGACAGAAAACAGTTAATTTCTTTAAGCGCTGGACTGTGGAAGGTTAAAAAATGCAAAATACACAGCTAACAAATCCGGAAGGCTCCGTGAAAGGAAATGAGCAGGGCGGCTTGAGGTTGGAAGCGAGAGATATTTCATTCTTCAGGGTACTTCAACAGTATGCGTCATTTAATTACTATTTATTGCCCAAGGAAAGGTGCTCTCCCTCTTAAAATTCCCGTTTTAATTTTCATTTCTTTCTTTTAACGAAATCCCTGTTAGTGCTTCTGCTTCCAGAGATTAAACTTGGGCTTTGTATAATTTACGTACAGAACAGGAACGAAAGAAAAATGAAGAGAATTCATTTGCAGAGTAAATAAAGAATAACACTAATTAAATCCTTGGGCCCGTATTTTCCTGAGGAATATGGATTCGAAACCCGCTGGAATTTGCTTTCTCTTATCTTTGCGAATTCCGTTTTCTTGCATACTCGCTGCTTCTCTGACGCCGCTACATTAATAAATAATGACGTGTTTTCAGAGTGCGTTATATCAGACTATAGCGTTCACAAAGAACGTACGAAAAAAAGGGAGAGCAGAAAATTCTACAGCAGGGATGTCGGACTTTGCGAAAGAGGGAAGGTTGTATTTACTCCTTCCACTTTATGCACTTTATGTACACTCTGTTCAGATGCAATCACATCTTTTGGATAGCAGCGTCTCATATATCAGCAGGCGCGAGAGATCATCCATTTGTATATTATCACGCCAAGCTACTATTATCTCGCTGTTCTAATAAACGAGATAAGAAGCGATCTTAGCGCTCGATAGCCAAGGCCAATAAGCCTCGTCGCTTTGCCAAGGAACGGGTTGTTGTTGTAGTTGTAGTGTTTAACGCCCGCTTTTACTAATACGGCACCGCAGGCGGTGACACTGATGATACATGAAGATGGAGCACCGGTGGAATGAGATGGCGGGGGAAACCGGAGTACCCGGAGAAAACCCGCCCTTACGCCGCTTCGTCCACCACGAATACCACATGCGGGTCCCTGGGATCGAACCCGGGCCGCCTAGGTGGTAGGCGAGCGCGCTAACCGCTCGAAGGAACGGGTGATCCAAAAGACTCCGAACCGGCTGCGCTGTGTTTTCTCTGTATGCGTCCTCGGCGCACGTCGCCCACTGTCGCTATCATAGAATAGCGCGGATTAAGCCATACAGCATTTTTAAAACTACTTTTAAGGGCTTTACTTACCAATATAATTATAGCAGATGCTGAAGTTGGCCACCATCGTTCTCCATACATTTTGGCACCCCTTTAGGAAATTCATCACTCGCCGTAGTTCACGCTAGAAGTGGCAATTTCCTCACGAATATTTTGTTGTAATTCTTCCAGGGTGTGTGGGTTAGTCTTGTACACTTTATGCTTTAAGTTACCCCAGAGATAGAAATCACAGGGGGTTAGGTTGGGGAACCGAAGGGGGCCACAAATTTCTACTAATAATTCTGTCCTGAAACACACTTTCAATTGTTCTCATCGAAAGATTGGCTGTATGAGCTGTTGCAGAGTTGTAGGAAAAAAGGCAAAATCACGCATCTGTCGGTTACTTCTGCAAAAAAAAGGGCGCAAAATTGTACTCACATATGTAGAGGCGTCAACTGTTGACTCGAAAATAATTGGGCCTATAACTATCCTATGTCTCCACTAATGGGGCACCATACACCTAGAAAGCTCACTGAGTTGACACTACGAATCATACATAAATACACACTGTGCAGTAGAAAACAAATGCTGAGCCATAATACACTTTGTGACTAAGTACAGGACTAAATAATAAAGCGCACTGGAATAATGCAGCCGCACGATATCGCATCAACTCATTATTGATTGTGAGCAGAGCATAGAAAAACAAGTGATGCTCGTGACCTTGTGTATATCAGCTGCTGTTGCGCGGTCTTTGTGCGTGCGCAGTGGAGAAACACCACATAGTGGTTCACCTGTATTTGGATCTTTGTGTAGTTGCATTTGATTTACGAAAGCACTTTCAAATCTTATATGATTGTACACATCTGTTTATTAGTCACTTGTTTGGTACTGCCGTACGTAAGTAATATTTGGCGACAAAGTCGAAGTGTATAGAAGATACAAGTGATCGTCACGTAACCTTCTGCGATACTGACTTTTAATATAGTTCAATTTGGAGAAACTCTTCGCAAATATATGTAGAGCTATACTCTTATACACACTATTCTTGCAAATGTTTATCTCTCTACTACATTTTAATCTACATAAGCATTTTCAGAAAGTGTCATATTGCTAGTTTTCTTGTAGGTGCAAGGGGAATCTAGGATACAGTAGGTTTTGAGCGTTTGCAAAATCATAAAACTTTGAAATTCCACTCCTTTGCACGGCCAAGAAATAAAAAGTGAATAACTACCTTGCATTTGAGAATAGTTTGTTTTGCAAAACTCACACAAATAAAACGCTATAAACAAATAAAACCACTATTACTCGATAACCAAAACAGATTTTTAAGTGCATGTTCGCTTTATAAAATACTGAAAATGCAACGGCTTGTTCATGGAATTATGTTCTTAATAGTAGTTCACTAACTAAACTAAACCCCAGTCCAACAGTTCATTAAGGGCCAAGGCTTGACGCCCAGCCGCCGCGTTCCCCACCTCTGCCCACTATAGGCGTCATTGGTGGGGTGTAGTACTGGAGGGTGGTACGCGGTCAGCGTCCCGAGCCCTCCCGGCCAGTTATGCGGCCTTTTCGACCCGGGGCCGCTACTTCTCCATCTAGCAGCTCCTCATTTGGCCCCTCCGGGACCTTACGAGGCTGAGCGCACCCCGTGCCAGACCTCCCAGTGAGGGAAAAATCCGCATGCTTGTAGGTGGTCTTAATAATAATGTTCTATCTATAAATACAGGCAACCCTTTTGTTTCTGCTTACTATCAGATGTAGCGTTATGTTCAGACAGTGATGGGAAACATGTACATTGGTTTTTGAGTAGAGATTCTCTAATCTTCGCTGGTGTATGAATGTAACGTGCTTCTTCAAATTTATTGTATTTTGTGATTTACCACTACAACAAAAACATGTTTCTGCATATTTTAAATGCCGCACTGTGCACTTCAAAACTGTTTCATGCTTCACTATTGTACAAAATCACTATTACATTGGTATGGTTCTGACCCAAATTTTTCGTGCAAAACACAAGCTAATTTGTTTCTCTGTGATTCACAAATTTTGGTTGCCGGAACAGGTAAATGTAATGGACAAGAGTGAGTCACAAGCCAGACAAATGCAGAAACATGATATAGTGTATGTCAGCTAGATCAGCTTCATTCACACCTCAGTTATTCAAGTACATTACTCCTTCCCTCATTGTTTTGTATATTTTGATTTAGACATTTAGAATGTGCGGCAGATTGCATTCATTCACTCACAGAAAGCACAGTCCGGATCTACCAAGAACCATAGTGTAGCAACTCTTCGGGGACACATACAGGGCAACAACATGAAGTCTTTATTCCTTTCATTCTTATCCAGGATAAAGTTAAATGCAATAGCTTTCAACAATACACAGCTTAAAAATTCAAAAGTATCGGGAATGTATCAGTTTGTGTCAAAGTATTAAGGCTTCTTTGATATCACCAATATTGAGTATCAGTGTTGTCGAGGTCCCAAGTAATATTAATGTCACCACCCAAAAGAAGTGCAATTTAATGAAAATAGTTGCTATAACAGACACGACACAAAATTCAATGGCAGTTGGCAAAAGGAGCTGGTCAAGACAACATCCAATCAGACTTGCCATGCTGTGTGGTGTTGTATAGTTAAACATACTGTGAAATCATGTTTTAAAGCTGGTGATATAAATACCATTTATACCCACAAAATTTATTTGTGCAACAGCTTTGCTTTTTTTGGGCTTCTCCACTTGTCAGTACTCATCCTGTATTTCCAGTTTCCATCTTTCTCAGTCAATCCAATCCCCATGTTGTAGGATTCTCTCTCTCATCATCTGCTTAACAGTGAATAACCATGAAGTCCTAGATCATCCCCTTTTTCTCCTTCCATGCAGTGACCATTCCAGAAGTGTCCTGAGCCATCTCTCATTTTCCATTCGGTTGACATGTCCACACATTGTAACATACTACCTTCAATCCTTTCTATAACTGACTCCTCCATTTCCATAATGTATCCTATCTCCACATTCCTCTTACTTTCAAGTCTTGAAACTCTCGCTCCTCTACGAATTCCACTGTTGTATCTTATTTTTTATCTTTCTGTTAAGATCCACCTTCAGATCCATAGGTTAATATCATCTGTACAACTGTTAGGTATATTCTCCTGTTTGTTTGTCTGCTAATATTCCTGCTTCATAGAACTCCATTCAGTTGCTCCTCTTGCCTGAATAACTCTATGATCCACATCTACATAACTCTCTGATTCATGAATTATGCATCCTAAATATTTCAGCTGTATAACTGCCTTAATAGTCCCTTCAGTTGCAATATCTTTTCCACTAAATATTCTGTTTTATTCATATTAATTCTGATCCTTATGAATTTAGCATCCTCTTGACTGCGAGCCACTACCACCAGATCATTGTTAGGGTACAATAGTAAGGACTATAATCTGATCATGAAGTGGACATCTAACACTCACCATTCAATTTTGTGTCTGCTATAAATATTCATGGTCTCCCTCTCTCCCCCAATCTTTCGCTGGTCTCTGCTTTAATCAACAGTGGGCCAAGTTAAACTGAAATCTAAAATTTAAAAACAATTTATGCAGGATATTTTGAGTATGTATATACTTAAATGTTGTAAAGTAAGTACAAATTTGAACTGAAGCTAACATATTGTCCTTGTTTGTTTACAGTCTCTGGATGGACAGAACATCTACAACTCGTGCTGCACACTACGTATTGAGTACTCTAAGCTATCCAGCTTGAATGTCAAGTACAACAATGACAAGAGCCGAGATTACACAAACCCAAATTTACCGACGGGTGATCCAGGCCTGGATGCCACTTTAGCTGGTCTAGGGGCCGGTGAGTTGATCCCGCAGCTGTTGATTGCTGGGGGCGGCGGGGGGCGGCACAGAGGCCTTGCACAGGAGCCGGGCGCTGCACCTGGGAGACTAGCCCCACCAGGTAGTTAGTTGACATCCATGACTGGTTGACAAGTTTCATCTTTTTGCCATACTATTGAAAAATGGCAGTTTTGAACTTTCTCATTTGCTTTCAAGTCTTCTGCGTTGGTTTCTTAACTATTATTTCATTTTTTCTGCTCTTTTCTTTTTTTCCACTGTGACACACCGTCCGGTGTTCGTACACACATCTTCCGTGTTCATTCAGTGGATATGACTGTCTTAGTAATTTTGGGATTAACAAATATACCACATATGAACGTTGCAATTCCTAATTACCTATAAGCTATGCCAGAGTATTGTGTCAACTTAATGATGGTAGATCATTATGAACTGTTCTTTCTATAATTTCTACAGTCTATTTTCTTAATTCCCACATTCACAGTTCTGAAAACTATTCAACAAATATGGTATATGTTATTCCATATCACTTTGTAAAAACTAGAACATATCAAGTTAATTTTATATACCATTACAGGTTGGAAAACCTTATTTATATGTGTAGCAACTAGGAATAAGGTGTTACCATTAAAATAAGAATGCTATTTTTTAATTGTATCGTATAGTAATCAGTTTCGTAATGAAAGAAAGAGGCGTTTAAAGTAAATCTTTTTTCTGTAATGTAACCATTAGGTTGAAAGAATATGGCAGCAGAGAATCCATTTGCTAGTGAGGCAAATCTTGCCTTAATAGATGGAGGATTGCTTAACAATTATTAGCATTTTTAACTTCACCAAAAATACCTCACTGTTTTCAAACATCACAGTTAATGCAACGTTCTGATAATTGAATGCTTTATACTGCTTTAGAGGCTTAAAGACATGGCAAAAGACTGAATGATTTTGTTTCTGCAAAAATTGTCCTTAGGTTTCAGTTGCCATAATTTGTTTTGGCAATGGTAATGAACACAATGTGTGGATATGAATGTATCAGAATTTTTGTCATTATTTGTTAGAAATTCCATAACTTAAAAATGTGAATTTCATAAATGAAATGTAAGGTTTCAAAGCTCTCTCTCTATTTCTGTATCTCTCTCTGACTATCTCTCTCTCTCACTTCCATACTTTCCCTTTTTCTGGAAAATATGGGTTTTACTTGTATGTTTAGTGGATGTTCTCACTGTTTCTATTAATAATAGTTTGTTGTGTCTATGTGTAGTAGGTCCGAGAATTGTTGTTTTCCATTTGCAACAATTTTTGTAGTAAAGTCAATAAACTAGGGTGGTGGTGGTTTAACTTTTAAGGTTTGCTGTAGAGTAAAAGCAGACACTGGTGACCAACAGACAGTTAACAAAAGAAGGGAGGGTGGGCGGGAGGATTTTTTGACGTAACCGACTTAGAATTTCAGTGGGCTATTTAATAAACTTTTGCACCAGGTCTCCTAAAGCGAGGCCAAAGTGCTAACCACTCTGCCACCCGCTTTGATTTCTACTTAATCTAGGGACTAAAAATATATATTAAAAAAGAATGAATTAGATTCCAGTTTAGTAGTTACATAAATACAAATATGATATTATACATCTAATCTTTTTATTTTTTATTTACCTTTTCTTTCTTCTGTTATTAACAGAATTTGTCTCATAGTTATTAAGTCTAATCCTAAATTTTAGAACAGTAGATTAGTTGTGCATGTTCTGTCAGAAAGACTTATCAGCTACTTATATTCATGTATTGTGAATATGTTTGAAATTCTCTTACAGCTGTATGAATAGGTTAAATTCTAGTTGTCGACTTTGGAAGCACAAATTGTAACTCTACTAGCAATTCTGGTATTAAAATTTTGTTGTGGGCTTCATAGTAATCATAGCAACAATTTTTTCTGCTGTACATGTAGCAACACTGCAATTCTGTACATGTTTGTAGGCTCAATGAATATACTTTTTTCTCGCTGAATTTTTTGGGGGTCAGGGAAGAAAGGCTAACTAGAGTTGAAAAATTTATCTGCTGAACAGGATTGTTAATGCATGTACTAATGCTTATTTTATACTATAAAATGAACAGTTCAAATGACTCATACTGTTCACTAGTTCAAGGTCTTAAGGAAATGAAGTGGACAGGAGAGATGTTCCATGCAGTGTAACCTGAGTTTTGTAAACCTCCATGCAAACTTCTTCTGCTGGTTATGTTGCCAACTTACCTCCAATGTTGTTTGCACTATGTTTACTCACTTCTAATTTTTCTTAATTTCAGTTGTAAATTCATATGAGTCACAAACCTCATATTGGAAGTAAAGATGATATTGTGATTGCAGAACAAAGGGGTTCAGAGTGACAATTTTGTGTGTAAAACAGAACTTTTTGGGATAATTGAAACAATCTAATCTGAAGAGGTTTTTAAAGCATTTGTATTTTTTGTTCCATTGAGCCACACTGTTATTCGCTTGTCCCCATACATGTGGGATCTCAATTCCATAGAACTAGCTTAGGTAAAATGAATAGTTAAACACTGGCACAATATGAGGTTCAAGGATATATCACTTGTTACCCAAAAAGACTTACAAGGTTTTTGAAACATTTGGGAAAATTAAAGAATGATCAGTGTGAGAAAGATTGAGTGGTTGAAAACATTTTTTATGTTTCATGAGCTAAATAAGAACATTAATGTTTCACTATTTTGAGTGACTTCTGTGTTTTAATCTAATAATAATCTGAATACACATTCTGAGGTTGGCACTACTATTGTGTGACCAGAAGCGCAACTCCTGCTGTGTACCTGTATTATATACTGACATGCTGGTTCGCTGCATTCCTGCCAGAGACCATGAGCTGGTGAACAAATTGTAATATGGCTCTCAGCACAAAGAAACTGCTTTGAGACTAAAATGAACATCTTTAAGCCATTTTGACAAGTGCAATAGTTACAAACATTAAGTTTTCAGTATTGCCAAAATTTATACATAGGGACACAAGGTTTAAAGAATACATAAACATATAATACAAACCAGCGCTGTCCAACACGATGCCCATGTATTTTTCTGGTGCCCTTCATAAGTAAATTTTTACTCCGATTTCTAATATTAATTCAAATTTCATGGCCAGACTATTTCCTTCCGAATAGTTTGTGCTGAAATTACATTTACAAACCAAAACTTGAAAATTTAAGCACTAAGAAATTAGCAGCAACAATAAATAATAAACATTAGAATCCTTGTTTATATGTTTGTGGCTGTGTGAACAAGCCTGAAGGCCTAGAAGGATCAATTTTGCACCACACTCTGGCAGTCGCAATATCATTCTCAGATGAAACTGATTCATCACTTTCTTGTCCTGAAGTCTCCTCATAGATATCTTCAGAACATTCAGACCCACTAAATCCAGTATTTCTTCACTCTCCGTTTTCATAAAGTGTGAGAAGGCAAAGCGTAAACTGCAAGAACAGATTGTAACAGGGACCTCTAGTATAAATAAAATGCATGGAAAAATATTGATGAACTGGTTGTTTCACGGACACCTGTTGGCAGAAATATACATTCCAAATATCAGACCACAGTGAAATCTAGGGACTTCTAAAAGACAAGACAGAGCGAGCAAATTTGGCCTTTTAAAATACACTCCAGTCAAAAATGTTAGCATGAGCATACTCTGCATTTTATTATTTTATTAAAATTAGAAACAAGTATACTCAGGCTTTTATGTTAAGAGATTAAGGCCATGGGAATTTCATTCTGAAAAGAGGGAAAAAAATGTTTAAAAAAATGGCCATCAGAAGATGGAATGTCACAGTATAGGGGGTGAAAGGAAAGAAAATGTTACAATGACCTTATATTCATTCATTGATCATGAGCGGTATAGTGTAAACAACATTAGAAACACATCATGGAATTGCAATGTTGGTTTATGTTTGCTTAAAAAAGAAAACAAATTAGTTACCATATTTTCCATATTTGCTCATAATAAAATGTATTTTCAACAATGAGAGTAGTTGACTATAGGCTGATTGTCTTTCTGGCACTGTAGTGAAATAGGTTCATGAGGTGGATTCTTAGAATTGGATGTTGTGTATTATCGGCTTGTACATCTTATGTCGGGCAAACAGGTGCCCCTGGAGTTCTGGCGTCACCATTTGCAGCAATGCACGGCCTTGGTTCTCCACTCACATCACCATACGGAAACTCGGCAGTGGGCGGGATGGGAGGTATGCATTTGACATCCCCATGATTTTGATACTTCTTCTATCTTGCTCTACTCTCCTGCTATACTATCTTCTTCGATGCATGATATCTTCCAAATTCACACATAAAAAAAGTCTAGTGTACTGAAATATTTATTACAGCTTTGTAGCTTTTGCGATCGTCTCACAGATGGTGCAAAAGCTAAGCTGCTGTCATAACTGAAGGTCACTTTTCAATATCGATTGAATTTGGAGAAGTGTATTATACAGATAGTCTTCTGTTCTGCTTTCTCTGTTGTATGTGGGTTGCCTTATCTGGTGCATTTTGTTGTACATTCCCCTTTATTCTTCTTATATTCTTGATTGGTGTTGGTGATTTACTTTGGCTTGAATGTATGACAATTATAATAGACTAGCTTTATGAAACTGTTGTACTTTAGCTGGTAAGTTTTATGTTTATTATTTACAACTGCTTCCTCATTTCCTGGAACATAAGGGCTTCAAATAACAATGATGTGACGGTGAAAATAGTTCAGTGTGTTAGTATGTAAATATTTTGTTGTAAGCCTGTTAATTCACTTGACAGTTTCAGAAATATTTGGTGACTGTACCTAGAAGATATGGTAAGGTATCAATTATTATTTGTAAGCAGAAGTTGCTCGTTTCAATTTCATTTAATACCTGGTGATCACATTAGCTTATCCACACATTTAAGTCAACGTTTTTGTACATATACATAAATGTATGTGCGTGGGTGTGTGTGTTGTAATACAGCAATTCACTTAGTGTCATTCATCTTTAATTTGATGTACATATATATGGTTTTATTTCTAAAATAAAGCTGCAATGTTTCACTTTTCTCCTGTGCATGTGCTCACTTGCAACAAATAAAATGGCTTATTGCCATACTTTTCCTCTTTTATTAACTCTGCATGAGCTGTACTTATGTTGCATTTAATTTTCTATGTATATATTCTGTATTGTACTGATTATTAACAATGAAACCATGAAAAAAACTGCCATTTGTGCAGACCTGATCCGTCATTGTGTAGTTATCGTGCATTCTCTTTCCTTAAGATATATTTTTATTTTGTGTACACAAATAAGCGTCTTCAGATAACTTTTAAAATATGTTTTCCTGTCATAAACCAGGAGAGGGTAATCAGGTAAAGAAAAAGAAAAGAATAAAAAAAAACAAAAAAACAGTATATATGTGTTCAGTGTTTGACAGAAAGTAACATCAGAGTACAGATTGCTGTCGCGTCACAGTGAAAACTCATTTTATTATTTCTTTTGCCACTTTGTAATACTTTGGTGTAAAATTTTTAAGCTAATCTACAGCGAGAGCAAACCTCTGAATAGGCTAAGTAGCACTTTGCCTTTCCGCATCAGCTCGTTGCTATCTGCTGCTGTCATAGAAAGGTGCAGATGAAACCATACAACAATTTTATAACTACTTTTAGAGGCTTTATGTACCAACTTTATGAATGGAAGTGCTGAAACTGGGCACCATTGTCCATACATTTTTGGCACCTCTTTAAGAAACTATCCATCACTCATAGTTCACATTAAGAAATAGTGGCAGTTTCCTGGTGGATATTTTGTTTTAATTCTTCTAGGGTGTGTGGGTTTGTCTTGTACACCTTAGGTTTTAAGTTACTGCAGAGATTGAAATTACAGGGGGTTAGATTAGGGACTGAGGGGCCCACAAATCTCTAATAATAATTCTGTGCTGAAATATGCTTTCAATTGTTCTCAGTGAAAGATTGGCCATATGAGCTGTTGCAGAGTGTTGTTGGAAAAAGGGAAACTCATGCTCTGTCTGTTAAAAATAAGGCAAAAATGTATTCATTTGACCGAGAAAAAAAAATTGGGCCTATAACTCTATCTCCACTAATAGCACACCATACACTTTTTCATCATAAAGGGGTACTTCATTAACAATATTAGGTTTCTCAGAGCTCCAATAATGATAATTTCATGTGCACACATATCTATGAAGGTGGAACCAAGCCTTGTCCGTGAGAAATATTAAATGTTCTGTTAAGTCATTGTATACACTATTAAGAGTCCACTCACCAAATATGCACATAATTACAGGATCACCTGGTTGAAGAGTATATGCCACAGTTATTTTATATGATTTTAACTTTAGCAGTTTAGTATCTGCACAGAGCTGTAAGAAATGCCTACCTGTTGTGAATGATGCCTAAGTGATTGTTATGGGGAACTCTTCAAATGATGGCCGATGTCATCATCACATCACCATCAGTTCATTACTGCAGAACAAAACCACATCAGCAGCGTGACCTTGTTTACTCAGTAGTCCATTATCATGTTGCCATACACCCAGTGGGAAAACACTGTGCAGCCCA
The DNA here is from genome assembly GCA_030765045.1 of Tenodera sinensis. Lineage (NCBI taxonomy): Eukaryota > Metazoa > Arthropoda > Insecta > Mantodea > Mantidae > Tenodera > Tenodera sinensis. The sequence goes on along the minus strand of CM060972.1, from coordinate 23,173,179 downwards.
TTCAGAGAGAAATTTTGCTCTCCTGTTAGAAGTTAATGCTAGAAAATGTTTCCCTCAGATGTGTAGTGCTCATTTCTTCATTTAGATATTATACATTTCATTATCTATGGTGAATGTTCATTGCCAGTTTAGATGTGCATTATTTTAATGCAGTGTTCCAAGTAATGATCTTTTGAATAAAGTTTTAAGAAAATCTGAACTTTTTTTCTCTAAATGGTGGCTCTCAAAGTTTCTCTTGTTCTTTTTATCTTGCTGCTACATAATTATCTTTAGATTTCTTTTGATGAGGCATCTTTATAAATAGTTTCTTCTTACAAGTGCCATCTTCATTCTTGCTTTCAACTGATACAAACCTTATTTATGCTTATACTGTTGTTAGTGTGCATAAAATATAAATTATTTTGCTTAATATTCAAAGTTGATGTCTATGGCAATGGACACAACATATTTGTCAGCTGTGAAAGTTGGATTACTGTTGGGAAGAAGTTTATTTTGGGGAAAAAAGCGAGTTCCTGTCTAGTCTAAGACTGGCATGTAACAGGATTCTTGGAAGACAAAATTCTGAAACTCCAGTATTACTGATGCCCATGGCAGTTGGTAACATTGTTAAATAAATTTAACCATTACCTAGTATCTACAGTTGTTGAATTTTAATTTATACATCCTCACAGGGAAGCTGGTGTAGTGTGTAACTGAAATATATTGCAATGAACAAGTTACAGTGAATGCTGCTGGTTGCTGAATCAGGCTGGCTTACAATTATTCTCGCAATTGAATCTTTTTTCTTTTTTATGCTTAACACAAACAATGGTATAAAGTATTCCACTTAACATATATGAAGTGAAACTTTTTAGTGATTTTGTGTAAGTATTCGAATTGACCTATTGACACTTTTAATTTCACTTAACTTACTTTTTATCCGGATGTGTTTCAAAGACCATCATTGTCATTATCAAGTTTCTTGACTGTGCTTGAAGAGGAAGAATCTGTTGTGGTTGTGATTGTGCTGCTATCTGGATTGCTGAATTTAAACTTCAGGATGTCATCTACTTGTGATATTTCAAAATTCATGGCTTTTTCTTTGTGTATATTTTTTTCAAATTATCAGTTCAGCTGTAGTTTTTACGCTTTAACAATTTTATATGGTGTTTTGTGGTTTGCTGACTTGACCAAAAACGATGGGCTGCAGCTGAATTGTCAGTTTGTTTTATGTTCCTGATGTGCTTCTTCAGTCTTGTTTCCAGGTTCCTTTTAGTTTGGCCAATGTATACTTTTTGGCAATCTTATTTTATTTGATACACACTGAATCTTGAAGTGCCTGGTATTGTGCTTTTTAATGAATGGTTTAGCAGGTTTCTCAGGCTGAATTTGTTGTAAGGGGACTAGCTTAATGCTAGGCTCTTGGAACAGAAATATAAAGATTGCCCAAAAATATACATTGGTCTTCTGGAAACAAGGAATGCATCAGGAATATAAACAAACCAACAAATCTACCATACCCTATCATTTCTGGTGAATTCAGCACACCATAAAACAGGATATCAAATTATTAAATATATATATAATTATTAAAATGTAAAATCTACAGCTAAACTGATAATTTGGGAACAATATTCCTAAAGAAGAATGTTCATCTAGCCATGAATTTTGAAATACTTCAAGCAGATGACATCGTGAAGTTCACATCCAGCAGCATAATCACAACCACAATAAATTCTGCTGTTCAAACATCAGTCGAGAAACCATTGATAATGGGCTTTGAAACACGTCTGGATAAAAAGTAAGTCAAGAAAAACTAAAAGTGTCTATAGGTTGACTCGAATACTTCTACAAAACCAGTGGTATAAAGCTTTGGAATAAATGTAAGTAAATTATTAGTGTACTAGAATCATTGTAAAGGCAAAATTGGCAAGGCCAATTAGTGCAGACCACTGTTATTTTAGTGTTAATTTACAAGAAAACTGTTACAGTACGACAGCATTTCTTCTTTGCATAGTTCTAAACTCTGCTGCATTAAAGTTATGCAAGATTAATACAAAGAAATACAATCTAATTTGTCATTTTCATGAATAAGTTTGACCTATTTTAATAGCTTTGTAGAACAGTATGAGCAATGAAAAAGCTTGTAAAACTCAGCACCTATTTCTTTAAAGATTACAAATATTTCAGCCGACAAAATTCAGCATTCTGTCATATTAGTAGAGCGTGAATTTTATAGAAGTTCTTGCAATTCTTGGGTGTTTTGCTTATTCATTGTTTCCTTTAAAACAAAATTTCCTTGATGGAAAGGGGTTAAATTGCTTGATATTGCATGTTGCTGCTCAATTTGCTTAATGTTCATAGGCATGTGTATTCTATTTCTGCATTCATCATACATCATATTGTGTATTTCCTCTTGTGCTTTTCCATGTACTCAAGTTGTAATAATTAGTATGTAGTGGTGACTGTTTCTACTGTATGAAAAACATTTTTGCTATTCTAGCTAGAAGTTTTGTTGTAGATATGCTGTTCTATCTTGGTCGCTAACCATTCTACTTTTCAGTACCAAAATGTCGCCAAAGGTAACTTGAGTTGAACTGAACTTTTAAATGTGTAAAAATTGACAAACCAAGAAGGAAAAGGCTTAATAGACTATTTATTGATTTATTGCTATATTCAAAGTAATAGTTTGCTGTTAGTGTAGCAACCAGTATAAATGATAGTGCATCAAAACTTAGGGTCACTTGCAAAATTGATGTTTGCACTAAGAAATTTCTAAACAAATGTTATGTTTGAATACTGCTTTGGAGGAGGTTTATATATTGTTTAACCTTTAACAGAGTACATAGCACATACTTAAACATTTGCTACACATTGTGCGACAATACTTAAACCAAATATTTAATGGACGATGGAATGGCCGAGGAAGTCCAGTAACAGGGCCTCCCAGCTTGCAGGACCTCAATCCATTGGATTTCTGGCTATGGGGACATTCAAAGATATTGGTGTATGCCAAATTCGTCAACAATGTGCACACATTACAAGAGTGTGTAACCAGTGTGTGTGCCCAAATCCGAGAGCAGCAGGGTGTGTTCGGAAGAGTTCAGGATTCTTGAAGAAGAAGAAGAGCTGAAGCATGTGTAAGAATGCATAGTAGCCACAAGGAGGATTTCCTTTCGTAATATTGACAGGACACACAAATGTTACCAGAGGATAAAATGGCAGAAATCATCAGAAATTCTGTTAGGTGTTAATGGATGTTTACCCAACTGTTGTTCTGTTAACTGTTTGTGACAGCAAAATGTTCACTGGAGTTTGCTTGTTGGATTAAATCCACTGTCTTGAGTAAATACTTAACACAAGTAAAATGACTCATATCTCAACAGGTATTGTTTTTGGACATATGTTCATAGGAACACATTCTAGTTTTGACCAATCCCAACTCCTGTTGCAATATCAGATACTTTTTTTAAAACACCTGTGTTGTTAGATATGTAATTATATGACTCACCAAAATATTTCATTTTCTGTTTCTGTAAACGAGAAATTCACTTGGGCAATTGCACAATTTTGGGATTTAGGCATGCCTTTCAAATCGGTTTTAGTGACAGGAATTTAGCACACCATTTACATCTGCTGAAAGTGCAGCATGTTTAATGTTCTAATCTATAAAACTTAATACCAAACTAATGGGGAAATTCATTTGATACAAAATTATTTTTTCCATCTCAATGAAATTACTTATCAATGTGTCAGCCCAATGCAAGCGATAACCGAGTACGTCTTGCTGTACTTTCAGGTGGATACAGCTGTGATGTACAGTGTCAAACTGCAAAAGAAACATTTGTGCTATGTTTAACTGAAGATTATTTAGTGCAAGCAATACATCAGTTTTGCAGGAGGTTCTAAAAGTTTAGAGAAACTGAAAAATTATTTGAAACATACTCCATGGGAACAAGTGCACACATTTACTTTTCTTTGCTAGATAAGTTTTATACTCATGCTTCAACCGCCACATTTTTTGCATGGCATTTTATGAAGATTGCGGGTTCCCTCCCCCTTTTCTCTAAATACAAGCTGCTATCTTATTGTACAAAGAGTTGCTTCTTATCTCTGATAAGTTTGATTTTGCTCCTACCGTACAAAAAGCCATGTCTCCACCACTATGCTCTATTTATTGGCCCTTCATCCTAGCATCGCTCTGTACCTCAGTTTCCACTGGAAAACGATCTTGCATAGTGTGGTCATGTCCAGAAGTTCCCACTCCTCTATAGAGACTTTCCAAGTCTCAGTCTCAGTCTCTGTCATGGACAGTTGAGATTTCAGTGTGGTAAATTGGGATGAGAACTTCACCCTGATAATGCTTGGAATTGATCTTGGCCTTTTTGGCAGCTCTATGAATTATCAGTAGCCCATTGTAACAGTAACCAGCGATTGACAATAAATCCCTTTGAGAAACTTTCTCTGCATTCTGCTACCATTTTTACTTTTTCTACTGCTACTATAGTAAAGTAGAGGAAGTATTGTATTCCACCCAAAAATTCAGTGTTGAGATTTCACTGGAAATGTATGTTTTGAGGCTCCTGAATCCAGAAAGGTGTGTCTGTCAGTCTGTGTACAGCATAATTAAAAAATGAAGTCTGTTAAAAACCAAAGTTGGTATTTAAGTTGAACATATTTTAATGATACGACACAAAGATTTTGAAGAAAATTCCTCCACCTTAAACTACCTTTTACATGGAAAATTTTTCTAAAATTTTGATTTTCTTGAAAATGACTCTAACAATTTGGATTAAAATGCCTTATGTTTGAGATAGTTGTAATAAAAATGAAATGCATATCTTGAATTTTCTGGCTATAGCCCATGTAATAATATTTATTTTGGATGACCTTTGCAAAACTGCTAAACCGTAAGAGACCAAATCTTATTGTACAAAAAGTGTAGATCTTGCTAAAATACACAATTTATGTCTAAATAAGTCTTTTTTTTTTTTTTTTTTTTTTGGAGATGTACCTTGTTATTTGGGTGAGTTTTGGAGAACTTATACTTCCATCAAGTGGAATATCATTAATCATTTTCTTAAATGTTTACCGTGCAAAGAGAACAGATTTGAAAGCTTTTAAAAGATTTAACTATCGCTCATTGTTTTACTGCATTCCCTTATTCTCCTTGTACCTACAAGAAGATAAAGAAAATAATTTCTGCAAATGTTTATCCCAACTAACATGAAGGCGATAGAGGCATAAGGGTTTGTAAGAATGGTTGGTACAAGAGTAGAGAAAGTTATTGGAGTGCAACACGTCAGATTCTTTAAAAAAAAATTTTCCACTCCTTGGTCAGTAGTAAATTACAACAGGTTTGTTGCGGTCACTAAGATGCACATATGGCTCATCTAATGTGACCACAATTTCCATTTTTCTCCTGTCAAGTGCTTTTCATAGAGCTTGTTGCTGTTGGTGCGGCACTCAAAGGTGTGACATTGCAGCAAATTATGAACTCAGTCTTTGTGATGTTTCTACATATTTAAATCTTTGTTTGTAATGGTGTTAAGACTTTTGAGAGGTACTCCCAATTTGTTTGCAATGATCCGTTGTATGGCTAGATTACTGCCAGAGCTGAGGGCCTTATCTCTAGAGAGTGTCTGGTGGCAGGTCGTAGGTTTGCCTGTTTTGTTCCTTTTGGAGCTAATCCCATGCGATTGTTTCCTGTCTTATTCAACACTGGGCTAATATAAGTTGGTAAAACCGAATTTGATGTCTTGCATGCCTCAATAATAGCAGAATAACTATACTATGCGTCGGAAAGAGCAGCAATGTAGCCTTCCCAATATGGTTCAATTTGCTTACACATGGCAGCCACACACATCCTGCTGCTATGAAGGTAGCACAGGAACGGGTTTAACTCATAACTCATTTTATTCATCCTTTAAGTACATGAATTAAAGGACACGTCAGAAAGTATACATACATCTTTATATTTACATATATATTTACCACTTGATTTACTTTGCCTTAATTGATTTATATTCTTCTAGACTATAAAAGGCATTTTCTATTAAATATTTTTTTATCATTTTTAATGTACATTTGTTATTTTCAATGATTTGTATTTCTTTAGGTAGCTTATTAAATAATTGTTTACCCATGCTTCTTACATCTCGATTATTTAAAGTACCCCTTAATGTAGATCTAAAATATTCATTATTATTTCTTAGTCCATACTTATGAACATTGTTATTTTTTTGCTCCTCTTTGTCCAATATGTTTTTTATGCTTTCATATATATATATATGCAGGGAACAGTTAATATCTTATAGTTTTTGAAAATTTGTCTACACGAATGCCGCTTATCCACTCTTTCTATTATTCTGAGAGCCTTTTTTTGCAATGTGAATACCTTTTTCATGTCTGTTTCCGTGATATTTCCCCAAAGAGTAATTCCATATTTTATGCGGGAATAAATGAAAGCGAAGTAAATCTGCTTGACAGTTTCTTTATCCATTATGTTTCTAGCCTGTTTCATTATATATATACCTTTATTTATTTTTTTAGAGATATGTTTAATGTATGATTTCCAGTTTAGTTGTTTGTCCATGATCACTCCTAGAAAATTACTATGGTCTGTTTCCGATATAATTTCCCCGTTTATTTCTATTTTATTGCTACTGGTTGTGTTCTTTTTTAATTCAAAATTGATTATAGAGGTTTTTTTAATATTCAATACCATATCTAAACTGGAGTAGTACTCTTCGACTATTTTAAGCAGTGAATTTGCTTTTTCTTCCACCTCCGTACTTGTTTTGGCTTTAATTATTATAGTCATGTCGTCTGCGTACCCAATGGCTACTGCACCATTTCTTTGAATTAATTCAAATATGTCATTCACATACAACAAAAATAAATAAGGACCCAATTTCGAACCTTGTGGAACCCCCTGTTGAATAGTTTTATAGTCTGATTTTACTTTACCAATGGTTCCGTCTTTGTTTTTGTAGTTTATTTCAACACACTGATTTCTGTTTTTTAGATATGAGCTGATCCAATCATTTGCTAATCCCCTAACTCCATAATTTTCTAATTTATTTAACAACATATCTATATTTACACAATCAAACGCTTTTGACAGATCTAGAAATATGGCTATTACCTTCTCATGATTATTCAGTGCTGTTATTATAATATCATTTACCTTATTAATTGCGTTTATCGTTGACTTTTTTCTTGAAATATAAATTGCCACTCTGATATAATATTTAATTTTTTGAGAAAGGCTTGAAGTTGCTTTAAATACACACCTTCTATAATTTTGGAAAAGGTAGAACATAATGTAATTGGTCTATAATTTTCTACACTCGTCTTATCTCCTTTTTGTTTATGTAACGGTCTCACTATTACATTTTTTAATACCTCCGGAAATTTGCCTTGATTTAGTGATGCATTTGCAATATGCGTTAAGACCTTTGCCATCTCATATTTAAGGTGCTTTAGAATTTGTTGTTTGATGCACAAATGCTTGACCTTGCTGTGCACACAGAAACAGTAATCACATTTGCAATTCATTATCAGAGATTGGAAACAACCCTCTGTACATTTACTATTGATGCTGGTTTTTTACTTACTGCACTTCATTGTTTACTTATTCATTTCCATAATTTAATATTTTTCTTTCATTACCTTTACATTCCAACAAGGTTCTTGCTTTCTCTAAAGCTGCTGGTCAGTATTGTGTTATGCTAGATGCTTATTTCAAGAGGAGCAATTTCAGAACATATAAATGTCCTCTGCCAACTAACATCTATTGATGCAGTGAAGTGATGTTTTACTTAAATCTATATTCTGCAGTTAATTGGTGCTGAAGAAGAATGTGCTCTGCCATGGCGGATGCATCATTTAGGCAACATTCTAAGATGGATTATAAAATTCTTACACAAATATAAACATTATCATACTAGCAGTGTGTTTTTTAGAACATTTATGTCTATAATAATGAATAGTGGACTCCTCCAGGTTGATAAGCCATGATCTGCTGGCATTTTGATATCCAGACATTTCATTCATATCTGCAGTGAACCTTATGATTAGCATGGTCTCGATCTTCTTGTCGAAGATTTAGTCACAACTGATTTGTTGGCCGTGGCCATTGGAAATGCAGTGGTATTTAAAGTCAAGTATGGTGTTTGAATGTTGCTGGTCGCTAATTGGCTGGTATGCTGGCATTCTTTTGCCTGGAAGAATCCACTATTCACTATTCTAACTCTGGCCATGAAAGCCTACAATTACTCAATTAAGTTTATAGTGTGAATCACTTGCCATGGCTATCTTACTTACGCTTCAAATTATACTTGAATTAACATTATCTGCCAATTCTGACAGCTTTCGCAGCATGCTTCCCATGCATAGCGTATGCGTCTGTTGTCTTGACAACCAAGTTTAACCTTGAAGTAGCTACTAGCATTAGTGGCCATGTAATTGCCACTGTACGCTGTGCCCAAACTCATGAAGGCTACTGACTACTTCAAGATGGTCATGACAACAGACCCATACATCACACATGGGATACATGCCCCAGTAGCTGTCATAATTGGTAAATAATGTTAATTCAAGCATAATGTAGTATTAAGGCAATGGTCTTGTTGCTGCTTTTAAAATATTTACTGCAGCATGCTCTGCTTTGTGGGATCAGTAAAATTCTTACGGCATTTTAACAATCATTCATCATATAACCTTGAATTTGTTTAGGAAAGCTATACATATGAGTAGAGGATAAATAGTTTAGCATTGCAAGTGAGGGTGGTTCTTATGTAATACAATGGTTACAGCAGCAGGAATGCCATTAGCAGGATTCCAGATGCCAGGAGCCGCTGCAACAACAGCCCTGAGTGCAGCAGGTATTCGTTTGGCTGGTTCTATGGGTGCTACTGGTTGTGTCCTGCTTGTCAGCAACCTGAATGAAGAGGTATGTAGAAAGAGGTTTTTATAAGTAAAAGTGTCACTTCTATCTGTGCTGCTATTCTGTATCTAATTGTGTTTCACCATTCTCTCTTCCAGTCTACGTTCATTTGACAACTCAGATGCTTAGACCTCCTTAGCCTTTCTTGTCCTGTACTTTAGCTGTACCATTACCTATTAAAAGTTCCAAAATGTGACAGTCTGAATGCAAATCAAAAGAAAATTAGCCCATTAATATCATGATTTATGAATCCATATAAGAAGTTTCATATTTTGCTTTCTTAATTTGTTTTTAATTAAATTGAACATTATTTAAAAGCAACTGCACTTAAGGACAGTAATTGTGCTTTTATTTTTTCTTCTGTTTTTATTGCCAGAAATGAAGAGGAAATATTTAATGTATGTTTAGGCATACTAAACATACAGCAGAAGAATTTTGATATTTGTTGCTTTTTGTTTTAAATCCCTTGGGCACAATGCTTTTTTTCACTCCTGTCTTATGTTTTGCACATCCACTGTTTCTTTTATTGTCATTTCATTGCACTCTGTAAGGTTTAATCTGTACTTTAATGTGTCTTTTTTAGCAGAAAGTCTGAATAGCTCACTTAATTGTTATAGAATTAGAACTCTCTTGTGTGCCTCAGGTATTGTTCCATATTTTTTATTCATTTAATTTTGCAGTTAAAAACTTTCAGAAATATTAGAGGTCTTAGTAGGGAAATCATCTCCCTTCAAACGATATGTCTTTGGATTACAATGTCAGAAAACTGTTGAAAATCTAATGAATCAGTTGTCTTACTTACAATTTGTACATGTTATTTGATTATCAGGGGAATGTTCTCATCTAAGAATTACTCTTAACTCAGTTTAAGTGGCAAAGTTCTTTGTTCCTCATCATTAATGCTAAAGATAATTGTATAGACTGTGCACAAATATCCTATACATTGGATTATGTTTTTGATCACTTACATTAGTAACATGAATATATGAACAAGTGAATATTAAAGCTACTAGAAAGGTATTCCACTTTATTCAAAGTCGGAAAGAGAAAGGGGTGTTTTATTTTATTAAATAAGCTGCGACTTTGTGCAGTGCATCATTTAATATGCCATTGATAGTGATATGAAATATTTATTTCTACACAAGTCCTTCTTTGTTGCAGAAAGTATGAGGTGATAGTGGTACAGTAGAACACTGATAACTCGATGGCTTTTTTACTTTCTCTACTACATATAGTAAAGTAGAGGAAGTATTGTATTCCACGCTAAAATTTGATCCCAAGATTTCACTGGAAATATGTTTTGAGGCCCCCTGAATCCAAAAAAAGCATTTTTAGAAAAAGGTCTGTGTGTCTGTCAGTCAGTCTGGACAGTATAACTCAGAAATGAAAAGTTAGTTAAAAACCAAAGTTGGTACTTAAGTTTAATGTCTTTCAAGAATGCGACATGAAGATTTTGAAGAAAATTTCTCCATCTAAACTACCCTTTACATGGAAAATTTTGATTTTCTTGACAATGGCTCTAACGATTTTGATTAAAATGCCGCGTTTGAGATATTTTTATGGAAAATGAAATGTATGTTTTGCCTATTTACTCTGGATGAGTTTTGCATAACTGGTAAACCGTAAGAGACGGACCAAATCTTACTATGTAGATCTTGCTAAAACACAATTTATGTCTAAATTTGTTTTTTGTAGAGTGAACCATTTCGGAAATGTTCCTCGTTCTTTGTGCGAGTTTTGGAGAACTTATACTTCTGTCAAATGGAACATTGCTATTCATTTTTTTATGTGTTAAGCATGCAAAGAGAATGGGATCTCAAAACTTTAAAAGATTTGACTATTGCTCAAAGCTTACCCTTGCACCTACAAGGAAATAAACAATAAGATAATTTGTGCAAATGTTTATGTTAACTAACATAAAGAAGACATAGGAGTAAGAGTTTGTAAGAATGGTTAGTATCAGAGTAGAAAGTTGTATGAGTGCAACACATCAGATTTTTATTTTAATGTTTTAATTTTTTATCATGATAAGCTTGACTGTAATAATTTCTATGATCCAGTATGTGATATAAACAGTATAGGTAAAATTTAATTAGTGAATGTGTACAACCTACCGCATTCTCTTGCACAGCAAAAAAAGGGCTGACTGCAATATCTAGTCAGAACATAAGCAGCCAATAGACCATTGTGACAAAATCAAAAGCTTGGGTTTGATAATATGGGTACATGGCGCAAACACTGGATGGTTTAAAGATGTATTACTTTACCCAGTATGTACATGGCAAGGCTAAACATTTAGTTGCAGATTTCAGGCTTCTGTTACAGTTGTGTTTGTGCCAGTGAAAATGTTGAATGAAAAGAAACAACGATAAATTGACATGAAATGGAAATTAAATTGGATGTGTTACAGTGAGTGTGAGTGTTGTTTAAGGGCCGGATGTGTTACAGAGACCAGAAAAGGGAACATATTAATACGTAATAAATTGTAGGTTATGCTGTACTTTTGTGTTTCCTATATTGTGCATTTATGTAATTTGTAGTACCATATTATGAGTTACAGAGCCCTTATTCTGTGTAAATAGATATTTTGATAACTCAGCACTCCCTCGGTCCACATTAGGTCAAGTTATCAGGGTTCTACTGTATTACTCACTTTTGAACTGTTGCTATCAGTTTTAGGACAGCAAAACTGAATTAGATCCTGCATATATAACAATTCCCTAAAATTAAATTGGTAGGTTTTCTTTCACACACATATCACTTTATTTTTTTCCCCTCTTTTAACTTGAATGCACATAAAATTTTTCTAAAGAATATATAGTTGACTTACTATTTGTAAGTATATACCAGTGGTAAATGCAGTTGTTATTATTATTTATTTATTTATTTATTTATTTATTTATTTATTTATTTATTTATTTATGCCAACAAACTTGCTGCTGGATTTTTCTGTGGTTCAAATCCCGGCTGTGGCATTGAATTTTCAGTTCTGATTGTACCTTCCAAATGAGGTAATATTTCAGAAAGTATTTGTTTAGAAAATGAAAGCAAATGAAGTTAAAATTGAACTTTTCGTCTGCTTAAGTACAATTTAATGCTGTGTTATAAGATGGCAAACCAAGCTGCATACATGGAAATTGGGGAGGTATTTGAAGATCTTGAATGATGATGAGTAAGTTATCCAGATAACTTTTGGTGACTCGGAATTTAGTTAAATAGACTGATCAGTTTCAGATATGGAATGAAGACATTCAAACTTACAAAACAGGTGGTCCCAACCCTCATAGGTTAAATTCAAAATCAAATACAGAATGCAATGAGAAGTTGTAGACATAAAACCATATAATTTATTATTGGATATGTATTAAAATAACAATACATGCTTAAAGTATAAAGGTGTTAATCCTCAGCTTGAGACTACGTAATGAAAGGAACTGGTGTGTTATGTAAATTGTGGTAATATATGCATAAATTAGAACGGTTGAACGTCGGACAAACTATAATCATGATGAACTCACCACATTTGGGAGGCTTACAGTATAACACAATTTTCTGTTTCTGCTGTGTATACTAAGATGGGGAAGTATTGTATTCGGCCTAAAATTTCTATGTTGAGATATGTGTTTTGAGGCTCTTTGAATCCAAAAAAAAAGCAGTCTAAGAAAAAGGTCTGTCCGTGAACAACATAACTCAAAAATGAAAAGTCTGTTAAAAACCAAACTTGGTATTTAAAGTTTAATATCTTTCAAAGATGTGGCACAAAGATTTTGAAGGAAATTTCTCCACCCTAAACTCCCCTTTACATGGAAAATTTTTATTTTCTCAAAAATAGCTCTAATGATTTTGATTAAAATGCCATACTTTTTTTTTTGGGGGGGGGGGGAACATTGACACATACATTTTGAATTTTCTGGCTATAGCCTATGTAGTCCTGTTTACTCTTGATTACTTTTGCAAAAAAGGTAAACTATAAGACATAGGCCAAATCTTACTATACGTTTAAACCTACAAGTTATGTCTAAATGCCTTTTTTGTTTTGTATTGAACCATTTCAGAGATATGAGTTTTGCAGTACTTAAACTTTTCTCAAATGAAGTTCATTATTCACTTTTTATCTCTGGGCTGTGCCAAGAGAACAGAATTTCCAAGTTTTAAATGAGGTCCATTGCTCAAAGTGAACTGTATTCCTATATTCCCCTTGCACCTACAAGAAAATCAGGAATAAGATAGTTTCTGCAAATGTTTATCTCAACTAACATGTAGATAGAGGAATAAGAGTTTGTAAGAACAGTTAGTACAAGAGTAGAGATAGTTATGTGAGTACAGCACATCAGGTTTTTTGCTCTTACAAAGATGCCCAAATAATCTACAAATCAATAGCCTGTACACAAATAATCAGGAATTTACTGTATATTGGAATCCTGCACATGTACCACATAATTTATAGTCTCATGACAAATGCAGCTTGCATTTTAGGAGCTATGTTAATATGGATAAATAGATAACTTATTCCAAAAGGAAACAAACTACAACTCAACATATGAATTATCAAAGGATGTAAAAGATATGTTACGCTACGTTATAAAAGCTTGCAACAACTTAAGGGATGTGCACTTAATTCATTTGCCCAAATCAGCGAGATGGCAATATATATAACCTTTGTGTAAAATATGTAAATGCAACAGTTTCTTACAAAGGAGGAAGTTAGCTATTACATTTATCAGTCATTCAGACTTGCTGAATCACCTGCATTGAAATTTTTATCAGATCCAAACCTCAGGAATTTTAATTATATATATTTTATTTTGAATTTAGTGTCATTCTTTATAGAACCTGGAGAGAGTAAATAAATCAAAGTTCACTGTGATCAGAAACATTTCAGAACTGAGTATTTTGCACAGTTTATCACATTTGGATAAATAAAGTTATTATAGAAAATCATTGATACCTGTACATTTTTAAACTGTGTAGTAAATTTGAATATATTCAGTCATACCATGTATAGTGCTGATGCAAAGCCATAAATCCTAGAAAAAGGAAGAAAGAGAACTTATTGCCAGAGATTCAGAAACAGAAGAGGTCTATACATTATGAGAGGGATGTTTTTAAAGGAGTGTCTAGTGTGGAAGGAGTGGGGGACTAAATATTTTGGGTAATTCTTATTCCAGCTTAAGCTTTCATTCTATACAGTTTTTATAATCATTTAAATTCTTTTGTTGATTAAATTTCAATGGCTCCTCCATATAGAAGTTCACCACCAGGACATATAACCATCGTGAATTATTTCTGATATGCACTTTCCTGTATCTCAGATATCAAAAGGGCTGTTCCATTTCATTTCCGACAGCAGAAAACCTTGCCTGTGTTTTTGGAGGGGGTTCAATTTTCTGTCATCTAAAGTAGACATTAAATTAATGTCTTTTGCAAAATCACAACTATGATAAGTGGTTCTAAGTTTTTCCCATGGTCAAAGTTACGTAATTGGATAAAATTACATGATTCCCAGACACTCAGCTCAGAAACTATTCAGTGCAAAATTCTCAAATAAAATTCACAATGAAGCTAATATTTTGTAGTTTATGGTGGTGTTCTATATTTTTGGAACTTAAATTTAATGTAATTTTCATTATATTTCTTGTTTTTTCTGAAAACTGCCATTTTAAATGGAATATAAATTATGCCTAATCATTCAGTATTTAATTTGAAAACAATGTTAGTTAACATTTTTAAGTCATTTTCAATGGACAGCTGTAGAAAACATAAAAAGTAAAAGTAACAGCATCAAATCCCCTAGTCGCACTGCACCATACCATGCACCGGTCCACGAGTCACATCAAGGATGTTGTCTGCTGTTGAGTGACAAGTGGCAGCTGAGCGATGTGTAAGTACAGTGCGACCTTAAATATTTATTATTTCATTATTTTATTTCCATATTTCAAACAAGGGTTCCGTAAAACTGAAAACTGCACTTAATGTGTAATAGAAAGAGGTTTGAGCCTGTATAAGTTTAATCTTTATAGAAAAGGCATTTATAGTTAATGCATGAAGAAAACTTTTTTAAAAAAATTGTGTAATTATTGCTGTGTTATTCTTGTATACCGCCATTAACAGACATCCAGCTTCAAAATTAATTGTAGTTTACCAAAGTCTGATGTAGGGTTCTTGAGTTATATGGTGCCAAAGTTGTCTCATGAGGGAAATGGCACAAATTTTATGGAATTTTAACTCAAAAACTATAAATCTTTTAAGAGGGAAGTTCCTCAAAATTGTTTTCTTTTATAGTTACTCCCACATGTAGAAATTATTAATGATTATAAAAAATGGGAGGTCAGTTTCTCATTTTTTGTTGATTTGAAATGGAATAGCCCCATGGCAGAAAAAAGCTTTGTTGGTATTGTTGATTTCAGAGGGGACTGAAACTGGTGATCCAGAAGGCCAATCTTCATTACGGAGTGGCTGAAAGAAAATAATTGTATATCTGATGTCTGCCATAACAGTAACTCATTACTTGCCTTTTAAGAAATTTTTTTTACATGTATTGTGAATGTCACCTAAGACAGGCCTTTCCAACTCGAGCACTTAGCAGTGGTGCACGCTGGTGCAGCACTCAGCAGAGCCCTGCTGCCTTCCCCATGTAGTGGCCACTGCAACCGCATGTGTACGACAGACAGTAAGAGTAACATTCTCTCTTCTCAATGCATATGTGGTGTTAAATAGGATATATAGGAAAAACAGCTTATCGATAGTTCCCAAGAATTCAATATTGTCAACATTACACTAAACTGCAGTCGACATTTGACCAAATAGTATTACTGCCAACCTGCATAATAAAGGCATTATTTCTAACCTCAAATATCACAGGGTTAAGTATCATGCTTTCAAACGATAATAATGCTTGAGCATCATTATCACACAACACATTAATTATTATTATTTTGTTTAACAACGCTGTCAATTGCTAGGATCATATCAGCGTTGCCAGCGTGCCAGAATTTTGTCCCGCAGGAGTTCTTTTACATGCCAGTAAATCTACTGACCTGGAGCTATTGTTTTTAAGCACATTTAAAAACCATCGGTCTGGGCCGGATTTGAACCCGCAACCGTGGGATCAGTAGTCCAGCATCTAACCAACTGAGCCACCCAGACCGACCACAACACATTAACCTAGTCACCTTCAGCAAATCTTGTTCTACAATAACACTTTTGGATAAAATCACTTCTGAGCACTAAATATCGTAATATATATTTAATGCCCTATTGTGTTGCAAACACAAAAACAACAGTAACTTATAACTGCATACAAGGTGGAAGTGAAATAACCCATCAGACTGAACAGTGTGAGAGAATGGATGTAAATTTTAGTTAAACGCACCGTTAACTAGACAATCAGATTTAAAGCTGAGTATGTGGCGTCGCACCACCTGTTGGTTGAGTAATTTGCTCTACCGGCAGCTGAATGAACTATTCTAATGCTCTATAAAAACAATTTAAGTAACGTTGGCCATGAATCGAATTCAGATGTTTTGCCGCTGGGCAAGGAACGTTCTATGCAAGCGACCCAGAAAATTCCACAAAAATGAGGTTATTGTTCACTGCACTATGCAAATTAACTTTGAATTCTACATTCCTGCGTAATTACAAGATTTTATTTGGAATGTTTAAATGCCTGAATTGTGTCCTGTTCTATGTGAGAAGGCATGTTTTAATTAATTAAATGTGGTTGATCTGTTCCTCATGTTATGTCCCACAAAAATTTTTTTCTAACTTTCAACATCCAGTTGCAGTATTGCATCCTGTAGGAAATCACAAATACAATAGGAATATAAGTACTAATTTTAAATACGCTTTAAACGGCCAGAAAGACATAAATTCACTTCAAAATAAAATACATGCAAGGTATGTCCAAATCCATTTACTGTACATCCATCCAGTTAGTAGCAATATTGCTGCCAACATTGCTCCCACTTGATGGTACCCAGGTAGTATTTGTTGCTAACGTTAAAACGTCAATACATTGTAGTTAAATAAACTGGCAAAAGTTACCCACAATTCGGACATAACATGCGCATTCTTATAAGTCTTCTCATATAGGAACTGCATGCTTTGTTCATCATGAAACAATGATGCGGGATCAACATTATTAACGAATCAAACACAATTATACTTGAAAGTATATTTACTCAATCGCAGGGACCGAACATGGCATTCATTTTTACAATAAATAGTAAAGCTAGTTCGCTTTCAACACCAGCACTTGTTGTGAACACAGGTTTAGTTTTAATATCTTCTGCCAGACATATGTGTTGCAACTATCACAGCATTTTAAAGGTTACGTTACTCGTGTGAAACACCTGTTACATTATTAATACTGTTATTCTGTGTTGCATTTAAGCATTTCTGCTGGCATTTATGTGGTACGAATTATTGCTAAATCTTTAGTAAAGCATAATTTATAATGTGAATTTACTCTCCACTGCAATATGCTTAAACAAAAAAACAGTTGCACACAGTTAGGTAAACATTCGCACAATCTACACTGTCAGAAGAAAGTAAGCACAGCTGATGCAATGTTGCCAGTTATAACAATTAAAAAAGCAACAAATTGTGTATCTTTTAAATTTAATTAAGAAAGAAAACAGTTGAGTAGATTGAAATATGCCAAAGGAAAAGGTTATCTTCTCTTCAATTTTCTATGAATATAGCCATAAATTAGGAACCTTTAATCAATAATAATTTAGCCAGGTGATGATAAATTTTTTTAATAAAATTATTTTTCCCCAGAAAACTATAAACTTCTGTCTTTTGGTACGAGTTTTTTTGTTATTCACAATATAAAGAACTTACTGTTAAAGTCTGGTGGATTATTTCACTTCCACTCTGTATAATGCTCTAAAACAGTTCAACACAAAACCATGCACACATGAGCAAGACAATGGCGTCCACAGATTAATTAGATCTAAACAGGATCTTGTTTAAAATCTATTGGTTGACTTTTCTGCAACGGGTTCAAAAACAACGGCTTCCGTGGCAAAAGAATGGATGCAATAACATCCAACTATGGCCGTAGCTTTACCATAGTTATATTTTACGAACAGTTGACACTACTAATGCAACGGAACAGATGGAATATCACCAAATATAGGTGGGGGGGGGGGGGGATGTCAGTTGGTTTTTGGGATATTACAATAAGCTGTTTCCTCTACAGCAGATAGTGGAGCAGTTACTATAGCTTCTCCTTTGTTACAAAATTTCATTTAATTCTTCATGAGAAGATTTATATTTTGTTGCTAATAGTGAAAGGAAGGTCCAGTGCTTAATTTTTCAAAGAAATTAATGACATGGCATC